>OZ007567.1:116809680-117142180 GCA_963931925.1 Onchidella celtica
AGAGCCTTACTACAGATTTCATTCGCACCAGCACACACCGCAATCATTTCTGGTAGGGATTTGCACTTTCGCTGTCTTTCAGTTTCAACTTCAAAACAAACATAATGCGCATGAGCAGCTTCAACGAAACCTTAAAATGGCGAACCATGACTCGAAACAGATCTAAAATTGGGGAAACAATAAATTTCCAATAAAAAAAAAACTGCACCGATTTGAGACTTCTATTAAAAAACTGTGCACCCTTACATCCATTCTGATGTACCATATAAAATTTGAAGTCTGAGTGTTAAGTGGTTCAGAAGCTTTTGTAACGGAAAATCTCAAGTCTGCAAGTAGATAGTTGTTTACATGAATTGAAATTAAGGATTTCCCAGTGAACTTGAGGGACGGCAAACCAGTCTTTCTGCTTGAGCAAGACATTTAGAACAAATCTACAAATTCTGTCCGTCAGTATAGCAGAAAGCCAGCTTTACATGATACGTTGTTCTGACGGACATGCAGCACGTCGTTTAGGTGCACTTCGTTTACAATTTACAAGTGTCTCTGTTCTGCAGGCTTGCGTTTACATGAGCACCCGTAATGCTATGCAGCCTCTTCCGTTGTTTTGACGCGTCGAAAAGTACACATCGAGGATTGAAATTTTGAAAGTACTCTTTTCTCAAAAATCTAATTTTTGATGGCATATTTGAAATCAGCGTCCTAAATTCCATACGGGCGAGGATAGATTTCACTAAAATTAATTATTTCTTGATTTTTTTTATTTTTTTTAACAATCGAAGGTTTTGACCTCAATCTAGGTCAAGAGTTCACTTTCTTGTACTGGGCTGACACAGGCCTAGTAGAAACGCACATCATGTAAACACAAATCTTTGAAAAGACGCACGTCATAATGCTGTGTGCTTGAATGCTGTACGCTAGAACGACCTATCATGTGTAGGCGCCTGAATTCTTGCGCAATGTTGCAACATGTCGGCCTTGACCTAAGGACGGAGAAAAGGCACCACTTCAAGCAGAACCAGTACATGGAATTTGGGTTATTATTAGGCCACTGATTTATCCAAGTCCTTGCATGGCCTAACCACTCCGGTAATTCTATAGATATGGAACGATACTGCGACTCTTTCACCTCCGCTGCGCAACGAAAACACGTAACGAAAGACCTGAATCTCAAGCGCAGTTTACTGGCTTAGGTTAATGGTTCTCAACCTGGGATATATTGGGGGGGGGGTAGGGGGCGATTTTGATTTCCAGGGAGACGAAAACGAAGGAAAGACCGACAAGATGGCGACAACTATGCAGCAGCTGTGGAAGGGCGTGGCAAAAACATGGATCAAGGACTATCTGGACGTAAATGCAAGCAGCCATTGACCTATGCAACAACACCCGTAGACAGGTTTTATGAATTATTTTTTAATTATTTAATATTGCATTTGATATAGAATAAATTCTGTTTTATAATGAAAAATCAATTTCCAGATCTGAAAAGAACCTTCTGCAGGTCCAGAATGAGGCATCTAGAAAATTTCAGGCGACTCCGAGCGGCACGAGCGGCGGTAAGTCTGGGTCCAAAATGGACGAGTTTTTTTTGTTTGTTTGTTTTTTCATCATTATAATTATGTGATCACAATAAAAACGTTACATATCATTTATATCGCGCTTCATCCAATTAACAACCAGGCTCTAAGCGTTTTACAACACTTACATCATACACACACAATACACAGACAAACTCAGGAGAAAACCAAAAAATGGACATTCAAAGTGTATAGAGATGACTCTTCAGCTGATGTAATTCTATGTTACCTGCAGCTCATCTCGTGGTCAATTTTGTCAACGTTAAATGTCCAGCTATTGTAGCTAGCGATGACTTCATGACTTCACTCACAACACTGTTGTCAAGGACATGATCCCACATACACATACATTTATAAAAGAATTATTACATGTGAGCAATATCGGAGTTCGGCCACTGGGTAATTTTATCTTACTGGCTGAACTCAGCATTAAATGATTAAAACCAGATAATTCTAACACTACAGAGATAGGGAATGTTCCAACTTTTATTGCCGGGTATAAGCAGAAAGTTTTGTTGTAATTAACGTGAGTAGTGGTGAGTAAGCTGTACATTATTTTTTCATTTTCAGATCCCCGATTTTCGATTATTTGTCATGTCACTAAAGGACGATACGTGGTTGTTGTGGGACTGTTCAGTACCAAAGAATACACAAAGAAAACTCCGTCACACAGATCGTTCACTTTCTCCTCATGCCACTGAAATCTGTCAGAGACTTGAATTAAATTTTCCCATCATTTTATTCAGAATTTGATGTCAGCGAAAGTAACTGGAGGCTGAAATAGTTTTGTGCCGGTACGAGTTTTTTATGACGTGGCTGATTGATGTTTTGCTAGTTAGATCCAATTTGTTTGTTTGTTTGTTTACTATTCTAGAGGACAATGAATACATAATGACCACTACACAGTACCAGAATAGGAATATTTAAGATGAAAATATCATGGCGTTAATGACCCGCATTATAAGTTTACAGTATTTATTTTGACATCTCAACGATCCAGCACATAACTTAACAGATGAATATCAAATAGCGAATATGTTGAGTTGTGTTCACCGTTCAGCAATGGGCTCTGGTTATAAGTACGTACGTGCCCCTAGCGTTTTGCGTTAGGGTCGCCTACCTATACGTACCTGTCCCTAACCTTGCCCTTATCCTCAACCATAAATCTTAGCGGACCCCTAACTCTGCCCCCCCCCCCACTCCCACCCCTCAAAAACAGGGGGAAAACAAAAAGAAGATCTGAAAAGAATAATTAATTCAGGCTGCTGTCAGGAATAGCTCAGGGAGGAGCTCTCTAGCTCTGGAGTCACAAACGGCTTTAAAATACGTAACCCTAAGGCAGAAAACTTGGGGCTGTAAGTTCTAATGTAAACTACTACAAAGTAGAGCTGCTGCCGTGTTGTAGTGGCCCCCTGCCCGGAGAAAGACTTGCCTCTCGCTCTTCTAACTCATCCCAGCTCTCTTCTTTTTCGTGTGAGTTGATGAAGTTGAAACAGTTCAAAGTTCAAGTTAAGAAAATGGTCAATCAGTGCACAATTTAGGTCAGCACCTGTTGTTGTTGTTGTTGTTGTTATTTTCAGTGTTTGTAAAAACTGGACACAAGAGAACAGTTTGAAACACATCCTTCCACACATAACCAGATAAAATGGCTTTTTTTAGAGTTAGACAAAAAGAAAACAAATAATTATTAGGAAATTATTTTCTTTGTAAATAATCCAATACTCACTTTGGGAAAACTTGTTCAGTGTGTCAATATTTGTCTCAATATGTTACAATGTAATATCAGAGTTTGACGTGGCAGTCCACAGTGGCAATCAAATCTAATGTCAGGGCGGGACACGACACGCCTTTATAGCCAGCTGGTGGACGCAGTTATTCATTCAAAATTGAGACATTTGGTGTTCCATACAAACACACCGGATCTGACAGACGACGACAACAACAACAACAGCAGGGGGAAACCAAATCTGATTTCCATGGCTGGTTTATTTCGCAATACGACATGTACATAGTTTACCGGATCTGCTGGTTTAGATCAATGAGTTAGCCGCTCCTTGAAGAGATTTTGGAAATATTTCCTGTGGCAAAATGGCTCATAATGATGAACCAACTTGGATTTATTGTATGCATGGAAAAGGTTATGAGGGATGTTGAAAGAACTGGCATGTCCCAAATTCTGCCCAACATTGGGATTAACCACTTTACATGTATTATTAGTTTTAGCTCCCGCCCACTCTCTCTATAATCAACCAATACCCTTAGCATTTAGCCTGGTCTGTAGGGATGGATGTCTGTGTGTCCTTTAGATTTGTGTTTCAAAAACAGTCGATTTTTCTACACTTATTCCCTAGTAAATTTTGTCTGCATCGGGTACTCAGTCTAACTGTTATAGATTTCGTGGTCATATGCTAATTTTTCAGTGTATAAAGTTGATCTATTCAAATAGAATGTTGAGTCATTTTTCCTGCTGCCCGGGTGACTTATAGGTATTCGAATTCGTTCAGGTTGCACCTTTCCACCAACCGTATCCGATTCTACAGAACTCCAGTGTGGACTCAAAACTTCTCAGTGCTCACACCTTTCACATTCTTTAACTATCCGGGTATCGAACCTCTCGGGCCATGACTTTGTGCACATGCAGAAGTACCCATAATTATCCATGCTAAAAGACGGAATGGCATTTTTTTTTCTTAAATAAAATAGACACCACTTTCAGTCATTCTCGTAACAATTAAAAAAATATGTAATCATTTTTCTTTCTTCCAGAATGGTCACTCGTGTGGAGAGTGTTGAATCTATCTGACCACTGGGTCAGGACAGCAATAAGGGACTTAGACGCCGCGAGCTCAGAAAAAAATAAATTCGAGCCCTGGAAAGAAAAAAAAAATTCGCATCCTAGAAAAATTCGCGGCTCGAAAAATGTGCAGGGTGTTAAAAAAAAAAAATTGCGTCTGGAAAAAAATTCTCGCCTCCAAAAAATTTGCATACCAAAAAAATTCGAGGGTCGAAAAAAAATTTGCTCGGGGGGAAATCACGAGACCAAAAAATTTGCAAGAAAAAAAAAATCGCGAGACCAAAAAATTCAGGCGCGAAAAAAATTTCACGGGGAACAAAATTTCCCCACCGCCCGGCTCACCAGCATGGTAAAACTCCCGAGCCTGGATAGGAAATTTCACACAGTGTGAGAACCTCTGTGGTAAACCAGCCATCCAATGAATCGCATATTATGCCCCATGAAAAAAATTCCTAACGTGTGGGTCTATTATATTATCGAGTGAACCGAAATGGAATGTATGAACACGTAATCCATTGAAAATCGCCCGGCCAAAACCTGCCTGGAACTTTCCTGTCTGGTGTAATGTCTTTTTTTAACGTGGCTAACACTTTGGACAGAGAACCTGGCAAACAGTTGACTGAGAATGCTCATTGCCTAATTAAACTTGGGTGGAGAAGAGTCAAAAATTGTCTGAAGTAGTTTTAACCCTGTGCATTGTAAAAATGCATGGTTACAGCCAAGTTTTTCAGTATCCCAGAATACCGTATTCCATGAGCAGAGGTGTTGACAGCTTTCAATGGGTTGTATAAGATAGTAACGTGACATGCGCCGTCAGCCATTTTGATGGACAGCCGATTAGAGAAAATGGTGGCCGGACCAGACATGAGTAACGCATCCGCTCTGAATCCGCGATCGTTGAGACGCTATGATTAGAAATTATTGTCTATAGACAAGACTGACCCCTCCAATGTTCCCCTAGCAATAGAGTACCCGCAAAGAAGAAATGCCGGCTGTGGCAATGCCAGAATTATATCTTCTGGTGCTGAAATGCAATGTCAAAATTGGGCAAAAAGAAAAAGTTGTATGTAGCCAAAGCCCCGCGTAAGAAAAACTACCCAAACGATATAATGCAGACACTAATGAACACTCCATTGCAAGAATATGCATAATATTGATAAACCACACATCGAGACCAGATGCAGTGTATAGATAAAAAAAAATAAAAATAATTAGATTCTAGATCTAGATAGATCTAGATTGATCCGTTTGTCGCGATGTGGGTTAGATGGGAATAATTCGACTGACACTCTTTCGAGGTCCGCTCCCACAATCGACGAACACACAAAAAAAAATACTTGCACTCTAAATACTAAATAAATCAATTGCTTTGATTTTTTAGCAGAACTGTAGGGCAGTTTAATTACAGGAATTAATGTAACAAATATAATTATAAATATAAATATCAATTCAAAGGCAACTGAATCTAACTAATGAAACTACAGCTTTCTATAAAGACTAACTTATTCACTCTAACTACTTGCAGGTCATATGAGTTAGATGCCAAATAGAATCCGCGCACGTGGCGACGGATATAACAGTTTAAATTCTATTAATTCAATGAGACATGTTATGATATGGACATTTCCTCTAGACACGCCATGGAGAATGCTTGTACAACCATGCGTTGTCTGGCGGTAGCTCTGAAACTGTCTTCAAAAGTAAGTAGAACGGTTCACTTTCATCATTA
This sequence comes from Onchidella celtica, assembly GCA_963931925.1. Lineage (NCBI taxonomy): Eukaryota > Metazoa > Mollusca > Gastropoda > Systellommatophora > Onchidiidae > Onchidella > Onchidella celtica. Next base: position 116,815,778 of record OZ007567.1, read on the forward strand.
CAAATTAGTATGAACTCTCACCATTAGGCCCTCACTGGGAGTGAGAGCGCTGGGTGTAAACGCTGTGGGTTCATATCAAACCAAGTAGCTTAGGCTCTGGAGCTTTAAAACATCACGCTCCTCACAATATGGACTGCTCAACTGCGTCTCTATGTCTCTCATCTGGCTGAGGACTATCGCCGTCCACTTCGTAAATGGATTGTCTACATGTGGCCTCTATCTAAGCTCTGCACGGGTTTAAATACTAAAGCTATGTCTCGACCTTCCGTCCAGATTCATACATTTGATTGGTGCAGTCGCTGGAGCTCAGCCTGCAATATTAATTTATGCTTGTCACGGACTTGCGCCAAATCAAGGTCACTTTTACCTAGACAATTTAAAATGCGAAACATTAACTACTAAAATCTTCAACCCCCGTGCTTTCTACTCTTATGCACGAATTTCCGAACGCCAACTAAGCGTCTAAATAAACTACCTTTACTCGCCCCTTATCTATGTTCATCAAAATCACGGGGTCGAGAACTGCTCTGTCATTCCTAGCTATACATTTATTCTGTCTCGCCCCTCCTTCTCTCCATCTATGAGAAAAAAGGTGTTTCAAAACAAACTGTTCACGAGAACAGCTGAAGGACAAATTACGCTGGTTATAATCAACAAGATCGTAAAAATTAACTCACTGACGTCGTGACCTAGCACGGCATTTATGATCCTAATGTGATCATGACACATCCCCCACCCCAGTGAAAACTTAGGGTTTGAAGGACATAACTGTCTACTAACGTTGCTATGTAATAGTACTTTTGAAAGGGCTATATAGTAAAAAATATAGCGTTACTGAAAGTCAAAAAAAAATTCTAAGAACGTGCATTATCGATGGACAATAGCATATGTATATTTATATGCGACGTTCTGTGATAATATATAATTATTGTAGCACTTAAGAATTAAAGTGATAAACTTCTCTCACACAGACATACCGTAAAGACTGAAATATTGAGCAACTAGCTCATCTGTGTCAAGAACAGATTAAGTCCATAAATGCCGTGCTAGGTCACGAGTTCAGTGAGTAAATTTTCACGACTTGTTAATTCTAACCAGCGTAATTTGTCCTTGAGCTGTTCTCGTGAACAGTTTGTTTGAAACACTTTTGTTTTAGAGATGGAAAGAAAGTGGGGCGAGATAGAATAAATGTATAGCTAGGAGTGACAGAGCCGTTCTCGACCCCGTGATTTTGATGAACACTTAGAAGGGAAGAGAAGGGGCGAATAAGGATAGATAGTTTAAGACGCTTGGTCGCGTTCAGAAATTCGTGCATAAAATGTAGAAAGCACGAGGGTTTAAAGATTTCAGTAGTTGTTTTGACATTTTAAATTGACCTTGTCTGTATTGGTGCAAGGCCGTAACCGACTTATACAATAGAATAAATTATACTGCGAGCTCAGCTCGGAGCTGACCGTACCAATGAAATCTAGGGATTTGGACGGTAGTTGCAGGTGGCTAGACAGTATAAAAGTCTGCCCAGACATATATCCTGCACTCCATACAGAAAACTCCAATCTGTGCAGGCGTCGGCACGATTCTGCCTGAAGAATCATAAAAGCGTTGTACGACTCATGTCTAGTCCACTATAGACATTTGAGATGAATCCATATGCCTGAATGAGATATGCCCACCGCTATTGTCCATCGTTCCCTGGTGTCCACCAGGGACTAATCGTAAGTGTTTGTCTATTGATGACTCAACCATGAACGAGGAGCTGAACATAAGTTATCCAGTAGGACAGGATTGCCGCATATACTAGGAGTGCTACCCAAGAATGCAAGATAAAGATATATATAGACTTGCAACTAATATGAATGTATGGCATACACATCTGTGAATTGTGATTGATTTGTCTGGATGAGGCTGGGCATTGCCAGCCCATCCTAGAGTAGACCTCTAGACTTAACTACGTCAGTTTGTATTGACGGGCTCGATTATTATAAGCGTTAGGCACAAATGGCTGAGATGACATTGTCGCCAGAGACCATATTAGTGTATTGATTGATATATAGTAGGCAGACCAGATCGGAGATATATATAATTAGTACTTAGATTGTTAGTGAGTCAGAAGTATAATAATATTATAGGAATCTAGAGTAGAATTCTAGTGAGGTATTATTGAATTTGGATTTGATGCTGCTGATGTTGTCTTTACTATATAATAGATCTAGACAAAATTGTTAGGGTAATTAATGTAATTAAATTTGTGGCCCTGCGGGTCTGGTTATGAAACTTATTCAGATTGTTCTTAGTGTGTGGCATGGTACGAAAGTTTAGATATTAAATACCTCTCGATTTAAATGCAGTCGAAACCTTAAGTAGACGGATTCCCCCCAAATCCGTAACATTTAGGATAGCAACATCGTAACACTGGCGGGGAGTATCACCTCTTTCAACATCGTAACAATCGCTTCATTGAGCGTAATTAATACATTCATAGAACATGAACGAACAATAGTTAATTAAAGTAATGGTATCCTGGCAGCAGTAGGTCTGGTCGCTCGGTTTGCCATTTCCTCATCTCATTGACCCGCAGACAAAGGCGTCAATGTTGTCTGAAACTCAGGTCATGGTCAGGATGGACGCTAGTGGAAAAAGGAATCACATGGAAATTTTGAGAAAGAATGTCCATAATTGGTAGGACAATATAATGTGAAACCATCCACGGTCTCCGAAAAAGGTGAAAAATGCTCAACCTCAATGCTTAACAGTCTCTATATAAAATAGCAACATATTCTGGTTTATCAATTATAAATGTCGCCATAGTGAAGCTGAAATAACAAACGTCGACAAGATAATTAGCCTGACGTACTCTTTCAAAATCTGCGTAGCGCTCGTCTTGATTTAATTCAGCGCTTCTCGCATTCAACAATAATCTAAATCTCAATTAAATAACATTACACTTTAATCTATTTCTAATTATATCCAATCCGGGATAGATGAGATGACACGAAGCGAATGCATGTGAATTTAATGCGCTATCCCCTATGCAGGACACGCACCCGTCAAGTGTCACAGTCATCTCGGTATATAGTCATAATCGGTTCAATTCAACATCCATATCGGGTATGTTCTTAGATAACTCATCCACTGACCGCATGGAGAGTTACAATCATAATCAGTATTCTTACTTGTCATATCTAGTATTACGTTAGATGGTCCACGAAACGCGGAAAACCATAGTCATAATCGGTTGTATAAAAAAACAACTCCACTCTACTTCACAACTTCTTAAAACGCGACCACGCAGTGTCCTCTGTTACCACTGCAAAAAACCCTCAAAATGCGAACACGCAGTGTCCTCTGTTACCACTGCAAAATATCTCAAAACGCGAATACTCCCTTCCTTACATAACTAGTCGGTCTTACACTGCCCGTCGGTCTTATACTGCCTGCGGCCTTACACTGCCCAGATGCCTTACACTGCATCTCGGCGTCTTACACTGCCTGTGGCCTTACACTGCCCTGAGGCCTTGCACTGCCCTGTGGGGCTTACAATGCCTGTAAGAAGGTTCAACAATAACACGCGAATACGCGATTACGCAGTGTACTACGTTAGCACTGCCAAACATCTCTCAAATAATCGAAAAATACCAATATCATCCATCCCATGAGGCAATCTCATTATTGCTCTCCTCGGGTCGACGTCATACGCAGACGACTAAAAAAAAGTATACTCAATATATATAATTCACATAGCTCTTATATCGACATCACCTCGATACTGATACAGACTCTTCACATGAGACAAATTCATTGCTCTTCGGGCGGCGGCACCAGCCGACAATAAAATCAATACTCACTACTCATCACTACACAAAAAAAAATCACATCCCTAAACAGTCTAATACTGCCCTCTCGGGAGCTCGTCAATATAAAGACGAGATCGGTTATACATAACGCTTAATAAGCTCCATAGAACTGGCAGTGTGCTAACTGCACGGGTTCCAACAATTCAATAAAATCGTTCCTCTAAATAACCAGATCAAATTACTCAATCAATGTGTCAATGTAGACACATGAGTTACTTAGGTAAAATAAGAAACAAAGGAATGTACCAACACGATAATGATAAAGGTCTAATGAAAAAAAATACACCAAACACGACGCTAGACAAACAAGAAAAGACGAACGATAACAGACCCTACAAGTTCTGAATATAATTACAGATAGGTGAGAAGAGAACAAGAGAGACGTCTTCCCAAAGAGACGAGGAAGATGTGAACGCCACAATCTAAACAAATATACAGGTCCCTAACAAAGACTATTCTCACGAATGAGAATCCTCACTGTTTTAATCACCACTGGCACCACTGGATGTTGCGAGACCGCAGACGTTGTCGTCGAAACGGCAAAGTCGGCGACCAAGCCACCACTTTGGCACAGAGGACACGTACACGTAAGAACCCTCGCCGACCTCCCGCAGTTCTAAAAAAGAAGAAAAGTATAAAAATCCTGTAAAACACGAGGAGGAACACTCAACTCCCCAGACGCAGACAAAATTTTAGGATGGAATCACTTAACTTTCAAGGAACTGGGTGGTAATTCCTTTAGCCCTTGCGTACACCACAGTCAGTCTTTTTTGTCTTTCACCGTTCCAAGTTCTGTTCTGTAGTCTGCCTGGCCTCGGTCATCGGGTCAATGGGAGAGCAGCGACATATGTGGAAGTAAAAGTAACAAAGCAGTATACAAAACTAAATAATAAATAATTTTAAACTAGCTCAACGTGCGACACCCCGTGAGCGACGGATCATGAAAAGAACAAAAATGTAATGCAAACAAAGAGAAAAGGTGATTATAATGTAACGAATTTAAGAAATTAAGGAATAAAAAATTTGGTAAGTCCCCTCCAGTGTCGCGATGTGGGTTAGATGGGGAGAATTCGACTGACACTCTTTCGAGGTCCGCTCCCACAATCGACGAACACACAAAAAAAAAAAAAAATACTTGCACTCTAAAAACTAAATAAATCAATTGCTTTGATTTTTAGCAGAACTGTAGGGCAGTTTAATTACAGGAATTAATGTAACAAATATAATTATAAATATAAATATCAATTCAAAGGCAACTGAATCTAACTAATGAAACTACAGCTTTCTATAAAGACTAACTTATTCACTCTAACTACTTGCAGGTCATATGAGTTAGATGCCAAATAGAATCCGCGCACGTGGCGACGGATATAACAGTTTAAATTCTATTAATTCAATGAGACATGTTATGATATGGACATTTCCTCTAGACACGCCATGGAGAATGCTTGTACAACCATGCGTTGTCTGGCGGTAGCTCTGAAACTGTCTTCAAAAGTAAGTAGAACGGTTCACTTTCATCATTACAAATTAGTATGAACTCTCACCATTAGGCCCTCACTGGGAGTGAGAGCGCTGGATGTAAACGCGGTGGGTTCATATCAAACCAAGTAGCTTAGGCTCTGGAGCTTTAAAACATCACGCTCCTCACAATATGGACTGCTCAACTGCGTCTCTATGTCTCTCATCTGGCTGAGGACTATCGCCGTCCACTTCGTAAATGGATTGTCTACATGTGGCGTCTATCTAAGCTCTGCACGGGTTTAAATGCTAAAGCTATGTCTCGACCTTCCGTCCAGATTCATACATTTGATTGGTGCAGTCGCTGGAGCTCAGCCTGCAATATTAATTTATACTTGTCACGGCCTTGCGCCAAATCAAGGTCACTTTTACCTAGACAATTTAAAATGCGAAACATTAACTACTAAAATCTTCAACCCCCGTGCTTTCTACTCTTATGCACGAATTTCCGAACGCCAACTAAGCGTCTAAATAAACTACCTTTACTCGCCCCTTATCTATGTTCATCAAAATCACGGGGTCGAGAACTGCTCTGTCATTCCTAGCTATACATTTATTCTGTCTCGCCCCTCCTTCTCTCCATCTATGAGAAAAAAGGTGTTTCAAAACAAACTGTTCACGAGAACAGCTCAAGGACAAATTACGCTGGTTATAATCAACAAGATCGTAAAAATTAACTCACTGACGTCGTGACCTAGCACGGCATTTATGATCCTAATGTGATCATGACACCATTGATCGACATGTCAATGCTGTGACTAGATTCTAATACGAGATCTAGATCCAGATAGAGATTTAGATAGACTAGCAAGCCTACATGTACTGTACATCTAACTAGATCTAGTAATAAGTGGTAGTGCGTAGTAGACGATCTATCTAGATTTTCTTGGTAACTCTTAGTCTTAAGAAGTAATATTATAGAAGATGTGTGTGGAAGATAGGGGATAGAAGATATAGATCTATACGTCAACAATGACCTATTCATGTATTATTGTCCGGGATAATGGAATCAGATCTTATTAAAGCAGTGTTGAATGAGTATGGAATAATAGTTGTAGATCTACTTGGCATTGGATTAAAGATACAATGTAGTATTTAACCAGAAGTGTTTCAGTGATGTCGTGGTCTATATATGTAATAGCTCTATATAATAATAATAGTTCGTCCATCAGGTATGATGATGACCTTAACAACACCAGAGGAATAAAGAACAGAAATTGTTGAGAATTTCAAAACATGGACAATAAAGAGAACTAAAGGACACAGAGGACAGAATGGAAAGACTGTTCTTTCATGACTTATGGCTTCTCATGTGACTGATAAGTCCTATTTTTGCCCTGCAGACCCTTCCGCATAAATGACAAGAGTGCTCCGTTGGTTCAGTACCACTGGGCCTTTTCTTGCGCCGTTCTCTTTTTTTGATAGCCTGGTGGACTCTGTCAGCTTCCCATGCTTTGCTGCCTCTGGTAAGGGCCGCCCTCCAATTTGCACGATCAAGCGAGAGCTTTTCCCACTCACTCACATCAATGGCAAAGGCCTTCAGTGATTGCTTGAGAGTGTCTTTGTAACGTCTCTTTGGGCCCCCAACATTCCTCGTTCCATTGGAGAGCTCAGAGAAGAAGATTTGCTTAGGGAGTCTGGAGTCGGGCATTCTGACAACATGTCCTGCCCAACGTAGCTGAATTTTTTTCAGGTGGCAGAAGATGCTCAATTCCTTGGCACGATTGAGGACCTCAGTGTCTGGAATTTTATCCTGCCATTTGATCCTTAGGATCTTTCTAAGGCAGGCCAGATGAAAGTGATTTAGCTTTCTGGCATGCGATTGGTACACTGTCCAGGTTTCAGCCCCATAGAGTAGGGTGGGAAGGACCACAGCATTGTACACTTTCAGCTTAGTGTCTGTGCGAATGCCGGCAACATCCCATACTCTCTTTCGAAGCCTGCCAAATGCAGAGCTGGCTTTGCTAATTCTTGAGAGAATTTCAGTATCAACACGAGCCGCGGAAGACAGTGTACTGCCAAGATAGGTGAAGTTCTCCGACACCTTCAGAAGACTGTCATGGACTTTGATATTTGGGGTCACAGGATACTTGACGTCTGGAGTAGGCTGATGGAGCACTTCCGTCTTCTTTGTGCTTATTGTGAGGCCAAAGTTGTCACAGGCACTAGAGAACTTATCAACACAGTTTTGCATGCTATCCTCATCGTGTGCCAGCCTAAGTTAGTCTTTATAGAAAGCTGTAGTTTCATTATTTGCTGATGATTGTGCACTTCTGGCACAATAGCTCTATATAGTCTACAACATTTTGTATTCTGCATTGTCTTCTCATTTTTTATAAATCTACCCTAAAAACCTCACCGGTACAATAAAATAGGAATTTTGTCATGGATCCTGGTTCATTTAGAATAGATCTAGATCTATATCATTTGTAGTAAAATTATTTCGAGTCTTTACTGGAAAAGTCAGATAGAAAATGCACCAACCGAGGTGCGAGTTATACAGAAACTACGCTGTGATTAGTCACAAATAAATAAATGCCATTGAGATAAAAACCATACTGATAATGAAGCCAGGTGATAGTCATGTGTGCATTTCTTTTTGCTTCCTTGTCTCCTAAATTCTTTCGATTAATGCCTTTTAACAATGCTAGGGGGCTCTTCCTAGTCAAATTTTCGGTTGCTTGACCTTCTAAAGTCACCACCTTGGGTATCCGAAAAAAAAACAACTGAGGTCCTTCAGCTTTGATCTGTTATTGGTGCAGCCCACAATACAACAAAAGACAGGCATTTCAAAGGAAATTTAAAAGAAGGTCTAGTACCATGTAAACAACCCTGTCGCCAGGTCCGTCAAAATGGCGGACACCTATTCACAGCAACCGGAAACGCGTCATATCTCATACAACCCATTCATTGTCAATAAGGCTTCAGGTGTCCTCATCGAAATTCATGCTAATGTCTCTTTGCTCATTGTTGAGCATGTTTTTTGAAATGAGGTCATTCATTAATGAACATAATTTCTCTTCGCGTCGCTGGAGTTTCCATGACATTAGTTTGAGCTCATAAATCTTTGAAGCCAGTTTGCTCGTTTGCTGTTGCCAGTGCCGCATTTATCTTAGTCATTGCTTGCTCAATAATTATGTAGTCCAGAATAGGTAAATGTATGATCCAATTTAATTTCCTTTCTTGGGCTCCTGCTAACAACTTGTTCATTTGGGGTAGCTGGCATGCAGCGCTTTTTAGGCGATGGTCTCCATGGTGTCACTGACTGTTTGTGGATTGGATAAGATGGAACTACTGAAGACTGAAGGCACTGCGTCATCTTTGAGTTTCTTTATCTGTTTGCCCACAGTGAAGTCCTCTGGCAGAAAATGGTCGCTAAATGTTTGACTGTTCTCGTTTGCTCTCCATAGGCTGCCATCAAGATTTTGCCTGGATACTTTGAGAATTCATCTCTCACACCGTTCAGAGTCTCGTTTGATTGGGAAACTGAAAGTTAAAAGAAATCCGCACTTAAATTAGATTTGAAAAGAGAACAAAACTTGGAAGAATGTCCAGTCGCAGACCAGAATTTGAAAACTTAAATCTGTGCAGTTCTTGATTAATAAGTTATAATTATCTCTAGAGGCCAGGGCACATCTCCACGAAGTTGAATTGTTAACTGATCCAGAATCTAGATATCTTAAATGTGAATTTGGATCTCAACATTGATCTAAGGTTCATTTGTAGACCACACGTAGGCTACATTATTTCTGCCACCTGACATTGTAAACAAACCAACACGTGGGTTCGATGATCGGCCCAATAGATCTAATCTACGTCTTATTGGTTATATTTTTTTTGTAAAATAATTGTTATTTCGACATTTCAGTTGTTTGAAAACAAATATCCAGTGTTAAAGACCTTTCTACCAGTGGAATGTTCGAGGAATTTCCATGCCTTTCCGCGTAAAAAACAATCAACAACACAACACGTGTAAGGCATGATGACGTACCGGGTCCTGTACACACGACTGACTAGATAACAATAAGCGGTGGGTATAGATGTACTATAGTCCGTTCACCGAGGCATGATCACAGAAAACTGCTCTTAGCGTTGCAACCGTCGATGATATTTGAATGTAATTTGGCGTGAAGTCTTAGATTTGTGATGACCATAACCCAGATTTTTTGCCCCCGAATTATTCAAGTAGTTTTCGACTTTGTTTATTTGCGGTATATAAATAAAGAGAGCACCGACCAGGGTAAACATTTAGGTGGTTTACTGTAATAATTTAACACATGGTTTTGAGTCCCACTAAAATATGGTACAGCACGTGATTAAAGTGAGTTTTAAAGCAAACTCTCATGATTGTTCACTGGTAGGCCAACACGGAGGTCAGAGGCGTTGTCAGAGATCTTTCAATTTCAGAATTCTTTTCATCGTAGATGTAAACATCAAAATCAATACGATGCGGAACATTGGAGAACAAGACCTTTAAACTGTCAGACATCCAAAATCTAACTCATGCAGCATTGAAAACAGTCGATGCAGAATTTTTCTCCAAGTGAGAGGACCATGTATCGCGGTTGGAGGAAGTGAGAGGACCATGTATCGCGGTTGGAGGAAGTGAGAGGACCATGTATCGCGGTTGGAGGAAGTGAGAGGACCATGTATCGCGGTTGGAGGAAGTGAGAGGACCATGTATCGCGGTTGGAGGAAGTGAGAGGATCATGTATCGCGGTTGGAGGAAGTGAGAGGACCATGTATCGCGGTTGGAGGAAGTGAGAAGACCATGTATCGCGGTTGGAGGAAGTGAGAGGACCTTGTATCGCGGTTGGAGGAAGTGAGAAGACCATGTATCGCGGTTGGAGGAAGTGAGAAGACCTTGTATCGCGGTTGGAGGAAGTGAGAAGACCATGTATCGCGGTTGGAGGAAGTGAGAAGACCATGTATCGCGGTTGGAGCAAGTGAGAGGACCATGTATCGCGGTTGGAGGAAGTGAGAGGACCATGTATCGCGGTTGGAGGAAGTGAGAGGACCATGTATCGTGGTTGGAGGAAGTGAGAGGACCATGTATCGCGGTTGGAGGAAGTGAGAGGACCATGTATCGTGGTTGGAGCAAGTGAGAGGACCATGTATCGTGGTTGGAGCAAGTGAGAGGACCATGTATCGTGGTTGGAGCAAGTGAGAGGACCATGTATCGCGGTTGGAGGAAGTGAGAGGACCATGTATCGTGGTTGGAGCAAGTGAGAGGACCATGTATCGTGGTTGGAGCAAGTGAGAGGACCATGTATCGTGGTTGGAGCAAGTGAGAGGACCATGTATCGTGGTTGGAGCAAGTGAGAGGACCATGTATCGCGGTTGGAGGAAGTGAGAGGACCATGTATCGCGGTTGGAGGAAGTGAGAGGACCATGTATCGCGGTTGGAGGAAGAATACTGGCAAAACGAGGGCCTTCATTTTATTCAATCGAATATCGTCATCAGTCAAATGGAGACATCCGACTCAGAAAGCGACTGAGATGATAAAACATCAAAAAAACCCATCAAAACGTGCTTGCCTGTTTTGAAATAAAACAACAACAAACAAACAAAAAACCTTTTTAGGGCTAACCTTTCTAATGGGCCTAAAGCTGTCCCAAGTCCGCAGCCTGATCATTGTACCCACAAGGCCATGCTCTTGCAATGACAGGGACTCAGAGGGGAAAGGCTGGTCATATTTTTTTATCTCGATATGTATTATTTCTCACAACTTAATACAGATTGGAAAGCTTAGCTACTTTACAAACTTTATCTTTCACAGGATGTTACCGTTTAGCATAACCAGAAGGCTGTTTTCAATTGATAAGTAATGAATCTGTAGTAGCTTTATCTTACAGGAAAGGAACAATAAATGCATTTACGTGTAAAGCAAACCTCAAGTCCGTAACGTGATGCTACGCCACTGCAATTCACCACAGATTGTTGCTATATTTAGGAATTTAGATCAGCTACAGGGAAACGAGAAGTGACAGATCATGTTGGAACACGCGTATACTGTAAACATTTATAAGTTTGGGGCCTATTCAATTGAAAACAAAGAAAAGATCAAAGGAATTCGCCGCTTTGAAAGAATGGTGCTGTGTAGAGACTTCAAATTCAAGATTTGTAGGGTCATGATAAATGTAAGACTGCATGCAAAAATTCAGGACGCTGTATTTCGTAATAGCTGAGAAAATCCAACTAAACTGTGATCACGCCTCGGTGAACGGACTGTAGCCTACATGGCCACGACGTACATCTATGGCAGTGGGTCGCTGTAGGGCTAGGACGGTAGTTTACTATTCTATCTCTTTGGGCTGGGAGTAAGAATAAAGTTGGCTAAAGAAAGAAAAAAAGATTGTATTTGCAGAGTCCTGTGGGTGTGGACACGAGAATATTTACATAAAAACACGCAAGTTTTCGGTCACTTGGACCTTCATCAGACAAAGGTACAAACGCTAAAGAACAACAATTAATGTGAGAGAAAAAAAATGGCCTTAAAGATGGGGGGGGGGGGAGAGAAAAGGGGGGGGGGTGAGAAATGTGAGCGAGAGTGTATAAAGATAATTTGGGCTGGAGATTGATGTGAAAGATCCACTCACGACTGACTACCTGCCCTCGGTTGAGGCGCTGGCTGGCTTACTGTGTGGGTCGGGTCACTTGGTACAGTTAGCACTCTTCTCTTTTCTAACTTCTTTGATGAAGATCAGGTCAATTATGCACGTATTCTTTTTTCTACTAATGCTATGCAACAAAACAACGACTCTAGTAATCCAAGACCTAAATCTAGTAAAGGAAGAAAGTATAGATAGAAATAATAAAACCAATGTGGGGAAAGTCAACAAAGTTTACCCGTTGGTCCTACAACAGCTTTAGGACAAGAATTTCTTCCATCGGATCCCGAATGTTTCAATACAAAGATTTGCTTTATTAATGGCAAGTAAAGAAGCAGGAAATACGGGTGTTATAATTGTAATGGGGTGAACCATTACAGGGCTGAGTTATAGCTCGCTGCGGTGAAAGGGGGATAAACCTATTTATTTTGACTAGCTGGACCACTCGATGTGGTCAAGGGGAAGTAATAATAATAATAATAGTTCGTCCATCAGGTATGATGATGACCTTAACAACACCAGAGGAATAAAGAACAGAAATTGTTGAGAATTTCAACACATGGACAATAAAGAGAACTAAAGGACAATAAAGAGAACTAAAGGACACAGAGGACAGAAAGGGGAAGTAACCACACAGAAACTATAGGTAATCTCCCCTTATTGTTTGGTCGGGCACTTGACATGAGTCATGTAGTGTTGAGTAACATTGCCAACTGATGTACTCACTGCGCCAATTTTTAAACCATAGTCTTAGCCTTGTTTCTACTGTCCAGGATTGATCAACTTAAGTGACCAGCTCTGGTTCCATAGGTGGAATCTTGTTATGTATCACTACATTGTAAGTTTTGTTTAATATTTATCTTATTAAGTAATAGTTTATTAAGATGGTGTATTGAGAACATACACGAGCAGGAGGGTAGCTTTTAAAAATGTTTTTATTTGTTATAGTGGTTGTTAGAATTTGCACTTGGTGAACTGTTAGGGAGTAAATGGGTTGCGCGTTTTTGGGTGACGCATAGATGATAGCGTGGGTCAGTCAGTTCCACCCAAGTCTTCAAGACAGCAGGACGTGTCATTCTGTCCAGACTAAAAAAAACTTGTACATATTTCAAGGGAGTTGTGAAGTGCAACTAGTGCAAGCTTTGATGTAGCAAGTGTGAATTCCTTTGGCTAATTCACTTAAGTTGTACCCATTACTTTAGTGCTGGTATATTATAATATTTAGATGATGTGAAATAATAATAATTGGATTATACTTGGAGGTTTGATGAACTTTGTTCAGCTTGGTTAGGCAATCAGGCTAGCAGCTAACAATCTATGGTAAAGTTTATCTTACTAAGTTTCTATCTTAGTATCTATCAGTATCCTGCAGAGGAAGAGTGTAAGGTTCTAGAAGGCTATTAAAGCTAGCGCGCATGATTGGTTCATGTAATTAAATGGAAACATTTAACTGTAATTGATGACAGACTGATTTTATGTGAAGTGCTAACAAATAGTACTACTGGAGGGTGCTGTCTAAATCCGGCTAATTGGATCAGAGATAGACAGATCTAGATCGTTATTCTTAATCTGCAGTTGGTGCCATTCAGGCTCAACATGTCCTTCTTAGGGACAGAGAGAGAGAGAGAGAGTAACGGGCAAGAATTTTAACCAAGTTATTTCTTTACTTTAACTTGTTCTTTTGTGGGTTTGTAAGGTTATTGTTGGATGATGATTATTTCTGGGTTCCTTTAATTCGGCATTGTGACTATGATCTATGTGTAGATTTGTCTGGTGTGCCTTTTTGTTTCATTTTATTGATACCGTATTCCTTATGAACTTTATTATAATGAGCAGACCACTTGACGAGAGAGGTGTTGGGTTTGCAAAGCGCACGTGAGTAGGTCACAGCAGACGCCAGCAGGCGTGATCACATGACTTCTGGTCAAGCGAGTCAAATCAAAGACCGGAATTGGTCAACTAGTAGCTTCCGGAAACGGAAACTTGACTCTAACAACAATAACAAACCTGGCTGACTGCAGAGAGTATAGATGTATTCTATACTCTCTGCTGACTGTTTACACTAGCTACAACACTTATACATGTCATGTAGTGCATAATTTGGGATCTCGAATATCGGAATTATACTAAAAGATGATGATTATTGACTTTAATTTCTTAATTTATATGTTTATTATTATGCCTATTTGATTCTCTAAATCGGTGTTAAGTTGAATTTCTTCAAATTGTACTGGTTAGGTCGGACTTAGAAACTTTTGAGGGTCGGACCTTGAACTTATATTTGTTGATAGGATGAAGAGAAAGGCCTATGCTAGGTGTATGGATGCATCGTCTATGCACCAGGTGTCATATTATGGCATCCTTGTAGGTGCTCATTGTCTGTTCTTTTGACATACTGACAGAGGTAGTTTGGACTCTGTTGTAATGAAAGGATCAGATTCATTGACTTAGCTCAATCATAGAGTTGTGGGTGTGGCTTGCCCAGTAGACATGTAATGTCATCATTATTATGATATTATCTTGTTGCATTATGTAATTATGTTCACTGAATATGTGGGAATGTTTTAGGTATATAAATATATCAGTATTGTTGGAGGTAATACAAGTGGGTTGATTGTTCAGTTTCGTACAGTAGTTGTACCATGTAGTTGGGTTTGGCTTTATGCCATGATTATCATATCACTTGTAGTGGGAGACTGTAACTTGCTATTGTTGATTGAGACTTAGGTGTTGACTTATCATGTGGGTTGGTCCGCCTAGAGATACTCTTATGACTTTATGAGTAAGGAGATTGGTATACCCAGAGGATATGAAAGGGATAAGTTTGGCTTTGAGTTGAGATAAGCCTGTGGCAGTATAGACTGGGGCTTTTGTGTAATAATCTATAATAATAGTTCGTCCATCAGGTATGATGATGACCTTAACAACACCAGAGGAATAAAGAACAGAAATTGTTGAGAATTTCAACACATGGACAATAAAGAGAACTAAAGGACACAGAGGACAGAATGGAAAGACTGTTCTTTCATGACTTATGGCTTCTCATGTGACTGATAAGTCCTATTTTTGCTCTGCAGACCCTTCCGCATAAATGACAAGAGTGCTCCGTTGGTTCAGTACCACTGGGCCTTTTCTTGCGCCGTTCTCTTTTTTTGATAGCCTGCTGGACTCTGTCAGCTTCCCATGCTTTGCTGCCTCTGGTAAGGGCCGCCCTCCAATTTGCACGATCAAGCGAGAGCTTTTCCCACTCACTCACATCAGTGGCAAAGGCCTTCAGTGATTGCTTGAAAGTGTCTTTGTAACGTCTCTTTGGGGCCCCAACATTCCTCGTTCCGTTGGAGAGCTCAGAGAAGAAGATTTGCTTAGGGAGTCTGGAGTCGGGCATTCTGACAACATGTCCTGCCCAACGTAGCTGAATTTTTTTCAGGTGGCAGAAGATGCTCAATTCCTTGGCACGATTGAGGACCTCAGTGTCTGGAATTTTATCCTGCCATTTGATCCTTAGGATCTTTCTAAGGCAGGCCAGATGAAAGTGATTTAGCTTTCTGGAATGCGATTGGTACACTGTCCAGGTTTCAGCCCCATAGAGTAGGGTGGGAAGGACCACAGCATTGTACACTTTCAGCTTAGTGTCTGTGCGAATGCCGGCAACATCCCATACTCTCTTTCGAAGCCTGCCAAATGCAGAGCTGGCTTTGCTGATTCTTGAGAGAATTTCAGTATCAACACGAGCCGCGGAAGACAGTGTACTGCCAAGATAGGTGAAGTTCTCCGACACCTTCAGAAGACTGTCATGGACTTTGATATTTGGGGTCACAGGATACTTGTCGTCTGGAGTAGGCTGATGGAGCACTTCCGTCTTCTTTGTGCTTATTGTGAGGCCAAAGTTGTCACAGGCACTAGAGAACTTATCAACACAGTTTTGCATGCTATCCTCATCGTGTGCCAGAAGTGCACAATCATCAGCAAATAGTAGGTCACAGACTTGGGTACTTTTGGTTTTGGTTTTTGCCTGAAGTCTCCTGAGGTTGAATAGACTGCCATCAGTTTGGTACTTGATGCTTACCCCTTGAGGAGGAGAGCTAAAGGCTTCTTGTAGCATTGCAGAGAACATGATGCTGAACAGAGTTGGGGCTAAGACACAACCCTGTTTTACCCCATTTGTGACAGCAAAGGGCTCTGAAACACTGCCGTTGCTTTTGACTGCAGCTTGCATGCCATCATGAAACTGGCGCACTATTGTGATGAATTCGGGTGGACACCCAAACTTCGCCAAGATTTTCCAGAGGCCTTCACGACACACTGTGTCAAATGCTTTTGTGAGGTCAACAAATGTGATATACAGCGCTTTATTTTGTTCCATGCATTTTTCCTGAATCTGTCTGGCAGCAAAAATCATATCCGCCGTTCCCCTCTCTTTACGAAAGCCACATTGGCTCTCGGGAAGCAAGTCATTTGACGAGAGGTGATCAAGAAGGCGATTCAGAAGCATTCTTGCCAATATTTTGCCAGCGATTGAAAGTAGAGAGATTCCCCGATGGTTGTCACAGACTTGGCTGTCCCCTTTGTTTTTGTACAGATGGATGATTGAAGCATCTTTGAAGTCCTGTGGCAGCTTCCCTGCTTTCAACATATGATTGAACAACTCGGTCAACCTTTCAATAAGCTTTTCTCCACCGAAGGCATACACCTCAGCAGGAATTGAATCCACGCCTGGTGATTTGTTAAAGGACATCTGATTTGTGGCAGTTCGGGTCTCATTTGCTGTGAATGGCTTGGCAAGAGCTGCATTAATAGGATTCTGAGGGAGGCGGTCAATGGACTCAGTATTTATATTTGATGGCCGATTTAGCACACCTCCGAAATGTTCTGCCCAACGCTGAATTATGGCATTCAATTCAACAATGCGTGTTGAACCATCTGACGCAAGAAGTGGCGTAGTGCCAGAGCGGGATGGTCCAAACACAGCTCGGAGGCTCTCAAAGAACTTTCTAGTGTTGTTTGTGTCGGCATATTTCTGAGTTTCTCTTACTCGCTCTTCAAGCCAGTCATTTTTCATTTTCCTCAGCTTCTTCTGGAGTACACCCTTACATGCACGCAGTGCATCAGCTTTTGCTGTGGAAGAGGGGTCACTGCAGTGAGCTTGGATGAGACTATTTTTTTCTTTGATGAGCACTTTGATTTCATTATCATTATCATTGAACCAGTCCTGGTGCTTGCGGACAGGAAAACCAACTGTGCTGCTGGCGCAAGAGTGTACAGTCGTATTTAGGTCAGTCCAGCTTTGTTCAATGTTCTCAGGGTCAAAAGTCACGCAATCCAATTTTGAGGAGAGTTCTGATGAGAGCTCGCTCTGTTTCTCAGCTGAGCAGAGTTTTGAAACATTTAGGCGTTTAGGTGGCGCTTTCCCTTGAGGGCGTCTATTGCGCCTCAATGTTAGTCTGAGCTTGCAAACAATGAGTCTGTGGTCAGTTCCACACTCGGCACCACACATCGCCTTTGTTACAAGGACATCCTTTCTGTCAGTCTTCCTCACAATGACATAGTCTATGAGATGCCAATGCTTTGAGCGGGGATGCATCCATGACGTTCTGTTTCTCATGGGGAGACTAAAATTTGTGTTGGTAATGAACAGGCCAAATTCAGCGCACAAAGTAAGTACGCGCAACCCATTGTTATTGCATGAACCAACTCAATGAGGGCCCAAAAACATTTGGCCACGCTGAGATTTCTGAGCCAACCCTAGCACTGAAGTCCCCCAAGAGAATCAGCTTATCAGCTGCCGGGACAGAGCATATGACAGATTCTAGATCAGAATAGAACTTGTCTTTGGCTTCATCTGGGTTTGTCATGGTGGGCGCATATGCGCTAATGAGGGTGGCTGACTGGCTTTTCCCAACTGGGATCCTGAGTGTCATTAGCCTGTCATTTATTTCAATTGGCATGGACTGCAAGTTTCTGACAAGGTCATTTTTAATTGCAAACCCAACACCATGCTGTCTCGGTTCGACTGCACCCTTGCCTTTCCAGAAGGAGGTGTATCCACCACTGAGCTCTTTGAGTTGGCCACTATCAGGGAGTCTGGTCTCACTGAGTGCCACTATGTCCAGGTTGTACCTGCTGAGCTCAATGGCAATAAGTGCAGTGCGTCTTTCCGGGTTGTTTGAGTTGTCCTGTAGTGTGCGTATATTCCAGGCTCCTAGCCTGAGTAAGCTGAATTTCTTTTTGTTTCGACCGCAAAAAGGGATCCCCACTGGTCGCGGTATACCAGTCAGGGTGATGTGAAGTGGGCTTTCTTTAGGGCACCTTTTCTAGCCCCTTCCTCAGTTGAGGTGAGCAGTGCTATCCTTAAATAAGGCTGCTCAGCTACTGTGGGTGCTGCCTCCCCACGCCTCCACTTCAATCGACGATGAAGCGACCATAGCCCACACGTGGGCTAACAGCTTCCAGTCTATCCAAACCTGCTGCCACCGCACTCGCCCATCGCCGTTGGAATTTTGAGAGGAAAGAAGACGCGACAAAGATGAAAGAAGACGAGGTGAGTGTTAAGACTGGCGCAAAGAATTTGTTTTTAGTGAGAAAGAGCTGCGCAAACATCAGACTCACTCTCTCGCCTGGACACAACTTATCCAAGTGGCAAGACAGGGTCAAGACGACTGGAAATGTATCCAGGTGCAGGAGGATGCCAGAGGGACAGTCATATTGCCTGACCGGCTGCCTGTAGGCTACTCCACAGCCTCGCAGTCCCAACTGACTAGGGTGAAAGACCCAAACCAAAGAACACCAATACTGGTGGATGCTCTGTGTCACGATATCCAGGCCAGAGTGACGGTATATTGCCATCTGCCCTATCAATCAACCACTGGCCTGCTGCCGCCAGCTTCGAAGCTGCGTCCGGGAAGTTTGCTCAATTCTTCGTCTGTGATTTAGGCAAACAAGCCTATGACCACACCGCTACCGGGGGCCAATGTGAAGGACTCAAGTACTGAGGGTCACATTGTGCCCTAGCATGTGGCCGTTGGGTTAGATGAAACCTCCTCCGCCCTGGCCGTTTGCACCGACAGGTGCACGCCCACTGATACCATGCTAGCATACCAGTTCATGAAACAGGTTGTACTGGATTACATGTTACCAGTAGCAGATTTTTCTGACCTGACTAAAGTAATAATCTATACATGTGGGGAATTGAGGTGGGTTGGCTAATGGGGTATCTAAGTTAATTAAGTTTGACTTAATGAGTAGATCCAGTTAGCTTTTGCTGTCCTCTGCTAATTATGATAGTAATTGTTAATTAAGGGATCCTACGTTGTGCGTGGGTGGGCTAAGTAAGTAGACTGGATTGTCTTTTAGGCCACCTAGCACGGGCAGTTCTGTGGTATGAGTGTGTAGACACAGCAGATTGTATTTTATTGTAGTTAGTTTAACTCTAGCTCATTCCATAACTAGGATAGATTTGGTGGGTACCGGGTACGCGTATCACATGTAAGGCTTAATGTTATCTTATCGGGAATCAAATTAAGTTTTCTTCCTGATTTAGAATAATGGCCGTTGTTATAATATAAGAATTATAACGTGTGGGATAGCCCTAAAAAATCTATGTCAGCCTGTAGTTAAGCCAAGGGAAGTAAACATGTTACTTGGTAGGCTTGCATCTTATACTTGAGTTGTCTCCCCTGGAGTGCTCTCACAGTAATACATGACTGTTTGCCCCTATAATACATCACTGTTTGGTAGGCATACTAGACCTTCTCCATATTTAGTTTACAATGTGAATATCATTATTATTAACTTTTATGTTTCTTTTGATGCATTGTCTTATTTTATTATGATGTAATGATTAACTGATGAGGCGTGCTGTTAATTCCTTTTTTTTGGTTCTTCTTCAGCGCGCCAATCGATTGGGTTTATTGTCTTGTTTATTGTACTGTTTATTGTATTGTGTTTATTATTTAATTTGTTATTTTCTTTTCCATTTTAATAAACTTGGTGTCCTCTCATAACCTGATAGTTTTGTTTGTATGTTTGACTGTATGAGATAGCGTTAGAGAGACCGCTCGTGTGACCCGTCCTGTTACATAAATGAAATTGTGAGCATAACAGATGAACTTTTTAGACAGAAAGTTATTGATCATGAACAACACAAAAAGTTAGAGTTAAAAATTACCATATAAAATGTTGGTAAACACAAAAGGTTATAAAAGTCAGAAGATTTCAGATTTTGTTGAAATTTATTCACAGCAACACGAGAAGAATGGGTCTGAGAAGAAGCGAGCACGGCGGGGTTCAGCTAAAGGGATCAAGGATAAAGGTGTCAGCAATGAGAAACTGGACGCAGATTTGCTGGATCTGAATGTCGTTGTGAATGAGCGGAAACACATCCAGGCAGTTGCCAGTGAGTCAAAAACTGTTTTTCTTTGACCATTTGCAGGATTTTAAAAATATTCATGACAGAGAACAGATATTAGACAATCTGGCATATTGCTTGTAAGTATGGCATCATGCTAGGTTTTAAGGATAGTTTAATGGGAGTTTACGCGAG
Organism: Onchidella celtica; assembly: GCA_963931925.1. Lineage (NCBI taxonomy): Eukaryota > Metazoa > Mollusca > Gastropoda > Systellommatophora > Onchidiidae > Onchidella > Onchidella celtica. Next base: position 116,836,304 of record OZ007567.1, read on the forward strand.
AAGACCATTTTACAAATTAAAAAAATCAAAACTACAATAGTCGAGGCTCAGCCAAAAAAGACTGATATCACAAGTTGATGTCTATAGCAATCTGTTGAGCCACTGTTATCAATAACTGAAACATTCGTTACAGGGTAATTTTTTTTGTAGGGAACAAAATCACAATTTTTGTAGACACTCAGCTAGACAGCCATAGACAGCCAGTTCCACTTAAAGATAACTGGAAAATATTGAATACCACAGTTATTATGTTTGGTTATATCAAGTCATGACAATATTGGTTTGAAATGTCACCAAACAAAAGATAAATTGTATCTGTGAAGAGGTAGAGAGAGAGAGTTTTATTGGTGATGTTGATATACTGGTATGTCATGACAGATTAATTGAACTTTTTACAGACATACGGTACAGATTTCTGGCTGAAGATTATAAAAAGTTTCTGAATTTTAATCATTAATGATTCCTTCTCCAGGAGCAACAAGGGGCGAAGGTGAAGCTGAGAGACGCTACCAGGAGATTGTACAACGGAGAAAACTGGTGGATTTGGCCAAGGCTCAGGCCCAGGAGGTGGCTGTGTTGAGGGCAGAGGTCGAGAGACTTCGCATGCGAACATTCCCTGCTCTGGTACAAGTGGAGCGCTAGATAAACTTTTGTATTTTATATACATTATTTGAATGATTGTGCATGATAGACGGTTCTTGTACAACACAAACTGCAGTTGCCTATTGACTCTGAGATATCTGAAGGTAACTAGGTAAATTGTGTCTTGAATTTCAGAGAAATCAGAGAATCAGCTGAAACAGTATTGAGGTCAGGCCATATTTAAATCAAGGATTGCTTGCTCAGGTTGACGATCTATTATCACTTGGTGGATGCAGTTCATGGAAAACGATGGGTTTGAATAAATTGTCAATGTACATGATAAATAAAGAATTGTTCAAATCTATGGGAAAAGAGTATTTGATGTTGTTTATGAGGATGTTTTTATATTTCACTTTATGGTGACAGATAAGATGTACTGCCTTCATGTTTTTTTCTGTTTTGCAGTTTATCTTTTTTATATTCTATTTAAAAGGCAAAGGAGATGTTCCTTGTCCATAGGTTTACACAAATTTTACAAATTTTAGAGAGAACGGCCCTTGGGTTGGTCAGTTTTAGCATGAAAAAATTTAGATTATTTCTCTTGTTTTTCGGAAAGATGTTTTCAAAAATTGAATGACTGGTGAAAAAAAACGTGTGCATTGTGCGCGTGTGTGCTCTCATTTTTATAGAAATATATATTTATATATGATTTTTTTTTTCAAATTGTACAAGAGGTCAGATTTAATTAAATGTGAGCAGATGTAGAATGTGTATACATATTTTATACATTATAATGATGTCATTTTCCGTTTGTGAGTGGAACTTTCTTATTCATCCTGAATGAATCAAAATGTTGAATGCGGTTTTTTAGACATGCAGGTCAAAGTCACTTTGACAAGTTTAATTTGTCCTAGCATTCGTCTTATGATAGAAAATACATTTTATGTGTAGTAAACCTAAAATGATGCGAAAATTTTACAAATTTTTCACAAAGAATTTTGATGTGTTTGTACATACAAGTACAAATCTATACACCCGTCAATGGACTGTGATTAAACTGGAACTGACAAACTCAAGATTTTTGTCTTTTTGATTGTTCACGTTTTTTCTTCAGTGCAAAATTGGAAATTGGATGGTGGTTTGATATTGTGTGCAGAATCTCTACACATTATATTTAGCTCTCAAGATATCAAACATTTTCATTCCATACCGTCATACAGAATGTTCTCACAGAAACCTCACATTATTGCTGAAAAATTTTCGATGTGTTTTTGCTGTTATATTTCCATATTCCTGACTTCTTCCCCAAATCTCCCTCTCGTCTTAAGTTTTTATTTCAGATTGATCATGTTTGTTGAGCAAGATGTACAACCCAGCCAGCATCTACAGGTCATTCCGACCTAGATTTGTGCAGAATTTCCTGGAGTTGGGTGTTACGAATGGGCCTCCTTTATTAGGGCTGGACTCCTGTGTACGGAGTTTGGGGGGGAATCCGTCTACTTAGGGTTCAACTGCATTTTATCGAGGATTTTATAAAGTTAAAAGTTATTTAAAAGTTAATCTAAGACCTAACTTTCATTCCATTCCAAATACTAAAAAACAATCTGATTAAGTTTCTTCATCGGACCTGCAGGGTCACATTTATTTCTAATAAAGACACTAACAATTTCGACTAGAATCTAGATCTAATTAATTAATAAAGATAAACATCAACAGCATCATCATAATCAATAATACGTCATTACCACTCTAGCTCTAGATGAGGTTATGCGTGCTGCATCCACGTGGGTGGATTCCTCAGTCTTCTATCTGAACATGTCAATCATCAATAGCTTGGTCCATTTCAACTTACAATTGTTCTGGCCTAGGGCCAGAACAGTATAGGATAGCGTGGTTCAATTCAATATGGCCTATGGTCTGGTCATGTTGTTAGTAATGCCTGGACCCATCAAGCAGGGCTACACTGACCCCCTCACAGACGGAAGATTCTGCATGAAGTGAAGAAAGTAGCACGGACCGTAGGGTCTGCGCTGTATCGCGATTCTGGAGTAGCGGCACTGAACGATGAGAGAGGACACCCACAGCAAGATGCCCAAGAAAGAGCCAATATTTTAAATACTCAATTTTGTAAGGTCTTTTCTGGCCCAGGGGGTGTCTACCCGGGAGAGCTGAGTGGTGCCAAACTGCCGGATATGGAGGAAATATTTGTTACAGAAAATGGAGTACTGAAACTTTTGGAAAACCTTAATGAAAATAAAGCTACAGGGCCTGATGGAATTACCGCCAAATTACTGAAACTTTGTGCCAAGGAAATTGGCCCCGTTTACACTTTGTTGTTTAGAGCTTCAGTCGAACAAGGAAAAATACCGGAAGACTGGAAAAAAGCAAATGTTGTACCCATTTTTAAGAAAGGAAATAAGGCTAGTCCTGAAAATTATAGACCAGTCTCCCTGACATCAATATCTTGTAAGCTTTTAGAACATATTTTGCACACCAGCATCATGAAGCATCTCGAGAGACACTCGGTTTTAACACATGTACAGCATGGTTTTAGAAAATATAGGTCGTGTGAGTCCCAGCTGATCACAACTTGCAACGATTTTGTTAATAACTTGAATAATACCAGGCAGACGGACACCATTTTACTAGATTTCAGTAAGGCCTTCGATAAAGTGCACCATGCTAGCCTTTTGACTAAACTAAACCATTATGGAGTTAGAAACAGTACTTTGAAGTGGATTAAGTCTTTTTTAGAAAACAGAACACAAATAGTAGTCGTTGACGGAAAGTCATCCAATCCTGCACCTGTTCTCTCGGGAGTACCTCAGGGTACTGTAATGGGCCCCTTGCTATTTTTAGTTTACATTAACGATATGCCGAGTAAGATCTCTCCAGGCACTAAATTACGACTGTTCGCCGATGATAGCCTCCTCTATAGATCAATAAATTCAAAAGAAGATACGGAAATTTTACAGAAAGATTTGGACAGTCTACAAGAATGGGAGAGGGACTGGCGTATGGAATTCCACCCCAATAAATGCCAAGTCCTGAGAATTTCAAATAAACATCGCAACATCACCTCGGACTACTTTATACATGGCGAGAAATTGAGTGAAACAGATGAGGCTAAATATTTAGGAATTACATTGGACAGAAAACTTACATGGAACCAACATATTAATAGCACATGTAACAAAGCAAACGGTATACTAGCATTTCTGAAAAGGAACATCTCTAACTGTGATAGGAAAGTAAAAGAAAAATGCTATAACACCTTCGTGAGGCCCTCCCTAGAGTATGGCTGCAGTGTCTGGGACCCCCACTGTCGAATAAACATAGAACAACTGGAAAGGGTCCAGAGGAGAGCTGCTCGCTTTGTGACAAATGATTATGCTAGAAGCAGTAGTGTCAATACAATGATGAGATACCTCGAGTGGACACCACTAGAAGAAAGAAGAGCAAAAAACAAAGTAAAACTATTTTATAAGGGCAGGGAAGGAAATACCGATATCCCACTGAACCACCTCACCATTAACACCAGAGGCAACAGAAAGAATAACATAAAATATAACATCCCCAACTCACGGATTAACAGCCATCTTTACTCTTTTTACCCTAGTGTCATCAGGATGTGGAACAACCTCCCGGCAGAAGTCCAAAAACTATCGTCTGCAACGGCTTTTTGGCAATGAATTGAAGAACATAATTATCCGTTGCAGCTACCATTGTATTTAAAGTGTGGGTCTATTTCTGTGCACAATCTAGGTACCAGGAGATACTTTTAACCAGAGATATACATATACAAAGAAATTACACAACGATATATTTTAAATGGTCTTAATATATGCTGTTTTAGCCTGTTTTAGCCTCAGATCAGGGGCGTCGAGTCGCACATAGTGCAGTTGAGGAATCGTCAGATTAAATAGACGAGTCAACTACATGGGAAGAAGAAGAAGAACCTTCATTGGTTAGCCCTTTTACCTATATTATAATTTATTTGCATACTACTGCTTATCATGGGGTCGAGAACTGCTCTGTCATTCCTAGCTATACATTTATTCTATCTCGCCCCACTTTCTTTCCATCTATAAGAAAAAAGTGTTACAAAACAAACTGCCCACGAGAACAGCTCAAGGACAAATTACGCTGGCCATAATCAACAAGATCGTAAAAAATTAACACACTAACTTCGTGACCTAGCACGACATTTATGAACTGAATCTGTTCTTGACATTGGGTACCGTAGGGGCAGATTTTATATAATGTCAAACTGACGGGGCTTGGGGGGCATGGTATCATAACTAGTGAATCTACCACGGAACAATGTCATCTCTATGAGCAAACCTAGGACAAATCACACACATTGGGTGAACCTAGAGTTGCTGGCTGGAAAGTCGGGCAATGATGTTTATTCCCTGTGATGTCAGGATTAGCAGAAAATAGAACACAAATTGGTGGATTGGGGGAAAAAAGGTTGTAACTAAACTTTCAAAACAAAGTTTTATTTTTGATATACACTGTACATGTATATAATTCTGGTCATGTGCTTTTGCAGTTTATAATTTAAGCTTCCATTAGATAGTTCAGATGTTGAGACAGTTTAAAACTGAATCAAGAAGTACGCCATTTGTACACAAGAAAGTTGTTTCACCCTTCCTGAAATATTCTTATTTTCTTTCTGATGCGTCAATGATTTTTTGGTTCTCATTTTCTTTCTGGTGCGTCTATGGTTTTTTATTTCTTATTTTCTTTCTGGTGCGTCTATGGTTTTTTATTTCTTATTTTCTTTCTGGTGCGTCTATGGTTTTTTATTTCTTATTTTCTTTCTGGTGCGTCTATGGTTTTTTATTTCTTATTTTCTTTCTGGTGCGTCTATGGTTTTTTATTTCTTATTTTCTTTCTGGTGCGTCTATGATTTTTTATTTCTTATTTTCTTTCTGATGCGTCTATGGTTTTTTATTTCTTATTTTCTTTCTGGTGCGTCTATGGTTTTTTATTTCTTATTTTCTTTCTGGTGCGTCTATGGTTTTTTATTTCTTATTTTCTTTCTGGTGCGTCTATGGTTTTTTATTTCTTATTTTCTTTCTGATGCGTCTATGGTTTTTTATTTCTTATTTTCTTTCTGGTGCGTCTATGGTTTTTTATTTCTTATTTTCTTTCTGATGCGTCTATGGTTTTTTATTTCTTATTTTCTTTCTGATGCGTCTATGATTTTTTGGTTCTCATTTTCTTTCTGGTGCGTCTATGGTTTTTTATTTCTTATTTTCTTTCTGGTGCGTCTATGGTTTTTTATTTCTTATTTTCTTTCTGATGCGTCTATGATTTTTTATTTCTTATTTTCTTTCTGATGCGTCTATGATTTTTTGGTTCTCATTTTCTTTCTGGTGCGTCTATGGTTTTTTATTTCTTATTTTCTTTCTGGTGCGTCTATGGTTTTTTATTTCTTATTTTCTTTCTGGTGCGTCTATGGTTTTTTATTTCTTATTTTCTTTCTGGTGCGTCTATGGTTTTTTATTTCTTATTTTCTTTCTGATGCGTCTATGGTTTTTTATTTCTTATTTTCTTTCTGATGCGTCTATGATTTTTTGGTTCTCATTTTCTTTCTGGTGCGTCTATGGTTTTTTATTTCTTATTTTCTTTCTGGTGCGTCTATGGTTTTTTATTTCTTATTTTCTTTCTGATGCGTCTATGATTTTTTATTTCTTATTTTCTTTCTGATGCGTCTATGGTTTTTTATTTCTTATTTTCTTTCTGGTGCGTCTATGATTTTTTATTTCTTATTTTCTTTCTGGTGCGTCTATGGTTTTTTATTTCTTATTTTCTTTCTGGTGCGTCTATGGTTTTTTATTTCTTATTTTCTTTCTGGTGCGTCTATGGTTTTTTATTTCTTATTTTCTTTCTGGTGCGTCTATGGTTTTTTATTTCTTATTTTCTTTCTGGTGCGTCTATGGTTTTTTATTTCTTATTTTCTTTCTGGTGCGTCTATGGTTTTTTATTTCTTATTTTCTTTCTGGTGCGTCTATGGTTTTTTATTTCTTATTTTCTTTCTGGTGCGTCTATGGTTTTTTATTTCTTATTTTCTTTCTGGTGCGTCTATGTTTTTTTTGTTCTTATTTTCTGTATGAATTTCCTGGTCAACATGCAATATAATTCCTCTCTATTTTTTAATTTGTTTGTGTGTTTGTTAGTTTGTTTGTTGTTATGGTGGGGTGGGGGGAGGGGGGGAGGGGGGGAGGGGGGGCACTCTCTTTCTTTCCCCCCCTTATCTTTTGTTTGGTTTCATCTGATTTCCCAGTCCATTTATTTTCTCAATTCCTTTTGTTTTTGCTTTTTTATTGTTTAATTTCTGCCTTAAGGTAATTGTGTGTGTGTCTATATACAATGTGTGTCTAGCATAAGGGCGCATCGGGTAGATTGTGTCTGAGAGACAGAGAGAGCGTGAGTTGCAGATGGAGAGAACAAGACTTCCTGTAAAGCGCCTAGAGCAAATTGTTTGGACTGGGCGCTATAGAAATTATCTTCATTATTATTAATATTACATATTATTATTATCTCCTTCTAAAATGTTCTCTCTCTTTCTGTAAGCTGTGATCTTGATGATTGTATCTACATGCACTACATGTAATGATGATAACGCTGACCATTTTGACGATGACCATAATGATGTATGTATGCTGACATGGACACCGTACGGCAAATGACAATAAAAAAAATTGCAATAACGAACTCTGAGGCGAAAGGGAAAAAAATTATATTTATTTCTGAGTGACGGCTTGGGGAAGGGGGGGGGGGGGGTATGGATTAGTTCATGAGTTACATCCGTAGTTAAGCTCTTTAGACAGCTGATGAACATGTGGACATAACTGTTGTGAACACAACGAGAAAGATTGATCGGATTTTTATAGCAACAGACGACGAGTTCAGTAATGAGGTCAAACCATGAGAAATGGCTGTAGTAAAAACTTACCAAAGGCTGTACGCGACAGTCAGATTGATATCACTGGACACAATACATCGTAATGAATTAGACAAAGTTTGAAAGTTGCAGTTACAGATGACGCCCGCAGGCAATGATGTAAAGGAAATAAGCATGTAGTTCTGTACAGCCACTGGCGCCTTATCAGTAATTTCAGTTCTAAGCAAAAAAGTAAATCTGACAACAGAGCTGCACACCACAGTCACTGCAGTTCTAAACCTCTGAATACATGACTGCATAGATATAATTATACTGAACCGCATGACTGTGAAGTGCTGACAATGCGGACTAAATGGGAAAAAAATGTGAGTTTGATAATATTCTTGCTGTTGGGTGCAGCATCTAATTACCAACATTCCAGATGGGGATTATGTTACACATAAACTGATAAGCATGCCAGATAATGCAACCATGGAGACACCATTGCAGCTAAAACATACAATTATACTTGCAATGGAGTTTCTCAAAACCTCCGCTTGCCGAATCACAGTCATCACAGGTGGCTAGTGTCAATTTTGTTGATCTTGTGAGAACTGTCTTTGTGTGACCATTGGTCAAGAACGCCAGGAAAGATGGTTTCTTAAAAAAATTTCTCAAATTAATATTCAAAGCATTGTAGTCACGTGACGTGTGACCATCGAGAGAATCCGAGTAACTCCATTGTGATTGGGCAGAATTCTCCCATAAAGCTTAGTAAAGGTGGGACAAAATCACCGAGGGGAGGATACTGTGGTCTAGAGGCAAGATGCTCGCCTCTCATGCCGAAGGTACCGGGTTCGAATCCCGGTCGGTGTAGGCATGTTGGAATTTTGAAAATTTTCTCATATTTTCCAGTCCCTGGTCCTATGGTAGGTAGGATCGAGCACCTAGTCTTCTAGGAAAAGGACGAAAAACTCGGAGGGCCAGTGTGCACGTTACGCACGTTAAAGATACCTTAGAGGTTGGAAATCGAAAAGAGCAGGCCGAATAGGCCGCTGCCCGGGCAAAATTCTAAAAAACTCATCCCTACCACAACAAGAAGAATAAAGCAAGGAAATGTGAGGTGTCAAGGCCAAGGGCAGATAACCTCCTAAAATAAACACCTAAACACAAAATCACTGAAGGGACACATTGGTCTAGAGGCAAGGTGCTCGCCTCTCATGCCGAAGGTACTGGATTCGATCCTCCGGTCGGTAGGCCTACAGGTACGTTGGAATTTTTTTTTTTTGATTTTTTTTTTGGGGGGGGGGAGGGCGGGGGGGGGGGGGATTCCTGTCCCTGGTCCTTTGGTGGGTAGGGTTGAGCAACTAGCCTTTTCGGATAAGGACGTAAAACTCGGAGAATCCCATTGCACGTTACGCACGCTAAAGATATGTAGGCCCATCTTGGCAGTTGACTGTTCAGAAGAGCAGACCGAACAAGGTCGCTGCGAGGGCAACATTCTAAACAAAAAAGCTATCTAATCCCAACCACAAAACAAACTTAAAAAAAAAACAAAACACAGAAACATGGAAAAATGAGGTGTAAATGCCAATAGCAGCTAGAGAACATCCTACAATGAAGACCTATAAATAAAGACAAAATCAGTGAACAAAGCGTAAACCCGGTCCATGAGGCTGGTCTAAATGTGTTTAGGGAACATTTTCAAGCATCGTAAGCTGTGTAGTCTGGTCGTGTAGATAAGTGAATTACAACATTCAAATCTACAAACAAGGTACATGACTGTGTATGAAAATTCGCTATCATACATGAGGCTTTACATTAAATTTGGTTGTGATCTTGTTTGCTTGTCTGTACTGAATGACATGACATAATTGACAGATAGATTAGCTGATGTGGCGCTGATCCCAGACCATCAATTTCGTTCTCTCTGACGTCAGCCCTCCACTTCCACCCCACCCCAAAATCCACAAAAGAGCACTCCATTAATGTAATAAAGTCATATAATGCCATGGCATAATGACGAAGAACGTTCAGTCTATAACAAAAGTACATCTTACTTTGGTATATTTCCACACAACGTTGCTTAGTTTATGAGCTGGAGCGGAATGAGCCCATTTCCCACCCCACCTCCATTTACAAATGCGAAAACGAACTATCGTGGACATGCGGCAATCGACTGTTGAAGTTGTTCATTTTTACGTGGGCTGAGGGAGGCGGGTGAGGTGTGGTCCACTTATCACCAGACAGCAGACACGCATTTATGCGTCACCAATGGAAGGTTGGGCAGCACATTCTTGCCAGATGGGATCACATTTCTTACTTCGTAGGAATCCGGTTCAAGTTGTTTCCCGCCAAGATAAATGATCATAACATTGGCAGTCTTTATAAATATAGAATAAGCAACCACATAGCACTTAGCCAGGCATCAAAGCCGCACTGGCTCTTATAGATAACTTGTGCACAAACATTAAACAGTTCCAACACGACTTCGCAATGCTGAATGGTTGCCAGGCTCGACTTCAGCACAATCAGTAGATATTCGCAGACAAGGTTATCAGACTAATGCGATACTCATTTATTCATCGACCGTCTATTCTGAGACCACTGCATCCAGAATTAGCCGCTATCGCTTGATTCTGGCAACCATTGACAAATAGTTCAAATTTCCCAGAGACAGCAGTGTGTTCAATACACAAAGTTTGATGCTGGGAGAACATGGAGAAGATGTAAAAAATACGAATAGTTTTGGTCAAAGTTTAGCCCATCTCTGTATTGTCGTAAAAAAAAAGTGAAATTCTTTTCAGTCATTCGCTACCGGTTGCATGTCAGTGTATAACCTGTTACTGCAAAAGATTTCCATGAATTTGTCAAATCTACGAAACTCTTTTTTCTTTTTTAATGTATTTTGGAATATCATCTAGAAAAAACAACTTAAAGCTGTTTCCTCCTTCTACAGTCTTTGTGTTCATCCGATGCATTCATTTCTTGTTGATCTCCAGTGTGATGGAGAAAGGACTGTAACAAAGTGCAAGCACGTACATGTCCACCCATAAATTAATCACCAATGTTATAATAAACTATTTACGTATGCTTATTTAAGGTAATGCATTTCTACGAGATTGGAATTCATTCGACAGTAACTCGTCACTATAACCAAGCCCATATTTCCACATTTTGGCAAGGACAGTGCAAGAATTCCTTGCCTTTTCCGGACTATACATCAGCCTACACATTCTGGTCTTACTGGTCCTCATTCTGGCCGGGTGACAAATTACTTAGAGGCGGGGGGGGGGGGCTTGGCACCTGTCACGTGATTCACGGACATTATCAACCTGGCAGGTCCGAGCTTTGTAGTTTAAGTTTTACGAGTGTTCAACTGAAAGTGGCCATTGATTCCAGGACCATGGCGGCGTCAAGACACATCATGGGTAAGCGTAAAATGTTCATTCATTTTCTATGGAAGATTTGTCCAGTTTGGGCGCAAAATTGTGTGAATAAAATAGTTTTTGGCACCACTCTCTCTCTCTCTCTCTCTCTCTCTCTCTCTCTCTCTCTCTCTCTCTCTCTCTCTCTCTCTCTCTCTCTCTCTCTCTCTCTCTCTCTCTCCTTCTCTCTCTCTCTCTCTCTCTCTCTCTCTCTCCGCCTGTTTTTTTCTCTTACCAAAGAAACATCAGGAATACGAGTATACTTTAATGGATCTACGTGGATGCATTTCCACGACACCTTCACATTTATAGCCGGATAGCCACGCACACTGAACCAATGAAACAGGACTCGTCACCCTCTCAAAATTTGCCTTTTTTTTTTTTAATTATTATTTTCGTTTTTGTTCCCTTAAATATTTTTCTCTCTAAACTGCAGTGATGTAGATATGTAGGCTAATCCTAACTAGCTATACATGTCACGGGTGGAGTGAGCGATAGTTAATAATTACGGGGGGAAAGGAGGAGAGTAAAATTAACGCACGTAGACAAGTAAGGGGAAGGCGTGCCTGTTATGAGTGGTGGGGGTCTGAATGAGGCGAAAGCGCTGTATTACAATCACTGCAAGTTAGAAGGTCCTACTGAACGGACGCTAGTAAGAGCCCAGCGGGCGAACATAAGGGGAGCAGTCGGAAGACGGATGAGAGTGTTTTTTCCAGTGATGACTGGTAGGTAGAACGTTGATTGATAATTATGATTGATGTATTATATTATATTCGTCTATTACCATGATGTAAATAAGTATATGTGAGGAATGTGGAAGTCCTTGATATTGGATATAGCAATGTGCGCCATGAGCGATAGATGAAAGTGAGTTCATGGATTTGTAGCGCGAGTGAGTATTGTGTATTCCGATGGAGGTGTGTTACCGTAAGATGTTTGGCGAGTGAAAGGTGAACTATTGTGTGTACGCTTCATGGGTTGTAAGGAGAGGTGGAGTGAATAGAAATGGTAGGGTATTATACCAATGTAATGTTATTCTTGTAGGTGTCGGGGACGGGCTAAAGAGCCGCCTCGGTGAGCACAGGGGATAGGCCAGCATAGGGCCGGAGGCCACACATAGGCCAGAAGTGAGGCTGTCGGTGCAGGACAGTAGATGCACATAAAGTCGTGGCAGTCAGGCCACGGACAGGGACGTAGATATGAGCGTGAATGTGATAATGTACTATTGCCATGTTGATGGGCTATTGAAATGATAATGTGCTATTGCCATGTTGATGGGCTATTGAAATGATAATGTGCTATTGCCCTGCTGAGGTGCTAGTGGAATGCTAAGGTGTATGACAATAGGAAAGTGATATTGAGAGACTGCGGTGCCAGTGAATTATTAATGTGCTATTAAGACCTGAGGTGTCAGGTCAGAAAAATCTGCTACTGGTAACATGTAATCCAGTACAACCTGTTTCATGAACTGGTACGCTAGCATGGTATCAGTGGGCGTGCACCTGTCGGTGCAAACGGCCAGGGCGGAGGAGGTTTCATCTAACCCAACGGCCACATGCTAGGGCACAATGTGACCCTCAGTACTTGAGTCCTTCACATTGGCCCCCGGTAGCGGTGTGGTCATAGGCTTGTTTGCCTAAATCACAGACGAAGAATTGAGCAAACTTCCCGGACGCAGCTTCGAAGCTGGCGGCAGCAGGCCAGTGGTTCATTGATAGGGCAGATGGCAATATACCGTCACTCTGGCCTGGATATCGTGACACAGAGCATCCACCAGTATTGGTGTTCTTTGGTTTGGGTCTTTCACCCTAGTCAGTTGGGACTGCGAAGCTGTGGAGTAGCCTACAGGCAGCCGGTCAGGCAATATGACTGTCCCTCTGGCATCCTCCTGCACCTGGATACATTTCCAGTCGTCTTGACCCTGTCTTGCCACTTGGATAAGTTGTGTCCAGGCGAGAGAGTGAGTCTGATGTTTGCGCAGCTCTTTCTCACTAAAAACAAATTCTTTGCGCCAGTCTTAACACTCACCTCGTCTTCTTTCATCTTTGTCTCGTCTTCTTTCCTCTCAAAAGTCCAACGGCGATGGGCGAGTGCGGTGGCAGCAGGTTTGGATAGACTGGAAGCTGTTAGCACAGACCTACACGTTGGTGGCTGTGGGCTATGGTCGCTTCATCGTCGATTGAAGTGGAGGCGTGGGGAGGCAGCACCCACAGTAGCTGAGCAGCCTTATTTAAGGATAGCACTGCTCACCTCAACTGAGGAAGGGGCTAGAAAAGGTGCCCTAAAGAAAGCCCACTTCACATCACCCTGACTGGTATACCGCGACCAGTGGGGATCCCTTTTTGCGGTCGAAACAAAAAGAAATTCAGCTTACTCAGGCTAGGAGCCTGGAATATACGCACACTACAGGACAACTCAAACAACCCGGAAAGACGCACTGCACTTATTGCCATTGAGCTCAACAGGTACAACCTGGACATAGTGGCACTCAGTGAGACCAGACTCCCTGATAGTGGCCAACTCAAAGAGCTCAGTGGTGGATACACCTCCTTCTGGAAAGGCAAGGGTGCAGTCGAACCGAGACAGCATGGTGTTGGGTTTGCAATTAAAAATGACCTTGTCAGAAACTTGCAGTCCATGCCAATTGAAATAAATGACAGGCTAATGACACTCAGGATCCCAGTTGGGAAAAGCCAGTCAGCCACCCTCATTAGCGCATATGCGCCCACCATGACAAACCCAGATGAAGCCAAAGACAAGTTCTATTCTGATCTAGAATCTGTCATATGCTCTGTCCCGGCAGCTGATAAGCTGATTCTCTTGGGGGACTTCAATGCTAGGGTTGGCTCCGAAATCTCAGCGTGGCCAAATGTTTTGGGCCCTCATGGAGTTGGTTCATGCAATAACAATGGGTTGCGCTTACTTACTTTGTGCGGTGAATTTGGCCTGTTCATTACCAACACAAATTTTAGTCTCCCCGTGAGAAACAGAACGTCATGGATGCATCCCCGCTCAAAGCATTGGCATCTCATAGACTATGTCATTGTGAGGAAGACTGACAGAAAGGATGTCCTTGTAACAAAGGCGATGTGTGGTGCCGAGTGTGGAACTGACCACAGACTCATTGTTTGCAAGCTCAGACTAACATTGAGGCGCAATAGACGCCCTCAAGGGAAAGCGCCACCTAAACGCCTAAATGTTTCAAAACTCTGCTCAGCTGAGAAACAGAGCGAGCTCTCATCAGAACTCTCCTCAAAATTGGATTGCGTGACTTTTGACCCTGAGAACATTGAACAGAGCTGGACTGACCTAAATACGACTGTACACTCTTGCGCCAGCAGCACAGTTGGTTTTCCTGTCCGCAAGCACCAGGACTGGTTCAATGATAATGATAATGAAATCAAAGTGCTCATCAAAGAAAAAAATAGTCTCATCCAAGCTCACTGCAGTGACCCCTCTTCCACAGCAAAAGCTGATGCACTGCGTGCATGTAAGGGTGTACTCCAGAAGAAGCTGAGGAAAATGAAAAATGACTGGCTTGAAGAGCGAGTAAGAGAAACTCAGAAATATGCCGACACAAACAACACTAGAAAGTTCTTTGAGAGCCTCCGAGCTGTGTTTGGACCATCCCGCTCTGGCACTACGCCACTTCTTGCGTCAGATGGTTCAACACGCATTGTTGAATTGAATGCCATAATTCAGCGTTGGGCAGAACATTTCGGAGGTGTGCTAAATCGGCCATCAAATATAAATACTGAGTCCATTGACCGCCTCCCTCAGACTCCTATTAATGCAGCTCTTGCCAAGCCATTCACAGCAAATGAGACCCGAACTGCCACAAATCAGATGTCCTTTAACAAATCATCAGGCGTGGATTCAATTCCTGCTGAGGTGTATGCCTTCGGTGGAGAAAAGCTTATTGAAAGGTTGACCGAGTTGTTCAATCATATGTTGAAAGCAGGGAAGCTGCCACAGGACTTCAAAGATGCTTCAATCATCCATCTGTACAAAAACAAAGGGGACAGCCAAGTCTGTGACAACCATCGGGGAATCTCTCTACTTTCAATTACTGGCAAAATATTGGCAGGAATGCTTCTGAATCGCCTTCTTGATCACCTCTCGTCAAATGACTTGCTTCCCGAGAGCCAATGTGGCTTTCGTAAAGAGAGGGGAACGGCGGATATGATTTTTGCTGCCAGACAGATTCAGGAAAAATGCATGGAACAAAATAGAGCGCTGTATATCACATTTGTTGACCTCACAAAAGCATTTGACACAGTGTGTCGTGAAGGCCTCTGAAAAATCTTGGTGAAGTTTGGGTGTCCACCCGAATTCATCACAATAGTGCGCCAGTTTCATGATGGCATGCAAGCTGCAGTCAAAAGCAACGGCAATGTTTCAGAGCCCTTTGCTGTCACAAATGGGGTAAAACAGGGTTGTGTCTTAGCCCCAACTCTGTTCAGCATCATGTTCTCTGCAATGCTACAAGAAGCCTTTAGCTCTCCTCCTCAAGGGGTAAGCATCAAGTACCGAACTGATGGCAGTCTATTCAACCTCAGGAGACTTCAGGCAAAAACCAAAACCAAAAGTACTCAAGTCTGTGACCTACTATTTGCTGATGATTGTGCACTTCTGGCACACGATGAGGATAGCATGCAAAACTGTGTTGATAAGTTCTCTAGTGCCTGTGACAACTTTGGCCTCACAATAAGCACAAAGAAGACGGAAGTGCTCCATCAGCCTACTCCAGACGACAAGTATTCTGTGACCCCAAATATCAAAGTCCATGACAGTCTTCTGAAGGTGTCGGAGAACTTCACCTATCTTGGCAGTACACTGTCTTCCGCGGCTCGTGTTGATACTGAAATTCTCTCAAGAATCAGCAAAGCCAGCTCTGCATTTGGCAGGCTTCGAAAGAGAGTATGGGATGTTGCTGGCATTCGCACAGACACTAAGCTGAAAGTGTACAATGCTGTGGTCCTTCCCACCCTACTCTATGGGGCTGAAACCTGGACAGTGTACCAATCGCATGCCAGAAAGCTAAATCACTTTCATCTGGCCTGCCTTAGAAAGATCCTAAGGATCAAATGGCAGGATAAAATTCCAGACACTGAGGTCCTCAATCGTGCCAAGGAATTGAGCATCTTCTGCCACCTGAAAAAAATTCAGCTACGTTGGGCAGGACATGTTGTCAGAATGCCCGACTCCAGACTCCCTAAGCAAATCTTCTTCTCTGAGCTCTCCAATGGAACTAGGAATGTTGGGGCCCCAAAGAGACGTTACAAAGAGACACTCTCAAGCAATCACTGAAGGCCTTTGCCATTGATGTGAGTGAGTGGGAAAAGCTCTCGCTTGATCGTGCAAATTGGAGGGCGGCCCTTACCAGAGGCAGCAAAGCATGGGAAGCTGACAGAGTCCAGCAGGCTATCAAAAAAAGAGAACGGCGCAAGAAAAGGCCCAGTGGTACTGAACCAACGGAGCACTCTTGTCATTTATGCGGAAGGGTCTGCAGGGCAAAAATAGGACTTATCAGTCACATGAGAAGCCATAAGTCATGAAAGAACAGTCTTTCCGTTCTGTCCTCTGTGTCCTTTAGTTCTCTTTATTGTCCATGTGTTGAAATTCTCAACAATTTCTGTTCTTTATTCCTCTGGTGTTGTTAAGGTCATCATCATACCTGATGGACGAACTATTATTATTAAGACCCTGAGGGGAGAGGCTGAGGCCGAAGTGCCTTTAGGAAGTAACTACCGGGTTGTGGATCCGAGGAAGAGTGCATGTGAGAATAAGGCCGTTGTACGGCAGTTAATTTCAATAATATAATGTATGTAATTGCGCTATTATCTGTATAATTATGTTTAATAAATGTGTGAGTCTGATGGGTTGTTCTGTTAAGTGTTAAACGTGTTCGTTCGTGATTGTTGTCCTGTCATAACTTATTACATCTCCCAGTCTGGGATTTGTGACAATACATGTATATCCGTTTACGGAATTACAGCATGCCAGGCAGCTTGTTCACTTCACAGAGTAGTTAAGTGATTTTCGTATCAATCATTTTGTTTTAGATTTGGAGTTACAACATTCTTCCTTGGCAAAGACTTGATTACAGCACAAATCCAGAATATCTAGAAAAGTTTTAAATCTGCCATCAATCAGGTTACAGGAAAAAACAACAAAAACCGGCTGACTATCTTGGGTAGAATTTTGTTTGTAAATTAAATTGACATCCTTGACGGAGTGTCTACGTCCAGCTTTTATACTATGGTCTGCACCCTACGCTCTCCTGAACATAAACTAGGTGCCTGTGTGAGTGTTTATATTTGCTTGAGGAAACGGAGGGCCAAAGCGTCCCCACTGGTAAATAGCTCCACTGGAGGCTCCTTTTGAAATTGTTGTGTTTTTTTTAAATTATCATTCTCAGCATGTGCCTATTCCGTGGAGTAAAGATGTGTGTCTGTACGTGTGTCTGTGTGTGTGTGTGTATGTGTCGAGCGTTTAGAGAGAAAGTAACAAGAGAAAATTATCTCACTGATATTTAGTATTAGCTGTTAACATCACCCTTCACCTTGGCCTTTATGATGTCAATGTTGTTTTGTAATTATTTGGTTCACACTTCCTGTTGCCTTTTTTTTTTTTTTCAGGCACTAGCGCTGGCCTTGTCATATTTACGTTGTTCCTGTCACCAACTCTGGCGGGTCCCTGGTGTTTCAAATGTACCGATAATTTCCACCCTCTCATCTGTCAGAATGTCATCCAGTGCGGCGATCACGAGCTGTGTCACACCGAGGCCAAGGTGACTAACAATGGCGCTAACCTCTACACCACCGCTTGCAAGGCGGACCACGACTGTTCCACACGCATCAGGAAAAGATCGACCTCTCGTCGCACTGCCTGCTCAGAATGCTGCACTGGAACTCTGTGTAATGCCGATGGCTGCAATGCGACCAAGATCCGCACTCCTAGGCGACTGTTTTGTCTCAACTGTGACTTTGTCCAAAACCCAGCTGATTGCGACACAGCGAATCTGTGCTCCCTGGATCAAGTTTGTCATATCTCCATTCAGCAGAGATTTGGTCTCAACTTCTACAAACTTGGATGTTTGCCAAAAACGGCATGTCCGCCAACGACAGCCAATCTAGCCAAAGATAAATCCATTTGTTGTCACAGTGACCTCAACTCTAATGACTTGGGAATCAACCCATCTGCATACATCACCACCCCTATTCCGACCACTCGTCTACTGTCACCGCCCACAGCGACTTTCGACTCACCCACTGTAGTGTACAATGTCCCCCATCTCCCCAATGAGACCATGGACCTTATATGTAACGTCACGGGAGGTCCCGTGCCCAACGTCACCTGGACTTTCAATGACGGGAATGTCACGGTGAACTTGACACACGGTATCTCTACAGGACCAACCGGGTACGAGAGTATTCTGTCCATAAAGTCGCCGGATAAAACTAAAGCTGGTGTCTACACGTGCACAGCTGAGAACACAAATGGCAAGTCTGAAGACAAACTTGACGTCACAATCCTATCTCCCCCGCACATCGATGGAGCCACCAATGGCACCGTCCACGTGCAGGTACAAGATGACATCACTCTTCCCTGCAGGTCAGGGGCAGTAACGCGACAACGGTCAAGTGGAACATCACCAGCAACATCAAAAGTTACAGGATCAACGCCGACAATTCTCTGACCATCTACAACGTGCACGCCGAGAACACGGGTGACTACGTGTGTACTGCTGAAAACGCTGATGGGAGAGCAGAAAAGATTGTGCACATGATCGTCAACGACACGTCATCTTTAGCAACCGCTAGTCCTTGTGCATGTCCAACAACAGCATCCACAGTGGCTGGCTCAAAAGCAACATCCACCACACCAGTGAAATTCACTCATACCACGATGTTAACCACACCATCTACGACATCCACTACTACACCTACTACCATAAAAACAACAACAGCAACAACAATTTCCTCATCATCGACAAACTCACCAACTACATCCACTACCACAAAGACACTCACTAACACACCGACACCTACTACTACAGTAACCACAAAATCGACAACATCCCTCACACCCTCTCCCACCCAAGGTGTCCCTAACCAATTTCAGGATGCCAAAGTTTTACCCGTCACGACATTACAATGTCCGACCGCCAATGGCGTCCCAGGGGCCAGGATCACGTGGTTGGACTTGGAATATTAATTACCTCAATTCTTTCTTTCTAGCGGACGCGTCTTGCCCAAGCTTGTTGCGCATTGCGTAGCTAGTTCAGTCGTCCTCGAGGAAAGTAAAAAGTTATGAACCCTTTACACAGACGCGTAAAACCTACACCACCGTGTACCAGTTACGCACAGTTCATGAATACGGCCACAGCTCGCCATGGACATGCACAGAATATCCTTTTCATAATCTATCCTTCAATTTGCACGGCAAGATGTTGAACATAATTGCAAAAGCTTAGAGCAGCAGTCGTGAGAATTTATTGGTGTGGTGGTTGGGGGGGGGGGCGGGGGAGGGAGAGAGAGAGAGAGAGAGGGAGAGAGAGAGAGAGAGAGAGAGAGAGAGAGAGAGAGAGAAAAGAACAGACATTTTGAAAATACATGTACATGCACACGCCAGAGTTCATCATTTGTGTTTAAAAATGTCACGGCTGAGACATCATACACGCTGACATTAAGCTGAAAATTTGTCATAATATCTGACTTGACCTGGAGGAACGATAACCTTTAAAGACTTGTACTACAGTCCATGTACATTCCATAGCGAAGCGTGGGTCAGGATTTAACCCCCCCCCCCCCCCCCTCAGTGCTCAAGCCACAACAACTTTCGTCCAAAAATGGGAAACAAATCTCAGTAGTTATGTTTCCCCAGCAGTTAAAAATCAAGCCAATGGTAACAACTTTAGGGCAGACATGGAAACAAAATCATGTAATGCTGGTATTGAAACTATTTTCTAAAAGGAAGCGCATATCCATACAACATGTTGTACGGATATGGACAGTGCATATCCGTACAACACACACAATTCGATGACGTAGAACACACACCTGAATACTATATTACTGACCTTGTTAATTTGCATAGTTTTTCAAAAATATGAATCGGCTTAGTAGCAAAACAATCCGACTTCTGCTCAAAGATTGAGTGATCTGCGCTAATAATATACTTGAGTGTACGTCGATCACCAATGGCTACCCCAACCCCTTTTCGCCTGATCAGTCAATCTGACTACCGCCCATTGATACAAACTGCCTAGACCCTCACGCCCCCAGGTCCATCTGACTCTTCCAGGTGTTGTCACTTTAAATTCGTGAACACCATACCAAGTTTTGTTTCAGCAAACCTTCACCAGTCGCGCCTTTTGGTAAACATGTTGTACGGATATGCACTGTCCACATCCGTACAACATGTTGTACGGATATACACTGTCCACATCCATACAACATGTTGTACGGATATACACTTCCTTTCTAAAAAAAAAAAAAACATGCTGGCACAAAGATTTCCAGCCGAAATACATGCACACAATTGAACTACACACACACACACATGTAGGCACACGCAGGCCTAGGCCTACCTTTTCTACACGAAACAATCCATAGTCAATTGATGATAATATCAGTACACGCAAGGAGGTAGACAGAAGGGAGAGGAGGGGGGAGGGGGAACTTACTTGAAATTTTATGACATGAAAAACCCTGCTGAAGGACAGAAAGTGTGTGGAGGGGATGGACAAATAGTTAGAGAAAGAGAACTGGAGCAATGAAGGGGTTACTCGGGAGACACAATTTGTACAGCGTCGCTTTGTAGTTCTTGGTCATTCTTCCTGGCGTGCAGAGTCTTGATGAAGCGACGAGCGGCAAGAACTCCGAGGATCTGGGGAATTGAACGTGTTGAAGGGCACTTTGAGGTAGTGATGTTTGGTGATGGTGGTGGTGATGATAGTGGTGGTGATGATGGTGGGGGTGGCGATGGTGGTGATGATGGTGGTGGTGATGGGGGTGATGATGGTGATGGTGGTGGTGATGGGAGTGATGATGGTGATGATGGTGGTGGTGGTGGTGATGGGGGTGATGATGGTGATGGTGGTGGTGATGGGGGTGATGATGGTGATGGTGGTGGTGATGGGAGTGATGATGGTGATGATGGTGGTGGTGGTGATGGGGGTGATGATGGTGATGGTGGTGGTTATGGGAGTGATGATGGTGATGATGGTGGTGATGGTGGTGGTGATGATGGTGGTGGTGATGGTGATAGTTCTGGTAAAAGTGTTGTTGAAGGTGGTGGTGGTGATGATAGTAGTGATGGCAGTGATGTGTTGGTGATGGTAGTGGTGGTGCGGACGATGGTGATGGTGCAGGTGATGGTGACGGTGGTGATGTTACTGATGTTGGTGCTAGTGATGATGATGGTGTTGAAATGAAATTGTAAGTTTTCTTCATTCTCACATCTCTGTGGTAGCATCTGTCATTTCTGGCAGAATGACAACTCTGGGAGCTGCATATCCCACTAAATGTTCGTGAAGCATTGTCTTTACCTACCTGTGGTATAATGACCCCAAGACCCACATATCCGATTACAGCATCGTTCTTGGCCAACCATTCACCAAAACTTTTCATGCATCCTTTGGTGTTGATCATGTGCGTCACATAAGAGATCTGGATGGAAGAGGACAATTACGATACTGAGGTTTAACCTTCCACGAGTATGAGATTTGGGTTTAAAGAGGAATAGAGCAGTGTCGACAGCCTTGCGCTCAGACGCTCAAGAAACAAAGATCTTTAGGCAGAGAGGACTGTATTTTACAAATGTGTCGCCACAAGCGACTCGCAGGTGAACGGTGGACGCCTCTGGTAGTGTCTCCATCGTCTCGCTTCTCCTCCAGCATGATACGGCCGTTGGCGTGTCGGCCTACTATTTCCAAACTCCAACTCAGACTCAAGAACAAGAGACTTGGCGTGTAGGGCAGCAGGGCACTGAAGCCGTGTGTGGTGGTTTACGACGCGGAAAGAACGGCTGTCACAAGCTGTGATTAGTCAACTACCGTATCTAACACTGTTTGAGTAAAAGATGTTGGCATAAATTTGGAAAAACAGAAAAAGAAGAAATCTAAAGAATCACAGCAGAGCCTGGAACAAAGTTAAATGTGGCAAGAGAGAGAGAAAAAGATTGTATTTTGCAACGCCCGGCGTTAGAAGACAAAATGGCGTAACTGTTTAATTACTCAGAGACAGTCTTGGAAAAATTTTAGTCTGATACCGGCAAACCGTGAACAAAGACTTTTCAAGATGATTTGAAATTAATTTTTAGATAGCTAAACTAAGATTTATTTAACCCTTCAGCTTGGAGAAATCTGTGGTTAGAACTTGATGTCTCTTGGGTAGACGCCAAAGTCTTGAGGTTAAGAATTCTGAAAAAAAAGGTCTTCTCTGAGTGGTTGAAAAGCTCCTGTGAAAAGTGATGGCAAAATACTTTTATAAATTCACAGAAATCTTCGAGGTCACAGCGGGGCGAGGATCAAGGTTAAAATATGGCGAAAAAACAAACAAATAAAGAAAAAAACAACAGAAAAACTTTAATAAGCGCCGGGTTAGAAACAACAACAAAAAATGCAGTAAATCAGACATGGAAATGCCTACTACATGTCTGCAACAGACTTTTTCAAGAAATTATTTTTTTTTAATATGTTTTAAATTTTCACAAAACTGACAGCATTAAAATTTTTTCTACAACGTCGTATACAAATTTTTTTAAAAAGAACAGTGTAGGGACACTTACATCAGCGCTGATGATGCCAGCTCCACACATGTAGTTGATGTACTCCCCCTGTGTTCACAGAAAATAAGGTCAGATGTTACACACGTCGCCTGTGGTTTGCGATTCAATCGTGAGCATTTTCAGGGGACTGTAGGTTTGAGATGTATTGACTTGTGTCATAGTGTCGTTAGGTATAACGATGAAGATTGTGTTAGTGGAGGTTTGGCCTGATGGATGTAAGTGGTGATAGTGATGAGGATGACGTTGCAAACTGTTGCTCCATAGGATTCTGGGATGACGATCGTGTCGACCTGGCTGTTGCGATTATATTACATCAGTAAAGTGATAAGGTTAAGTGTAATCAAACGTATTGTAAATATTCATGTCTTTGATGCATAAACATGAAATGAGAAAGTGTCGGACTTATAGGGCCGAAAAACACCGTCTTGGAACAATAAAATGACTAACCCTTTCTATCAGAGGGTGACAGAAATATTTCAATACTAGAAATATTTCACAAGTCACCCCATTGTCCACCTTTTTGTGTCAATTCCTTAGGCTAGTGCTACCAAATCAAGACCTCCAGATTACGTCATCAATCTAGACAAATTTTCTAAATACCGGAAACAAAACATTAACAACCGAGATGCAGGTCTCTCCTTCTTGTCGTTACCACCATGTGAGCCAAACGTTGCTACTGCCCAGGTCGACTTTGGCGTCTGTCCCCTCCCCCCCCCCCCGCCCCCTCTCCTCAAACATTGACCTATTTCGACGCTCAAATTCCACGGGTTTCTGTACCTACTGGTTCAAAGATGCAGCAAGACAAAGGTACTGAACATCTGTAGACGCTGGGATTGGAGCCGGAACAGTTGAAGTAAACATTTTCTTGCCAGTCCAGGTAACCGCGGTCACTCATACTCACCCCACAACATTTAAACTGGGGAGCAAATTGGGGAAGGGGTGGAAAGAAATATTTATGTGAATATGCCATGTGGTCAGGGGGGGGTTGGGATGATCAGAAGTTTGGAATTTGATCATACACTTTGAATGATGACACTATGGGATCAATCTGTCCTCAGATCAATTTTCTTTGTTGTGGGCCTGTACGAACTTGAGTGATGATGGTGCTGCTGGCAATAATGATAATAACGATGATGAAGATGGTGAAGATGACAGCTTTAAGAGCAAGGATTTCAGAAATCCAGCTGAGATTGCTCGTACCTGTTTTTGGACATTGTCAATCCAATTCTTCATCGCTTCATTATCGAAATATTCTTTGACCGCCTTCTTCAAGACTTCCTCTGGGCCGACCTTGACCGCCATACGGAACTCCGGCATGGTGTAGAAGAGGAACACCAGTGTGCTCAGCAAAACTTCCAGCACGAGCACAGCCGTCAGACTGATGTGGAACTTTGGTCACAGCAGCAAACAAAAGACACAGAAGATTAATTGATTTACTTCAGATTTAGTTCAGGTGAATGTGCGGGAAGACAGAAGTCCCACGACCATGTCAGTGGAAAATAAATGCTCTATTTACTGTAAGGTTTAGGGTTCATACAAGATGGACCGTCCGTGTAATCCTCTTTATATCACCAACATATTTATTTAGACATTTGGAATACTTCAGAACCACAGTGGACCAACCAACCAGTCAGTTAGATTGTCACGAGTGGAGTGAGTGCAATTAAGGGGATTGCTACAGAGCGGGTGTAGAATAAGAAGAGCTCACGACAGACGGATAGGAAAAGACGTGAAAGGGGAAGAGTAAAAATAACTCATGCAGACAAGTGGGAAATGCGTGCGTGTATGAGTGGTGTGGAAGTCTGAATGAGGCGAAAGCGCTGGATTACTATCACTGCAAGTTAGAAGGTCCTACGGATCGGACCTGTGAATAGGAGCCCATCGGGCGGACATAAAGGGAAGCAGTCGAGAAGACTAGTGAGAGTCTTTCCAGTTATGACTGGTATGTAGAACGTTGATTGATTATTATGATTGATGTATTATATTATATTCGTCTATTACCATGATGTGAATAAGTATATGTGAGGAATGTGGAAGTCCTTGATATTGGATATAGCAATGTGCGCCACGAGCGATAGATGAAAGTGAGTTCATGGATTTGTAGCGCGAGTGAGTAGTGTGTACTCCGATGGAAGTGTGTTACCGTAAGATGTGTGGTGAGTGAAAGGTGAACTAGTGTGTGTACGTTTCATGGGTTGTAAGGAGAGGTGGAGTGAATAGAAATGGTAGGGTATTATACCAATGTAATATTATTCTTGTAGGTGTCGGGGACGGGCCGAAGAGCCACCTCGATGAGCACAGGGGATAGGCCAGCATAGGGCCGGAGGCCACACATAGGCCAGAAGTGAGGCTGTCAGTGCAGGACAGTAGAGGCACATAAAGTCGTGGCAGTCAGGCCACGGACAGGGACGTAGATATGAGAGTGAATGAGATACTATATTGTTGCCATGTTGATAGGCTAGTGAACTGATATTATGTTGTTGCCATGTTGATGGCTATGGAAATAATAATGTGTTATTGCCCTGCTGAGGTGCTAGGGGAGTGCTAAGGTGTATGACAATAGGAAGGTGATATTGAGAGACTGCGGTGCCAGTAAATTATTAATGGGCTATTAAGACCCTGAGGGGAGAGGCTGAGGCCGAAGTGCCTTTAGGAGTAACTACCGGATTGTGGATCCGAGGGAGAGTGTGTGTGAGAATAAGGCCGTTGTACGGCAGTCATTTCAATAATATAATGTATGTAATTGCGCTATTATATGTATAATTATGTTTAATAAATGTGTGAGTCTGATGGGCTGTTTTGTTAAGTGTTAAACTTGTTTGTTCGTGATTGTCGTCCTGTCATAAACCATTACATCTCCCAGTCTGGGATTTGTGACATAGATTACCAAACAAAGGAAGGAAATGACACTGAAAAACTGAAAATAAGAAAAATCAGATATCTACATCTGACAAGCGTTGTTTTTGCTGGGGGGTGGGGGGGGGGGTGCAGTAACTTCGTGCATGTTTTTCTCTTCACGTCCTCATCAAATGTCTGCCTGATTGCGTCAGTGTCTGTCCGCCTGTCTGTCTGTCTGTCTGTCCCTCTGTGATGGAAGACAGACGAATCCTTACCAATTTCAACAGCCAGATATTTTCCCTCAGGGCGCCGACACAGCCCAGGAAAGCTACCAGGAAGATGATGGTTCCCACCACACACAGGAGAACGTAGGGGTCTAAAAATACATCGGTGACGTCATCGATGACCACACTGTTGGTCGTCAACATCCAGGAGCCAAAACCGATACCCAGTAGACTGGCCACCTGCACCAAATGATGAGCAAAGTCAATGAAGGAAAGTATGCAGAGTATTCATTTGTATCAACTTTTTAAAAAAATATTAAACGTGCACAAGTTTTTCGTTATGATAGCGTAAGGTTGTTTGTTGTTTTAGGGTGCCATAGAGATTCCTTTCGCAAAAGTGGATGTCTGTTTCTTTGATATGGCATGACCTATTTGTTGTCTACAGTGAAAGTTTAACTAAGTTTGAAACGAAGCCCACCATAGAATAGATATGAGATAGTATGGTCATGAAATGTATAAGACAGTATACAAAAATATCTCCTTCTCTGTTGTAGCTGGAGTCATGACATCCGTCCGACTCTTTGTCGTGTTGTTCCCATGCCCTACAGTAATGGCGGAATTACTATAGAACTAATGAAACTTAAGCCCCAGAGCCCTTACTCCTGGCGAGGACCTGAAGAAACGTTTTTTTTTGAATGAGTGAATGTTGGATGTTGCCGCATTGTTACTGGTTGGCGAGGGGGGGGGGGGGGAGCAAAACAGTTCAAGCTTCAGGGTCCAAAAATTGTAGGTCTGCCACTGCCCCTAAGAAAAGTCTTTGAAACGAAATTATATAGCCTTGACGTCACCGGAGAATGTCGGTGATGACATAACTGTACTACAAAGGCTTACCTTCAAAAAGCAGAGAAGTGACAGAGTGGTGCTCTAGCTTCTACAACAACCCGAATACAGAATGCCGGTGTCCAACAAAAGTCCCCCCCCCCCCCCCAATTTCAGTTCATGCGAGAGAGCGTGATTGCCTATAAAGTAACTGAAGATTCTCTCAAAAGCCTGTTGGGGGAGGGAGGGCATTATTCAGAACCCATGTGTGTATCGTGTTTGCCAGGAGCTCAGAGTTCCCGGATAACTCTTGTCGCCAACTTTCTAATGTGGATTGATTAGTTCTTCTGCAGTGAGACCCGAGCAGTTCGAACATCCGGGTTTCCTACAAAATCGTCCCGATCCTACCCGAGTAGGATTAGTCGAGTCCTAACGTGCAATTCCACACCAGTGTTACAGCCATTATGATTTTATGCGAAATGCAATTATCATTATTAATTTCCAGTTCACTGCATTTTTTTTTTTCTATTTGTTGGATGAGGAGGGCGTCGACCTTTTGTCCTGGCGGTCATTTCACGGGCACGCTGATTGGTGAGAATGGTGTGGTACTGGTCAGATTATCGAAATATCACAGTAAGTGCAGCATGAGCAGATGTTTCCTGGCCTTCATCCGCTTTTATTGCTTGCTCTTCTGCATGAAATTAATTTGCTCATTTTATTTATTTATTTATTTATTTATCTTTATTGAAACTAACAAGCTGTACACGCCATTGTTTAGACTTTCCTTCTTCGACTTTTGTTTATTTTACGAATGTATCCGTTCAAACATTGGGATTTGCACTACTTTTTTTTATTGTTTGTAAACTGCACTTCAAAACAGAAAAAAATGCAGTTTACTTGCATGTGACGAGATAGCTGTCAGTGTTATAAATATCATAGCGGGTGCTAAATGGGCAGAGCACGCCAGATAACCATTTTGAATAGATGAGCGAGTAAAGCCCCTTTCTGTTGTTGGCCTTGATCAACAGACGCCTTGTCTCTCACTCCTGTCTTCTGTTTCCACTGAGAATCTTGCTCGATAGAAGAGTTTCCTTCCCGCTGCTTGCTGGAATCATTGGTATCAAGTAAAAGCTTCCCTTTTTTTTTTCGTTCTTTTGGTTTGTACAACCCAACATCAGTGCCAACATTAACTGTGTGTGCGTTAACTGCTAAATACACCGAGAGATTCCGTTAGCCAGAAAAGAAAACAGAAATAGGGGAGTGGGGGGGGGGTGGGGCTACTTCCGAACTGCAGATGCGTGTGACCAGTTTTATTTTGGTGAAAGCTATAAGTAACAGATAGTTTCAAAAAGCCACACGGTTGAATGTTGACCCCTGAATGGAAATCTTCGATCCTTCATGAAAGTTCATCCACTACAGGCGAACAATAAATAGATGTATATGTCACGAGTGGAGTGAGCGGGATTCAAGGATTACGGGGGCATGGAAGTGAGGGAATGACTCACGGGATAGTGAGGCTGCTCACCTATATTGACTTCTGTTAGTTAACGTTAAAGCGTGAAATGTTGTGAGTTGGGGGGTCGGCATGAGGCGAGAGCGCTGTACTGACAATCACTGCAAGTTAAGGAGTCCCAGGGGACAGACGTGAGATCAGAGGCAGTCGGGAGATTGTTGTGTGTTTTCCAGTGATGACTGGTAGGTTGAACTATGATTTATAATTATGATGATTGATGTATTATATTCGCCTATGACCATGATGTAAATAAGTATATGTGAGGAATGTGGAAGTCAGTGATTACTGTGTATAGAAATGTGCGCCATGAGCGATAGATGTACGTTAGGTTCATGGATTCGTAGCGAGAGTGAGTGCTGTGTGGTACGGTGGAGGTGTGTTACCGTAAGATGTGTGGTGAGTGAAAGGTGGACTATTGTGTGTACGCTTCATGGTTTGTAATGAGGGGTGAAGTGGTTAGAAATGGTATGGTATTATACCAATGTAATGTTCTTCTTGTAGGTGCCGGGGTCGGGCCGAGAAGCCACCCGCGGTGAGCGAGCAGCACAGGGGATAGGCCAGCGTAGGGCCGAAGGCGACGCATAGGCCAGCGGAGTGACGCTGTCGAGCAGGACAGGAGGAACGCATGAGTCGTGGTAGTCTGGCCACAGACAGGGATGTGTATAGAAATGTTAATGTGCTCTTAAGATGTATTACATGTGATATTAATATACTGTGCCATTGAGATACTAATGTGAATTGAACTATTAACGTGCTATGGACATGTTGAGGTGCTATTGGAAGGTTAAGGTGTTATTGCCATAGGGAGGGTGCTATTGAGAGACTGCGGTGCGAAAGAAATACTAAATGTGTTAAGACATTGAGTGGAGAGGCTGAAGCCGAAGGGCCTTTAAAAGTAACTAGCGGGTTGTGGACCCGAGGAAGAGTGCTTGAGGGAAGAAGGCCGTTGGACGGCAGTTAATTGAGTGATATAATGTATGTAATTGCATCTTTATCTTTATCTTTATGTTTAATAAATGTGTGAGTCTGATGGGTTGTTCTGTTAAGTGTTATACGTGTTCGTTCGTGATTGTTGTCCTGTTATAATTATTACATCTCCCAGTCTGGGATTTGTGACAGTATAGGTAATATAAACAAGAAGTATAATTATGGAGATCGATATCCTCCACCCCGGAGATTCCCTGGCCTAACATTTTCATCATTAACATTTTGATAGCCTCTTTTCTATATGACACAATTTCCCATGGGCAAATATCAGCAGCTTTACAGCACAATACAAGGCTGTGTGGCTTTAACGAAAACACAGTGCTTGTGTCTGTTTTGAAGGATGTCTCTGATGTCCTGAAGAAGCCTGGATAATTTGCAACCACTCACTCAATCATTCAATGGCAGCCAGAACAAAAATGTGGTTGCAGTAACTTAACTTTATGGGATTTAACGAAACGATTCTCTCCTTCACTCCCCCAACGCCAACCAGATGTACGTCACAACCACAAGTTCAAACCTACTCAGAACTACAATGAGTTAACCAAAGAGCACAGAACCACATGGATACACTCACGACTTACCCAAAAGATGAAGGTGAAGAAGAAGATGAGATATTTCAATACGAAACGGATGAATGTCCGTCTGTGCAGCCTGATGTACTTCATCTTTCCCGGCACGTAGAACTCCAGACTCAGGGTATCTTCTTCTGCTTCAGCCAGGCGACACGGGTACTCGGGGCTACCCGTTGGTTGTTCTGGGTGATCTACACATGTGTCGCTTTCATCGAAGGTGAATTTCGCCGCTGGTGATGCCACAGCTCCTTCCTTCTGTTTCGCCCGAGTTTCTCGCGCTATCCCTAGGCCTGTCAGGGGTGAAAACTCTGAAGGAAACTCCTCCAGAGAGTGCCAGCCCTTTCTGAGTTTGTTCCTCATCTGTTTGGCCAAAGTCATCATATCTGATGTGCTGTACAGCCTTGTCGGCAACGTACCAATATTTCTTTCGTACATTTCTAATCTTCTTAATTTTTCTATTATTTCCTTCGGTAAATTTTGGTATTTCTGGACATCAGTTTCCTGTAACTCGTCTTGACCTCGTTGTTTTTGCACGACAAGCGGACTGTCCAGGACAAACGCCATATTTGTTTCTCCATCACTCGCTGAACTGATTTTGTTGTCACTTGTCAGACCACCATCCTCATTTCTTGTGTTCATTTTAGATGTCAACATTTTCTGTCCTTCATTTCCCTCCACCTTGTCGTCGGTGAATTTACAGAGAGCAACGCTGTCCTCGGGAGTTTTAGAGTTACTGTCCTTGAACTGGAGGAAAACGTCACTATCTACTGGAGCACTTGCTGTACGTGGTCTTTTGTCAGATACTCCGTTGGATCTTCTAAGTTCGACAGAAAGTGGTCTTTGGGGTTTTTCTGGTACTTGGTTAAAAAATGCATTTCTCAAGTTCTGTCTACTGTTGGTGTGGTGTGTGATGTGGTCAGGGTTGTTCGGGTCAGAAGCTGCTTGCGTCTTCTCGCGTCTTGCCTTGTTAGGTTCAAGAATGTTGTTGATGTAGAATGTAACGTGCTTCTGGCTGGGACTATTTGAACCAGTTGACGCGGTCTTAACTATTCCAGTATGAGGAATTTTGTCCTGAGTTCCCGCTGTATCTCGCTGACTATAGCCAGTCTCGTGTGAGTTGGTACGTACGGGGTATCCCAAAATCTCTCCTTGGGCTCTGTCTGCACGCTGGGACCTGGGAGCTCCGCCTTCAAGCACGAGGTGTTTGTCATTGTTGTCAAACGACGAGGATTGACGTGTGCTGTTGAGGTTGCTATCTCGCCACGGCACGAGCGTGTTCACTGGTAAAGGATGACTCTTTTCTGTTTCTGCCAAAACTTCGTCCAAAATGTTCACATAATCTGGTTCTGTTGTTTTGTCAGTTGTCCCGCTTGGTTCATTCAGTTCACTTATTGGGGACAAATCACAAGTGTCAGACCTGAGTCCGGGTGTCAAATGTCTGGCCCCGGGGGTAAAACTGGTCAGGGATAGAACATCAGCTGCCTTAAGCAGTTCTCCTGTAGTTTCTTTTACGTCATCATCTTCCAATTCCAGATGCTCAGGCGCTGAGAGAAGCCGTAGTTCTTTGATAATGTTTTGCAGTTCGTCTTGAATTTCAACCCGTGCATTAGCAACTGAGTCTATGCTGTCTGAAGGAGCTGCCTTGTCTTCTCCGCTGCCAGTAACAGATGACGTGCCGTTCGTCTTGCCAGAAACATTGCTTGCCAGGTCAGTGACTGGACGTTCACGTCTGAGGTCAAACGTTGTGCTCTGCGGGTCATGTAGGGATGAAAGATGAGGAATCTCGCTATTTGAAAGTGCCCGTGAAGGACTGACACGAGAACTGTCGTTGTCCAAGACAGGAGAACTTGCCAGACTTGAGGAATTTAATTGGGACAAAACTGTCGCACAACCCGCGTCTGTATCCGTACTGTTTGTTGAAGTTGCAGAGAAAAGTTTGATGTCAGAGTTGACTCCTCCGCCAGGTTGACCTTGAATTTGAAACAGTTTGTCTGTAAGAGGGGAAAACGGTTCTTCAGAATTTCCTGGGACATCATCTATGTATGCAAAACCAGCACTTGGATTGTTTCCGCTGAGGACGTTGGAATGGCTGGCTAAACCATCGTTCTCTGTGACACTTTTGCCCTCTGTCAGTCCAGTGATGAGCGAACTGGCTCTGACGGCAGGACCATGAAGATTGTCGTAAGGAGACTGGTCATCTATGTCCGGCAGGTCAGTGGGGGAGCCGGGAACATCAGCAGCTGGTAAACTAGCTTCAGTAGTAGGAATCTCGATATGTTCCTGTGATGCACTGGGTGGGTCGGAATTGTCAGTTGCTGATGAACCGGTTTCCGTGATAGAGGAGGACATGATGGGTGATGTGATGTCACTCTCTAGCGGTAAGATGGAACAAGGAAAGGGAACCCTTCTAGAGAAGTTATCGGCGTCCGAGTAAGGCAGTGAACTGGCTGAAGTAGGTTTATCTTGGCTACCTGCCGGGGTTGGTGGTGACAACGGATGTAAGTCTGGCAGGGCGGCAACTTCAAAAAGTTTGACTTTTTCCGCCAGTGGAAGACTTTCCCTTGGGGAGGCATCGAGGCTCAGGACATCGGGGTTATTTGTACCCGCCCAGAACTCCTCGCCGTCAGCATTGACAGCCGGAAGTACCACAGAATTCTGAGTAGTAACCTGCAAGCTGCATGCACGTTCTGGTTCACTGTGAGTAGTTTTTGAGACTGGTGGTGAGAATATGTAGCTTTCTTGCTGGTGTGGCCCAAGTCCTGACCTGAGGTTGCCTCCCTCTACTTGACGAAAGTTATTGGGTTTATCCTGGTGTCCGAGCTCGGACGTCCGACTGTCCTCATTCGTGTCTGAAGAATTCAAACTTGCTCCGTCCATACCCGGCCCGGGTGGGAAAGTGTAGGTATTTGGTGTGATGACGTCATTTATTCATTTATCCGCTGTGAAGAAAACGTTAAAAGCCACCAGTTATCTCAATGATAAGAATACATGTACTTAGTTTGGAAGTGTTTTGTTTCTGTTGTCTTTCATCTGTGGTTAAATCAAATGTTGTCGAACGGTGAACTGTTCGGAAATGTTTACAATACATGCATTTTAACCACAACTGACTGCGCCATTTACAAAGCACACGCAATAAATCTTCCACACTTGGTGTGAGCGCTATCAGCGATGTACAGACTTGGCATTGAGCCCCAGCCTTCTTACATACAAAATTCGATATAAAGATAATTCTGTCTGTCTGTTACATTAAAGTTATATTGTTTACATTATTGTCCAACATAATTTTCATTTACTGTTTGCGACAGACAGACAGACAGACAGACAGACAGACAGAATCAATTATAATTTCTGAGGCCAAATATATGTCTGATCAAAGTTCATCAACAATTTTGTCACCCTCTGCTAACACGCGCAAGTTTAAATATCGAAAGGATTGTTGCCAGTGCCTCCCTCCCCCCCCCCCTTTCTCCCCAACATGCACACACACACACATATATATACATATACCGGTACAAATATGAAAATCAATATCTCGCATTTTGCAGCTGTGAGTTTGTGTGAGAGTGAGCTCAATACATATATTTAGTGAGACCAGATTTGTCACCGCTCTCTGAGCTGCTTCACTCAAGAGTGTCCGCGTATTCCTGGCTCTGAGAGAATTCTTAAATTAAATTAATCTCTAGCCAGATGTAACAGGGGCGTTAACTGAGTCTTTAGTTTAAGGCGAACTTTAAACTGTACCCGCTTAAGTATCCGCTTCCCGACCACTGTCGTCACACTCTGACCGGGAAAGCAAGGCGCGCCTTAACGTGTTGAATGAGATCATAATTGCAACTCATATGAACCACAAAGAGCTCCTCGTGTTCTGGAATCAGCTAAAACAGATCACAAAATCAACATGTCCAAAGTTTCTGATAGTCATACAAGATTAATGATTAAATTAGCCGTGTGACGTCACTGGATGTCACGGTTAGAAATGATTGGTGCATGGAATCTGAATGTCATCTTGTCCACGCGTAATAATTGCGATTAATGTAATCATGTGTGTACGGTCTTTTCTATGGAGATCAATATTCCCCAACACAGCTCATTGTGTGCTTATCTCTACAACACTACGATTTCATTACCTTTTGTACTTCTCGTAAACTGACGGGGTGTTACACTTTGGATACAACAAAAGGCCTTGAACATTTTCTCACAGTTGCTGTCTATTGCACGGTAGCTGGTCATGTGGGAATGAGTTTTCTATGCATTGTAGAAAGAGATGGCAAAACTCGGTCAGTTCCTTTCTGTCGTAAGCCTTGCTCTCACGCGTGTCTTGAGGAGGTCACCTACCACACCAACTGTTATTAACAGTCACAAGTAAATGTAAGTAAATGTTACTCACCATAAAATATCTCACACACTATAAAATTCACAAATAATTCCATGAACAGAAACACTTTTATCATGCACTGGATTCCTTATCAACACAGCGGTTACCAGACTTATTCTATCAGGGTCACCGCCTCATGCCTCAGGCCTGGCACAAGATTGGTTTGCCAGTACCGAATGAACATTCCCACGTGATAAAAGTTGTCTCCTCCAGTCAACTTCACATTCCACTACATAATTGTGATCAGTAATCTGTCAGACATATTAACGTCACCATGAAAAACGCCCACTGAACTTATCGGTGTTGGCTGACAACAAAATTTTTGTCATAATAATTAACATAATACATGTATTACGGTATTCACATCATGTATTTCCTTTCGATAAATTACATAGATTACTAGCTGTAGCTCTCCTGCTACACGGACATGCGCACCGCAACTAGATATTAAACGATAAATGATCAGGTTTTACAGCTAAATTCGAATCACTCTATCATCTCAGAGAACACGAGCAGATAACCGACAATCACCCATTTTTTACCCTCGGTGGACTCACTCAGTAAGATTTCCGATTTCTCCTCTACTTTGCCAGCATGCGATAGCGACCAGCCAGGTCCGCGCAAAGCTCCAACCAGTGCCATGCAGGCCAAACAGATTTATTTCTGACAATCTCACCGAAAATCCGCGCAGGACAATTGTAATGAGAGTCCCGCCAGGACTGATGTTGCACAGTTAGCGCGCTGCTGATTAAGTGGATAAATGGAAACCAGCAAAGCTGTATGAAATGTAAACTCTCCCGGGAGAGAACGATGCCAGTTCTGTTGTCCTGCCAACATTGCAGCCACGGGTGACAACTCCATGTGATATTATTTTCATCACTTTTTCTTTTTAATAACGATTTGTGTACGGCTCTTTTGTCCCGTTTGTCCGAGCAGCGCCAGCGGCTCCTGTAGCTTCCTCTGTGTCTACCAAAATACTTGATTATTCAGTGAAGCTAATCGGGTAGTTCTCAATCAATCCCAGGGACACGGTATTGTGTGACTGGCTTATCTATGCCATTGACTTTCTGGTGTCCACGAGACAGAAGCAGGAAACAGCGTGACCTCTTACCTATGGCTGAAACTGTAGAGCTTGACGCAATGATCTAACCCCCAGATATGAACGAGTCGAGTAAATCAAGAGAGCTTTGGACAACACAGATGAAACAATTCCGATTTGATTTGAACTGAAAGTTTGGACAATTCCAGCTCAACGATTTCAAGAATATTTTTTTTAAAATTAGGGTTACTTTAACACTTTAAGTTGTTTGTGGTTCTTCATCCTGTATCAAACTTTGAGTCCAACAGCCGTCCTGGTGTCTTCAAAGATCCTAGAAAAATGCTGTTCAGTCTGGCAGAATACGAGATCGCTAACTTTTGTTTTTCTTTTTGTACCGTTTTCGAAAAATGTTTGTGGATCCCTATAGGCTACTAGTGCTACTGACCACTTGATGGTGGTGCTAGTAGAGAATAGGAAAATGTTAATCGACAGCACCAAAGGTAGGGCGGGGACAGAATATGAATAAGTGTATTCCATTTTTAAGTTTTATGTTGATGAACGAAATGTGTACATATTCTCCGGCCTTGCTGTTGTGAATTCTGATTAAAGCGAGCACATTCCAGCTCAGCCAGCTATGGATGCTCATGAACGGACGCGCCTTGTGCCAATACAGAAACACCAGGGGCCCTTTGTGTCACCTCGCAACATCGCCATGCAGGGGGGAGGAGGGGGGTGAGAGGGAGATGCAGGACAGGCTGAGAGGAGGCTCGTGTAACATCCATCTGTCCCAACGACCTCCCCTCCCTCCCTCCCTCTCTGAGATCCAGTATATATCACAACAAAACAAGAGGAGATGGAACTTCAGTGCTGGAATGTACGATGAGTATCGAGTTAGTGAACTCGAGTCTATGCATGACCAGAGTATTCAATAAATAAATGTGTAGTTGTTATCTGTTTAGTATAATCAGGTGATGTCGATTCCAGTGTTGATTGATAGTACATCGGAATTTAATACAATAGTGATAGGGGTTAACGCCTGGCTTGTGGGTGAATGAGTGAGTGAGTGAGTGAGAGTGAGTGTGAGTGAGTGATGAAGCGAGCCAGAGAACGTCTGAATGAATGAGAAAATCTGCAGATCGTGAGAAGGGCAGAGGAAGGAAGGTGCAGATTTTGACTAACTAGTATAACGTGTGGTATTTGACTACTGTATTTGCCATTGCTGTTTGCGACATTTTGCCGATGTTGAGGTTTTATCCTGAAAGTAAAAGTGGTTCTCTCACTCCTAATTTTATTCTAAAAGTGTCATTCCAATGTGTTACAAACTTGTGGAGATAGATCTATGTGTTTGTGACGTCATGTTTCTATGCCTGTTAGCCCTTTGGCCGACCAAACTTCAGACCTCAGTTTCTCGAAAAGACAAAAACACACATACAACAATATGGCAAATACCTGGCCATAACGACATAAAGAAATGACCTGCCAGCCACTAAACTTGTAGCTTCACTCATCCAATCAAGCAATGAAAACGAAATTCCAAAGTTGAGTTATTTCATAAAACAAGTTTATTCAATGACTGAAGTAAACACAATGCAATGTCTGAGTTCCACTCAAAAGGATCAGTTGAGTTCAAGATCTGTCATGGCTGCATACAAAATGCTCCAATGTCTAGTTTGGCTGGAACGCCATATGGGAAAACCTGTTCATAAACACGGCATCAATACAAATAAAGTGCTCCGTCACGTATTTCCAATCACTACAGATCTGAGCAAATCTTTCAGTTTCAGTCTGACAACATCTCACAGAATTTGGGTCGACAAAAAAGAAAAAGCAAAAAAAATGCAGGACATCCGGGTTAAAGTCAACATTAAATTATAAAAGAGCGTAACTGTTAAATTTTTTACATCTTTGATACCACTGGACTCAAGCCTGGGGCAGACACACGTGACTGGCAATAACTTGAGGGTTATCGACAACATAATGGAGAAGCGGGGAAGGGAGAGAAACTTGCATATATAAAACAACAACAAAAATAATGTTACATGACACGTGTGTACACTACAATAATCCAATGATGAAAAGCGCTGAACAGTCTGGATAAGCTCAAGAAACCGACCAATAACCTACTGACTCCGTACACTGTACAGACTAGTGGAACATCAAACATCAAGCAGGAACAATCACTCCAAACATCCAGTGTCGCTCTTGCACTCACAGAAATACATTAGGTAACATATATAACTTCCGTTTCATAACGAACACAATTTAAATTATACCAGAAAAACATACACTCCGAACATAGCATAAACATAGATTAGCTTGCTCTTTAACCCGTATGCGTTTTAAGCAAGAGGGAAAAAAATACTCCCCGGTCACTTTTTTTGAAAAGTGACAAAAGTCGTTGCTTTATGAATCTTATGACTTGTGTAAAAGTGGCTTCATTGCCAATTTCGGATTTTGAAAGAACGAAACAAACTTTCATGATGCTCAGAAAAAGAACTACAATGTACAAACAAGCGACAGTGCTTTAGAAAATATTTGTTTAGAAACTAATTTCAAAAGGCGACTGTGTACTGATAGGGGCGACATGTTCAGAATTCGGTAGAGTAACTAGTTTGACGTCGACTCGTGGTGGACATAGTGTCATTTCACTGTGACATAAACACAAGCCTGGTCCTTTCTATTCTCCAATGCTGAACTGATTTGTTTCGCTGGTCGCTCCTATGAAACTGGAGAGAAAATGGCAGGAAATCCTGTGAACTTTTATGCTGCTATGAAATGTTCAATTTTACTTTGTCTTTCGTCGGAAGTTACAAAGTTCCAAGGCCAAATTTTTCGTTCTCCTACGAACTTCTATAAATCTCTTGGCAGTACAGCTAATTTTGGCACCGTCCTGCCAAAAAACACCTGTTTACAAGTGCGCGTTCTCAACCTCCGTGCATGGGGAGGGAAGAGGGAGGGGGGAGGGGGGGGATATAGTGCGGCCAACATCAAAACTTTGGTCGATGTAAGCGAAACAAACAAATATTCCGTGTGCGTAAAGATGCAATTCTGCCCTGCAAACATTCACCCCACGTTTATCAACATTAAAATCATGTGTGTCATCACAACATTCGCCCCCTTTATCAGCAAAACAACAACTTCGCTGCTAGATCTATGTCTTTACTGTATACTCGTGTGCATTCTAGCCAACAAAGCAGACCAAGATTTGTTACACCACGTCCATCATCTGACGCAAGAGAGTATGTTTACGAAGTGATGCACCAAGTATGAAATTATGATGTTTCCTGCATCTGAAATTCTCCCACTGGCTGAATCATCACCTATTTCTTATTCATCGACATTTATCGAAAACACACGACACACTCGAAAGTTTAAATCAATTCGCGCCCAAAATGCGTGTGACTCTGAATAAATAAGACAAGAGTGTCACATTTTTTTCACACAAAACGGATCTAAGAGAAGTTCTGGAAACTCTTCATGTTCACACCCCCCCCCCCCCCCCCAAATTGCCGTGCATGCTGTCTTCTAAACTGGCCGCTCGACCGAAGGCCTAGTGATTGCGCACACACCAACAAATGCGTTAAACTGGGAGTAAATCCAGTACTTTGTTCTCAGGGCATTTGTTGACCTACAAAACACATTTTCTCTTCTTCA
Organism: Onchidella celtica; assembly: GCA_963931925.1. Taxonomy (NCBI): domain Eukaryota; kingdom Metazoa; phylum Mollusca; class Gastropoda; order Systellommatophora; family Onchidiidae; genus Onchidella; species Onchidella celtica. The sequence continues at coordinate 116,875,026 of OZ007567.1, forward strand.
AAATTTTCTGCGCCGGAAGTGGAATGAACTGCAGTTATTTTTGGATTGAGCATTTCGGGTACACAAAAACGTGGTACAATAAATAATAAAAATGCCAAAGTTCAGCTGGGGTCAGGAGGCCATAGCCCGGCGAACAAGACGCGACAAAATCATCAGAAACATCCACAGAACAGTTAAATATTGATGTCCGGAAATGAATTAGATCTCTCTAGTGAAATGTTTGGCTGAATTTCAACGGGTGTGTGCAGGCATCGAGTTCACCTACTCTGGTGATTTCCCCCTCCCCCTGCCCTTCCCCATCTCTCTTTCTCTGGACAAAAAATGGTATGGTTAAAATGCTCTGGCTCTTCTCTCTCTCTCTTTCTCTCTCTCTCTCTCTCTCTTTCTCTCTCTCTCTCTCTCTCTTTCTTTCTCTCTTTCTCTCTCTCTTTCCCTCTCTCTCTCTCTCTCTCTCTCTTTTTCTCTCTCTCTTTCTCTCTCTCTCTCTCTCTCACACACACACACACACACACACAGACATGACTTGCTTGCACGCAGACAGACAATATCACACTCCTCCTCGTGGTTCCATCGTGAAGCATCAAGTAGAGATTTTTTCACATATTTTCTACGATAAGTACAGAAACCAGACCAACCAATCATCCACAAATAAAGACAATCAAAGCTGAAACATTCGCGCATATAAAAGCCGTGCAATTTTGACGTATTTTGTACAACAGCAGCTAGAACAAACATTATGAAGCAAAGCAGGTCAAACGTGTTGAAGACTGGTAGTGCTAGCCTAGTAGTAGGACAACTGCGTGTACAACTACACAGAATAAGTTAGCTAGCAAAGGCACGAGAACACTTCATGGCAACTGAGTTTTCCCAACATATCACGGGTGAGTTCATTGCATGAACCCCTCTGGGCTCTCTGTTTCTAGAGGGCCTCACAAGGGCTTCATAGTGCCACTGGCATCCAGTAGGCGCCGAAGAGGTCACTATCTCATGAAGGCCTCAGCATAGTGCCACTGGCCTCCGGTATGCGACGACGTCATTATCTCACGAGGGCTAAAACACAATTTTATGTCTCTTGTGCTGGACGTCACCACACTCAAACTGACCACTGGTCACTGATGTTTTTCATCATAAAAATTTTTCAGAAAACTACTTGGTGCCTTTCAAGTTTAGGCATGAATCAGAGTCTGAGTTTTACAAGACCCAAAGTTTCCAGTTCTACAAACAGCTACAATGTACGTTCGTTACTCTCACGAGAGTTGATTTTCTTGAAGACATTTGAATACAATGACATGTACGGTGTAGTTTGTCTAATACCATTTAAAAGATCTGGTCCACCATTTTGGCGATTTCTGACTCCCAACTACCACCAGCCCACCCACATGTACACGTATATGCTTGGCTTCAACCCCCCCCCCCTCCCCCCAGCACATGGGTACGGCCATTACAGCGTTGAATGTCCACCATAAGACCTTGATATATGAAACGTTTAACGTTTAAACGGCATTTGCACCAACTATTTGTATTTGACTGTTTCATTACAGACAGGATTTTCATTTATATAACACTAACAGTCTAACAATGTAGGCTACCTTGTTGAAAAAAGTATATCAAACCAAATTTTTTTAATCATGACTACAACTGAAAAGGCTAACTTACCCTCCCCAGACCATCACCCCCTCCCCATGTACGGATTTCACATACCACCCCCCCCCCCCCCAGCCCCATTTTCGAAGTGTTCCCACTCTATGGATTGCCCCTTGAGTTACCGTCCTTGTTTCACCCATAACCCATAACATTTTCTACTGCTGGCCAGACCCGCTGACTTCTCTGTACAGGACTGAGCTGCAAACTCAACTACCGCCTTGACATTCTCATTTCTAGATTTTTCAAAACTGACTAGATGAAATCACTACATGTATATATCCAAGGCAAACTGCTGCAGGCCAACCATTGTTGAGAAAAATTAATGTTGTAGGGAAGCAAAGGCAAACAGCTGATACCAGGGCTTGACCATTTGAACAATGATGCAGTTTTGACCAACATTTGACATCAGATCTACATGTATTTGTTTAAATAATCTCAATTTTGTGGGCTGACATAAGCAAGACACAGCATCAATTTAACACAAAACACAGCAATAAGCAAGCAACACGCTATATAAAACAGTATGTGGAAGTTAGTAAAGATAGATAAAAATTCATAAAAATTGCAGTGAGAAAAATGGCATTCACCAGGTTAAAAATAGAACAGATACTTGAAATCTTTTGTTGTCTCTACAACAAGTAAATCTGAATCAGGGCTGGAAATCAGTGCTGTGCTGGCAACAAATAAATATTAAAATACGTTTTGTTTCAATAGCCGACAATACATGTATCTCAATCTCCAGTGGTGATCACTAGTTCAAAATTAACACATACACACTGATGAACAAATAGAGTGATTCAAAAACAACTGAACACTTCCGAAAGTTGATTCCTTGGTAGTCAAGTTATCATTATGCAGGTGTATCGTCCTCACTCTCACTCACTGGCACAGCAGTGATTTTCGTGAGTTCCAGTTATAACTTCCTTACTACTGCTCGTTAATGAGAGATCTTGGTTCTCACAAAGTGACCAATAATATCCTTAATAATAGTTTTGATTTTATAACCAGAAACGTTTATTGCCACATCTAAGAACAACAAAGGTTTGAAATGCTCTTCTTTAAAAAGAAAAAATTGTTAAGCCAGTATAAGGGAGGAAAATATCGAGGGGTGCCAGCGCAAAGGCCGTATTGCCAGTTTCATAAATTTTACAGGACGGCGGTTTGAAAGTTTGACATAAAGTATCAAATGTCTGTTACCACCTTTAAATCCTCATCCATAATTAGGTCAATTAATTCGATAATGGAATTCGCCTCATGTCAAAATGTAGTACTTACCAAGGTGAAACAGAATGTGCAAAAAAAACAAAAATTGAAAATTTCCAGTTACTATGTTTGCGAAGGTACCCCTGGATATATTCCACCAACATGCACAAAATGACTGTACACAGTTACACTGTACGTTCATATTTAACCTCATAACTGAGCAGCCAATTTTCTGATCATATGTTCAATTTTTTTTCAATCATACAAAACATGGGCAAAATACGTGTGACAAAAACATTCTGTACATCTGAGAAGGTGACCTATATTTCATCTCTGATTTGCTCCAAAAGTCCAATTTATAAATTTTTTTTAAAATGTGGCATCATCAATAGATAAAATACTCTTCATTTTACATTTCTGTACAAGATGAGAAAACATAAATAAAAACTTGAGGATAAATTGTGTGCCGCTCGTGTCATCCTGAACATCAAAAGACAATTATGAAAGAGAAAACAATTAAAACACAAACATTTCGTTTGCAGTAACAATGAAACTATGGAATACATGAACATTTCATGAAACTCCTTAATACTGTGTTGTGTTGTCAAACTTGCATACTTCAAGTTTTCCAAAGCTACAAGAGACTGACTCAATATTACATGTACCATAACAGTTGTTGGTCTCGGAAAACTCACTTTTTGTTTGAAAACAGCATGAATTTCTACACATTCAAATGGTTGTAGATACTTGAAGTGATTAAAAATGTCATCTCATTGAAAGAAACCTTCACAACGTGCCTCATTCGTTTCCTTGTTCTATGGAGTCAATTACATGCGTAAATCTGCCAGGGTATAGATGAACTTGCAATCAAGGATTCAGTTCTGTTGATCAAAACTTTTGTAATGATTTGAATCATTTAACGAGGTCTTAACAAACTCCGCACAACTTAAATAATTCTTCATTTTTAACCATTTTTATTTTGTTTGGTCTCTCTCAACTGTATAAAATTTTGAAATCTTTTGCATGGTAACTTTTAGTTTGGCTGGATCTTGAAAAGTTTCTGTGTCCTGAGTTGACAAATCGTCCAGAGAGGAGGGAAAATGCTAGCAGGTCTGGACATTCTTGAATCCAGAGTGAACCAAGGAAATTTCTCCAAACATCTGTTGGTCAAGTCAAGTTCCTCTCTTCGTACTCTAACAGAACAAAACAGCTACTGAGCAAGGCCAGTTTCTTGTGCTGCAGATTTTACAGACTGTCATAAGATGGGACTTGACATTTCTGTATAATGAAACATGGCAACAACTCTCATGGCGTTGTCCTGCTGATTAGAGTTTTACCTGCAATGATATCGGATTCAAGTGTGAGATGATGCTGAGGTACAAAAATTACCGCAAGGATTGAAACTCAGGTTTGATTCCGAGACTGACTGGGTTCTACACCTGAATGGATGAAGGAATGCTAGTATAGCTATTCAAGGGGAATGATTCAAAACTATCTGTCCTGTTAGAGTTGTTTTTCCTGCATGCTCATCATCAGGCAGCAGTATTTGGAATGGGTTGAGACTGTAGGTGAATCTTTTTCGTACATAAATGTTTGAGCACATCAGTCCCATTTTCTGACTGCACATCTATACATCACAAGTCATGAAAATGGAATGAACAAATCATGGTTTGTGCTCAGTCAGGTAGGCCTACGGTTTCCCTGTTGACCACTCAGAGTAAAGAAAACTGCCCTGTGTTTTCAGTCCTCTCCCTGTGTGACATTCCAAAGTCTGGCAAGTAGTGGTAGTACTGGTACCACGGTCAGTGTGGCTGACAGTTTCAGGTCTTCATATGGTGACACAACACTGTACAGGCTGAAGATAGCCACACTTTTCTATCAATGGTTCATTTCAACTTTGGGCATTTTCAGAAGGGTAACTGCTGATCTGAGTACGTTACAATCTTGGCCTTTCAGTTGAAATTATTATTCTCCTTGCTGTCTGATCTCCTGTAAAGTTTACCTGCCTAGAGCAATGCTTGGCCTCAAGATCAAGTCACAGTCCATGCATCTGATGTCCGTTTCTTTTTGGGCAAAAAGTTTCTTCTTCCAGTGTCATGTCCACTCAACAAACTTTCTAATGGGTGCACTGACGCATGTTTGAAGAGTTTTTCATTTCCAGGAGAAGATTTTGGTTTGTGGGTGGCCTTGGCCATTGGCCCCAAGTCTTGGGCGTCTGTCTGGGAAGAGGCAGTGGAGACAGACATTCCCTAGTGTGTCCTTTGATGCACACAAGGGAGTATGTACGAGTACATGTAGTAGTAATATTGAGTTGGTGGGAGAAAAAGATGCAGGTACTGAACTGGTTGAATTCTTTCCCCTGCCGTGTCTGCAGGAGGTCTTAGGCTCCTCACACTGGTCTCCCTTCTCACATAAACATTCTTGAGCTGGGTTTCCATGTGTACGGAAACGGAAACATCAAAATCCTTTCAGTAGCCAAATAGAATGTTTTTATGTATACGGAAACGGCCGCCGTACACATGGAAGCCCTCTATCTTTTTACTACTTGATGGATTTTTAACGTTGCCCTTTCTGTACACATGAAAATCCAGCTTTACTGGACATTTTGTTGACTCAGTCACAGTCACTGAGCTAATCATCTGGCAAACAGCTGAACACAGCCAGGGGCTTTTCATACAGAATTGTTTTTGTTTGGCCTTTCCAGACTTTTCTACAACATATGACATATGGCAAAACAAGTTGCTCTGGCTGACATCAGGTATGCTGGTCAATATGCTGACCCAATTCTGACAAAGTTCAAGACTAGAAGTGAATACAACAGCTGTGTACAGTTGTGACCCCTGATTCTACTTCCATGTGCCTGGGATATGAGGAAATAATGCCTGGTGCCATTTTTGGCAAGGACATCTACAGACAGCATGGAGCAAGAGTTTTCATGAAGGAATACAATATGAGAATCAATACACTTATATCTGACTGAACAAAAAACACAATGAAAGTCAATATTTCTTTGTTCAGATGCTCTTGTGACCTATGGGACTTCAATCACAACATTCATCACTCAAGTTCAGACACCAAAAGATACAAATTGTGTGGTCAGTTTCTGGGGCAGCAGAAACTTAATTGGGCACACTTGTGGTTACCCAATTTACTACTAAGAGAATAGAAACAAAATACTGCAATCAATGCATTTGTCTTGTATCTCAGATCTTCTCTCCATGAGTCAATCACTCTAGAGATCTAGCTACATTTAAATTAATATATTCATAAACAACAGTAAAACATATGGAGAAGGATCCCTTTCATACAACATCACATATAAATAGACTTGATGTAAGATATATAAAATATAATTTGTAAAGAGTCGTAACTCATAATAAGTAAACTTTGAAACTTTCAGAAGAAAAATTGTTTGTTTTGCACATTTCAACAATAATCTCCATCAAGTTGGTGCTGCAAATGTTTGTATAGAGTTGTACAAAATAGACAATGTCAGGACAGTGGAAACCGTGTGGCTCATGAGCACACAAATGCCACGTTCTTGCAGGTGTTTTGCAATGTCAGATTAAAATGTAAACAAAACATACACAAGAATAAGCTACAATACAAAACATGGAGTTACGAGTGGGGGGGGGGGGGGGGGGGCATATGTTGTCCTTGTGCAGTTTAAATTGCTTGTAACATAAAAACTCAGATGTTGCAACAGAAAGCTAATTTCTTCATGTTTAAACCCCTGTAAAATAACAACTGTGAAGTTTCAACACACCGTAGACTTTCATACATACAAGGCAAATTACCACTTCCAGGTTCCACCAATGTTTTCTACAGTTGAGTTTTTCTCACCCTATGGCACCAAACACTATCAGCAAATCTGTATCAGGACAAGTTGTGTAGAAACACAATAAATAATATTTAACTACACTGAGGAAATTGTCTCTCTATTGCATTTGACATATTGTCCTTAAATTCCGTTCTATGCTATAAGAAATATAAACTGCATAGGGACATGAAACTTTCTGACTGTCAAGTTACATCCATGATCTCCTGCATGAGATCACACTCTCAGCTGTATAAATCTATTCACACAAAGTTGTTCCAAATGATGTATTTCCTTTCTCATAACGCATCAACAGTTCGTGCTTTAAAATACACAACCAGAGTTCAAGGCCACTTCAAAGACAAAATGTATGGCATATTAAAGAAGTTTCCAAAAAAAAAATACATCCAATGTGATCAGTTGGCTTCCTTCAGCTCCACTTGTGTTGTTCTGCTTTTTTACAATAATTATTGTGTGTTTGTTATGAACAGAAAGTTTCATTACAAAGCTGTCATCAGTTCATTTTGTTTGGAAATTGTCTTTATCTTCCAAATGAACAGGTTTTCTACTGACAGTGATCCAGTGATGAACCAAGAAAATTAAAAAGATTACCAAGGACACATAACTCTCCATAGTTTTATGTCATGTAAAAGTTTGGCATTATTCCCCCTGAAGGTTTTAGACAGATTAATATTATCTACACAACAGCAACAATTCTCAAAAGTACATCAAGAATAAATATGACATCTATTCAATACTGTGACTGGTCAAGGCTTGTGTTCACTGGGGAGGGGGGGCGGGGGGGGGGGGGGGGGGGGGCTCCACCTCCCACCCCATCCCACCCTTATCCCCTCTCATCATGTCCACACTACCAACTAGGTTTTCTATTTAAAACCATTCTCTGGCAAGACATCATTAACAAATAAAGGTTTGTTGTAAAATACCTACACTGTTTTGATTTCTTAGGTATTTTCATATCATTAAGCTTTGCCACAACAATCATATCAACACCATATTCAAAAGGAATAATAATCAATCAATACGTCCAACAGAAAAAATTTGATCCACAACTGCCATTTGACAATAACTCAGTATTACATACAGACAAACAAATTAGTGATTTTTCATAGCTCAAGAGGAGAGACTGAAATTGGCTTACAAAAATACGTTCACAGATCCTTGTGTTTTTTCTACAAGCTGTTTTATAAGTACACACAATGATGTAGATGTAGATGTAGATGTAGTGTCTATAGGTAGAATGCGCATGACGTCACAGAGTTTTTGTTTTGTACTTCCGCCAAACAAGATGGCCGGTGGATCAGCTGATGAGTGTAACTTCGAGATATGTCTAAGCAGTTAAAATGCCTGCTGGTTGCATTGCAGTTGTCTGTTGTGACAGTGGTGGAAAGGATGTATCCAAACTGGTCCAATTCCCTACCATCCGTGTAAACAAGAGAAAGGAAGTGAAAGAATTGACCGAACGTTTCCCATGTGCGTATACACACGTGTCATTGTTTACTGTAGTGAACTCGCCGCCGATTGGTTCGCGACGCCTTAAGTGGGTCCGGACAGACAAGAAGGTGGATAAGCGCATTCTAACTATATAAGCAAAGATTTGGCAAAAAGGCTCAGCTCAGCGGACTCTCAAAGTTACAGTGAACATCACTATCTGATCACCTCTTGCCGACACATTTACATACATATAGGAATGTACATTCGGGGACCCTTAAGAGCTGGTCTCATCTCTACTTTCTTTTCTATATGGATGAAAAAACAAACACCACCATCCATCAATCCCTTCTGCCTCATTAATTTCCTCTCCTCCTCTCCACAAAACTACCATTAATATTTACACAGATCCAAGACAACGACATGAACAAAATACATCAATAACATAATGCAAAACTATGAAAACATTACAGTATTTCCAGATGAACTTGCATGTTACATAGTCAGGCATTCAAATTTGATCAGAAAAAAAAAAATAATCTCAAGGTATTTAAGTCCAATAAATTATGGTCATGAAAATGCTGAATGAAACCTGGAACTTTCCAGTCCAAACTTCCAGTCCAGATTGTCAGGTTTAGCGGTTTTTGCTGCCGACGGTTGTGTCGTGTTCAAATGTCTGTGCATTGCCAAACTCATCTTACAAATGTATGGTTATTTTTAGGTACAGGTTGCATGCAGAGAAGTTATTGCATAATCATGGTAAATATTCATGAGAGAATGCAACAATACATTAACAAGATTACAAATCTTCAGGTGACGATTTACCAATTTTTGAAAATTGCTCGTTCATCAAATAAATCCCCTGGTTTATCAATATATATCAGTATGTTACATTTTTCTCAGCTTTGCTAAAATCTTGTTAAGAGCTTGTTGTTTGTCTATCAATTTCATTCATGAAATACAATACAACTTGACTTTCTCTTTCATATAAACCTGAATAACTCGACAAAGATCTATCTTGTTATGTTCTGAATACCAGGCAAACCCTGTCATTCAGATACTGTTATCTTGTGAATAGTCGCGCACCCGCTGTCAGTAATTAAATTTGCCTGCACTCAATACAAGAAAGTGTTGTCAAGGCATGAAATACGTCTTGAGGTTTTCAGCCTCTCGTACATCAAGAAAATCAGCGTTTTGTTTTTCCAAAAAGCTGCAGAAACTAAGGGAGGAAACTGAGCTGCTAGGATGGGATGGAAATTAATTCCCTTACTCAAATCCTACTTAGCTCTGACAAAAAAATAAAAAAACAACTCTGTAAAATTATTGACAAATCTTTGGGGTAAAAAGTGATGGTCATTTCTGAAAAAACAATATCAAAAACTGTTTGTCCTAGCATGTTTTAAAACAACAAGTGCAATTTCAAACATCTTTATAAAGAAATATTAAAATGAGCAATAGTAAATTAGAATGTTTTCCCCATAACAGTATTGACCTGACTGATAAACCCGTATCACTGGATGCCAGTGAATGATTGCTTCATTACAAAGCAATGTGTGCAGAGTGAATTAAACCAACAAACCACTTGAGTTTGACGTTTGCTGCATAAATATTAAATCAGAACGAAAATTAATGTACAGCTTTGTTAGGGCACTTTTTTACAGTTTTACACACAATCGTCTTTAGCTGTTTTAATTATTGGTAGCTCTGGATCCAGATTGGCTGTCTTTCAGAATCTATGTCTACACGTAATTGGCGATTCCCGATAAGCTAGGCCTAGACTAAGATATACATATAATCAGACATTGAAATCAAGAGCCCATGAGCTGGTAAACAATAGAACCAGACCTATGAGAACAATGTGGACACATGGCTTGTGAAGTGGCTTCAGTTCTAGATCTCCTACAACCATTATTGTTTATGCCTAACATAAACATTTTTATGTAAGTACTGGTTGGCAACTGTGTGCTTCAGTGGAAGAAGGGTGGGGGAAGCTGATCTTCTAAAGTAACACAGATCAGCGATGGTTTTGACTAGGATTAGTTCAAAGAAAGTAGTTATGATTGAGCACCGCTTGAGAAAAAAAGAAATGCATGCAGTCCAACTTGTCTTCTGTGTCGTGTCCTAAACCCATGACAGTCTTCATCTGCCATTGTACCGCCTCCACCTTGCCAGTTGGTCTGTGATCTGACCATCCAGTGTTCTGCCCAAGACAATACCTAAAATCTGGAATGATACAAAAGAAAAGGGGAGATCACTGGAGTTCACCAGAAAAAACACTCATCATTCTAATCAAAAGGAGGACACAAAAACACACTTCACATGACTGGACTGGCCTTTATCACCTTACTGGACTGGCCTTTAACACCTTACTGGACTGGCCTTTATCACCTCACTGGACTGGCCTTTATCACCTCACTGGACTGGCCTTTATTCTCGACTCAAACCTGGCAGGAATTTCCTGGCAAAAAAAAGCTTTTTGTGTGTCAGGGTTTTCTTTCCCCTGTGGTTTTCCTATGTCTGTCTCCCATAACACATCAAATGCTGAAGAATGTGTCAGTGTTGGCCTACCTGTGGTATAGCAAATCCAATGATGATGCCCCCAATGACAGGTAAATTGTTCTCTACAAGTCTCATCACTGATGACACACAGCCAACAACATAGATATTGTCTGTGGAGCCCTGCACCTGCACACACACACACACAAAATCAGTTGGTGAAACAATGAAAAGATATTCTCATCATCCTCTACTACTCAAGTTTGCTTTCTCCTGTCTTATAGTGAAAACTCAAGAAGAACCAACTGCAGTTTTGTTTTTTTCTTTCTCTAATCTATTTTTAATAGTAAAGTAAAAGTATAAAAGTTGATGAATTTACCAGAACCAACAGAAATCTCTCTCCTTCTTTTCCTTCATCATAAAATCTTCACAGGTCCACAATCAGCACTTAGTTGTCAATAGTTTAATTGTTCTTCCTGACAGTTTGTGTCACTGTGAGCCTATTCGTCAGTTACATGTGGTCTCAGTAAGTAAATGTCCCCTTTAACAGCAACCACGGCACAGATTCATTTAGAATTAATTATATACATGTGCAAACTGTAACTTTAAAAAGTGCGGGATTTTCAACAGAAACTTTGTAGTACAGGCGGAGCTTTCTGAACTGGCAGATTTCTGCCTACAGGGGGAACACTGTAAGCATTGAAAGGTGTCCACGATTTCTATGCACAATAAATTAGGCTACGCACCGTTTCATCCAGAGACTTTGCCCCACACAAAATATTGGGTACACCATCCTGAAACAGAGAACAAACAAATCTAAAACTGGTTTGAAATCCATTATCATGGCTAATGGGTCAATAGGTCAAGACATTATTAGTTTCTCGGTCAACTTTTAAAATACTGACTAATACTGCTGGCAGGTCTTCCCCAAAAACAAACTTGTCACTTGGTTTTGATATTGTCATGATGAACTGTCAGTTTGACAGATGTTGACAGTTTCTCAGTGGCTAAGTAAATGATTTTTTTTTAGTAGTTCAGCATATATATACGACCGCTTGGTTTTGCCACTGATGCAATGCACTGAATAATACACTAATTGCATTGCCATATCTGACAGTTTTTGGATTTGAGTTTGAGTTGTGTGAATTCTTGGATGAATTTGTTAAATAAAAGAAATAGAAGAAAAAAAAAAAAAAGCTTAGCATAGAAATTCCTAGTCTACTACAGTTTAGTCCCAATCAGATAAAGTGCCAAACAGCCCTCTGCTTTGAATAATTACTGATTTGTTCTCATTTTTCAACGGGATGTTTCAAATCAACAACCCAATGCAAATGGAACATTACATTAGCAAGTGTTAACTGGTTAGTCAATCCCAGTACAGAGTATTATATATATATGTAATAATACTATTAATGAAAAGAATTTGGTCAAACAGGAAAAATAAATACTGACATAAACTGTGTCTTGTTTGATGCAGCACGAATGTGGGACAGCGCAGGCCAAGGGGCTTCTGTTGTCCATGTTACAGTTGTAGTAGACATTGTTGTTCCAATCTTTGTAGCCATCATTAGACATACCACAACAGCCAAGCTAATGTCAAGGAAGACATGGAAATAATCAACACCACTATTCTCCGCTGAAGTATTTTCACTCTTTCACACAACATGACAATACAACTCTATGATACAGACAGCCGTATCACAGTCAGACAAACAAATCACAGTCAGACAACCATGTCGCAGTCAGACAACCATGTCACAGTCCGATGACCATCTCACAGTCAGACAACAATCTCACAGACAACCATGTCACAGTCAGACAACCACATCACAGACAACCGTCTCACAGTCAGACAACCACATCACAGACAACCGTCTCACAGTCAGATAACCGCGTTGCAGTCAGACAATCATGTCACAGACAACCGTCTCACAGTCAGACAACCACATCACAGACAACCGTCTCAGTCAGATAACTGTGTCACAGTCAGACAACCACATCACAGACAACCGTCTCACAGTCAGATAACCATGTCGCAGTCAGACAACCACGTCACAGACAACCATGTCAGAGTCAGACAATCGTGTCAGACAGACAACCGTGTCAGTCAGAATACTGTGTCACATTCACAGTCAAACATTCATTCACAATGGTTTTTTTTGTTCTTTTTACCCTACGATGCCATTTTGGCTCTAAAACTTGAAGAAGAATGAATAAAGAATAAGAGGCATTTAGGGAGAAAGTGTTTAACATTGCACACAAACTGCAATGGTTTTTTTGCTGTCTCTGTAACTCTTCCCTCAGTAGAATTATTCCAAGTCTTGGAATAACAATTATGCAGCTCTTGCAAAAGAATAATCTGTTGTTACAGACTTTGTTGTACTAGAAAGATTTCAAGCCATTGCTGGCCTTTTTTCACCCTCACACTATCAAAATGGGACATAATGTAAATACAACATGGGTGTCAAATACTAATTTTAAAGAAATATATTGTAAACTGCAGCATTTTTCAAAACAAGCCATATCTTGTGCATCACACCACAGCTTACCTGTTCTTGAATCCAATCTACCAAAGTCTTTTTATCTGTCCTCTCTGTATATAGAGGTATTAATTCCTCCTTCAAGGTTTTTACAAACATGTCTTTGAACTCGTTTGATTTCATGAATATGTATACGGCCCCTCCCACTTGGCCAAGGAATATGATGCATAGCGTTATGTAATACTGTGGATAAACAAAATAATGCATAACATTAATGAAAACAGCATTTTAACTAATGTCAGTTTGGTATCATATGACATATATAATGTCAGGCCATTAGTTAGAGACAAAGGTTTCATTGTAATCCAGTGTCATAAGGCATAACAAATGTTTTCATTATGATTGTGAGTCCCAATGTGTATATCAAAACAGACCGCGTGTATAGCTGTACTGTGTGCCTCTACAAATATCGCTGGCCCAGATAAGAACGTGAATTAGGTTACTGACCCATTCAGCACAAAGCCTGGGGGTTAGTAACTTACCAGTTTGATAAGGCATCTGTTTTCTCTCAGGGCACCTAGACATCCACAAAATCCAAGTAGAAAAATAAGGCAGCCTATAGTTATAGAGAGTATTGATACGTCAGTGATGAAGTCAAATACTGACTGTACATCCTCAAATGAGAATCTCTCTCGCGCGAGGTGCGCCCAAATTCCAATGGCCAGAAGTGACAGACCAGCCAACTGCAAGAAGAAGTAATTCAGTATAAATCCATTTTCATGATTCCTTAGTTGAACATAATTATAAACATCATTGTCACTGCACTGGTGACCAACCTGAATCCTGTCGACCCTGCTGTGACACCTAAGTCCCACTTGGTAAGTTATTTGCAAACAATTTTACTGCATTTCTTCACATTTTCCTTCACTAACAACTTATAATATTAAGCAGAGATACAGATACTGCTGGGTTTGCTTCCTGGAAAGATACAAAAACAAATGGTGGTCCAGTGTTACTACAACAAACCAATGGAAGTTCAACATTTGTGTATGCGCCTGAAGAAAGGTCCCAGTTGTCGGTACAGCTATTTTTGAGCTAGGGGGTGAAAAGATCGAAAAAGTCGTGCCTAGTCGGAAATGTTAGTCGGAAATGTACTTCTAGCAGAAAACACAAGTTTAACCATTTCTAAATAGCATATGAAAAGGATTTTGGAATATTTTATGTTTAAATATTATTTTATTAATTATTTGTACAACATGTGACTCTTCAGGAAGTAATATTGGAGTGATTGTTGCTAGGGGACCGTGGACTAATTACAAAGCCGTTATAGAGATAATACTGAGTAGTGTTCACTGCTCATCTATAGTTTACCGTGTAACATGCCTCGGTCCCCAAAAAACAGCCAAGTCGGAAGTTTTTTGGATCTTGTTAGGAGAGCGCAGTATTTTACATAGAAAGCTAGAGCTGAGCAGTGAACACAACTCAGTAGTTTCCCTATTTGCCTTTGTAATAAAACTACGCTCCCCCAACAATATCAAAAAAGTCTGTCATGGGAGAGAGCTGTTAAAGCTGTTTTTCTCAAAAGTTTGTTTTTGCCCCCTGTCTTACAAAATGTGTCATATTCATATCTTCAAAACTACTTAGATAGGAAAAATTTTAAAAGCAGCGTGTTCAGCATTGAATTTTCTAGAAGAATATGCCTTTATCTCAAAATCCAAAATTTGCGACAACTGGGACCTTTCTCCAGGCACACACACATTTGTTTGTGTATGTGAAAATGGTACTAGAAAATTAACTTGAGCATGTAAATGTTAACCAGTTCCTATATGCAGTGTTAATATAGGAGCCTATTTTTGGATTTCATCTCTCCCCCTTCCCAATCCCCTCAATTTCTAAGAATCTATAGACTTTTTTTTCTCAAGATATGAGTTTCAGTCAGTCAGCTCAAAATGTACATCAGGCATGGCCAACCTTTCTCAAAGTAAGGCTCACACTTGAAAACTCTGAGGATACCGATACAGAGGGCTGGATATTCACACCAGAAGGAGCACGATATGAATTACAGAACTTCAGTCGGGCACATATTTCATGTTCTGTGTGTTAATTGCCAAGCCCCGCATTTACTACAAAAACATCCATATGTATATAGATTGACTAACTCATCACGGGGGAAGTGCCAACTGTGCCCCCCCCCCCCCCACACCTCATATTACAGAATTAGAAAGCCCTAAATTATAAATGATGATTATTTGGATGGGTTGTTTTTTTTGTTTTTGTTTTTTTTACTTCTTGGGGGTTGGGGGTGGGGGTGGGAGGGGGGTTGCATGTGTTTGTTATTATTATATTTACTTGTTTATAAATTGCTCAGCGACTGATGTGAAAAGTAATTTTCAATCGACCTCAAGGCCAGGCAGGGGCTGGCCAAAATTGTTGGGCAGCACAAGTCTTCCATTAAGTTCTAGGCTGCCATTATATATCCGCCAACATTATCGGCGGATACTGCCCAGGTTTATCCGCCGATAATGTTGGCGAATACTGCCCAGGTTTATCCGCCAACATTATTGGCAGATACCAGAGAGTATCGATTATACATCTATACTATCTGCAGATACTGCCTGGGCCTCCAACACTATCAGCAGATGCAGCCTGGGCCGGCAAACATTATCGGCGGATACTACCCAGGTTTATCCACCAACAGTATCGGTGGATACTGCTTGGGTTTATCTGGTAACACTACTGGCAGATCTGGCCTCCAACAGTATCGACAGATAAAGCTCGGGTTTTTCAGCAGGTATTGGTGTTAACCAGTGACAAAAAACAACAACAAACTAACTGGATCTATTCCTAATGTTGTTGGACGAAAAAAAAATTACCAGATTGATTACTGATAAGAAGACTTTACAAGAAAAGAAGAAAAACAACACCCTGCTGAGAATCGAACCACTGTCCCCCGATTGACAGGTGAAGATACAAACAAACAAAAAAAACTGGATTTACTCCTTTATAATTGTTCTTGGCCTCCCATAAGTCCAACTCTTGGTCCTCGTCCCGGGAGGTGGAAACAGGACAAAGTAGGGGATTGCTGGGTTCGGGCAAAGTACGGTGTGACCTTGTGTCACTTAGGCGCTACGCTAGCCGTGAAGGCCATCCCGGGTCACCCCGAAACGTCGCTGGCTAACAGGGCTCTGGTGAAATCCTGGCAGCAGGAGATGGATGAGGACGGAAGGCGACCGAAGGATCTTTGGGCACGGCTTTTGTCTCTCGTGGTTGCGGGCAGAGGATTCCGTTTTTGGAACAATGGCCGGGACCAATCGCACAGTATGTGCACTGCGCTTTCAGAAAGCAATGGCAGACTACTGGAAGAATTTCTTGCCAAAAACTACAATGAAATGTCACACAAAAGGAAAGAAAGTTATAGTCCTGTGCCCTCTGAGTCCCCCAGGGAGGGTCGGGACTCTAGGACAGGAGTGAGTGGAGGAGATTTTGTCGTGGCATCCACTGTAGCAGCTAACATCGATGACGATGAAGCCGACAGGTGACAGGTGAGGTGAATTGTTCTTGGCTTTAAAAAAAAAAGATTGATTCTTAATAAAAAGACTAACAAATTTTTTTTATTTAAATAGGCCTGCCCTACTAAGGATCAAACCACGCCCCCCTGACTGACAGGCAAAGATGCTTTACCATCACACTACTGAGAACCTTGAGTATTTGTGAGGAAATTCTTACTAAATAAGCATGACTAAACCAAGAAATCCTATATCTATGGATAAAAACTGATCCTTAATATGTATCCATTTAGTCAATAAAAGGGAGGACTTCCGAATGCGTTCCGGAGCTTTTATAACATTATTGAACTTTACTCACCGTTATGCATTGAGACTTTATTACCAATTATCACTTCATATTCACAGTAACATTTGTAACACACTTGCCAAGAAAAACAGTATAATCCCAGAAATAAGTCTGAAGTGAGACAAAATCCGCAAACAGTTGCCATTTTGAAACTTGCTGGGGAGAGGTCACGGTAACAGAATTTACCAAAAGCGCGACTAGCGAAGGTTTGCTGAAACAAAACTTGATATATATGGTGTTCAGGAATTTAAACTCACAACACATGGAATGGTCAGATGGACCTGGGGGCGTGAGGGTCTAGTCAGTTTGTATCAATGGGCGGTAGTCAGATTGACTAATCAGGCAAAAAGGGGCTGGGGTAGCCATTGGTGATCAACGTACACTCAAGTATATTATTAGCGCAGATCACGCAATCTCCAAGCAGAAGTCGGATTGTTTTGCTACTGAGCCGATTCATATTTTTAAAAACTATGCAAATTAACAAGGTCGGTAACTTTCCCTAATTTAGGTCAAGGGTGCAGTATGTGAGTATTAGTAAATGACTACCGTCAAGCTGTTAACTCACCTGCGTGGCGAAATGGTTAAGACGTGTGATTTTGGAGCGAAAGGGTGAGTATTGTCATGATATGATTTACAATAATTAGACTATGTATGTGTTCACTTTCAGATGATTCTTACGCAGAGAAATTGAGATGAGATGGAAGTAAAATAGAGAGGTGAGAGAGAGAGAGAAAGCGAAGCATGCCATGAATTAATTCTTTGTCTTTCTTTAGAAAAACCCCCCAAAAATAGCCTACCTAGCCCCTTTTTTTATTTAAACCCCTCAAAATAAACCCTCTTTAGCATGTATGGAACGCATTTGGAAGTCCTTCCCAATAAAATTCCATTTTTTATTCAGAAAAGCCTCTCCAATTTCAATCATGCATCGTTTTCAACACGTGCGCAATACGAATGTTGATCACGATGAAAAGGACAAGGGAGGAAGACGAAGAAAGGTTCGAATTAGGGGAGATGACTCGCAAATACTGAATTTATGTTGGCGGATAAAAAAAATCCTACGGGAAATTTTATCGGACAGTATCAGCGGATAAACACATCGTAAGTTCTATTTATTAGGTTGCCCATGTCTGATGCAGATTTATAATTTTCTGTGCTGCTTAAAGGCTTGTTTTATTTCTTACATCACAGTTTTAACTCAAGTCAAACACTGTCATGAACAGCAAACTAATAACGAGTCCAGACTACAACAAAGCTGGATTCAACCAAGTTTGCCCCCCAACTTTATTGAACAGCAACTTACCCAAAAGGTGAAGTTGAAAAAGAATAAAATATACTTCAACACAGGATTTACAAAAGTGTCACGACTTGTGCAGCAAGCCATGGCTGTGTATCAAGCCACAACAGTTCCTCTCGTCTCTCGCTTGTCCCCATTCATTGCTGGAAGTCGTCAGAAATCTTTCTTTCTGATATTCCTTACAAGTATTATTAGTGGAGAGATGGGAGCCAACTCCATTTCCGGCTGCACTTCCGCATTCGTCGTAGGAAAATTTCAACTTTTAATTAACAAGTTGCATTTTTAATAGATAAAGGGTTCATAAACTGGAAACCTACGGCCATCAGATAGCAATTTCAAATCATACATACAAAATATATCCAATATACTAAATGACTCATAGGCAGATAGAAAAATCTGACATTTTGAACATTTTTGGTAGGCCTGCATGTAACAAACAATAAAAAAATGAAATCTAACATTGAGTCATGCTAGGATGATGCCATGGAAATACATGGACATGTCGTTGAGCATACTCCTCAACGTTGCATAATCGCCAAATTCTGACATGATTTACTTGGTAATCGCTCTTGTCAGACTTCCTCTGTCCACGAAATGTTAGAAAAACCACAGAAAAACTGTGGGGTCGCAGCAAGGCTATGGGCAATGTCGTTCTGTTTAGATTCTCTACATTTCCTATTCAAATCTTTTTGCCAAAGTTTGACATTTCCTCTGACCATGGCTCACCAATCCTTTAAAATCATATCATTCACTTTTGAAATGTCAATAAAATCTCTAGAAATCACAAACCATTTTAAGCTGTAGGGAATGACATGGTGTTTAGATTTCTAGTTGCACTGTTGCAGGAGTAAATTTACGTTCCTCGTATCAACGAGTCATGGTACATGTACAAGGATTGGTTTTGGTTTAGAGAGAAAGAAAGAAAAGGGAACAAGCGCAGTAGATGTATTTTGCTATTGTCACTAAGAAACATGTTTGTTTTTTTCTCTTTAAAGAGATCACTCGTCTTCTCAAGCTCAGTTTCTCTCTCAGTGTGAGGCTGTAGTCATGGATACACATATAGGCCCTACATTGTTTATTTGCTACAATTATTCCTGAGATTTTATAAATCTTCCCTTTCTGTTCGATTAATTTCACTGGATGGTTTGACACGACGAATCGCTGGCAGTACTGCTCGTGGGCTGTCAGTGTGAGGCTGTAGTCATGGATACACAGATAGGCCCTACGTTGTTTATTTGCTACAATTATTCCTGAGATTTTATAAATCTTTCCTTTCTGTTCGATTAATTTCACTGGATGGTTTGACACGACGAATCGCTGGCAGTACTGCTCGTGGGCTGTCAGTGTGAGGCTGTAGTCATGGATACACATATAGGCCCTACATTGTTTATTTGCTACAATTATTCCTGAGATTTTATAAATCTTCCCTTTCTGTTCGATTAATTTCACTGGATGGTTTGACACGACGAATCGCTGGCAGTACTGCTCGTGGGCTGTCAGTGTGAGGCTGTAGTCATGGATACACATATAGGCCCTACATTGTTTATTTGCTACAATTATTCCTGAGATTTCATAAATCTTTCCTTTCTGTTCGATTAATTTCACTGGATGGTTTGACACGACGAATCGCTGGCAGTACTGCTCGTGGGCTGTCAGTGTGAGGCTGTAGTCATGGATACACATATAGGCCCTACATTGTTTATTTGCTACAATTATTTCTGAGATTTTATAAATCTTTCCTTTCTGTTCGATTAATTTCACTGGATGGTTTGACACGACGAATCGCTGGCAACGCTCGTGGGCTGTGTTGTGTGTTCTACAGCCCCCCAGCTGTGTTGTGTTCTACAGCCCCCGGCTATGTTGCGTCTTCTACGCCCCCCCCCCTCGCTGTGTTGTGTGTTCTACAGCCCACCCAGCTGTGTTGTCTTCTACAGCCCCCGGCTATGTTGCGTCTTCTACGCCCCCCCCCCCTCGCTGTGTTGTGTGTTCTATAGCCCCCTGTAAAAGATTAAATAAACCTCGTTCTGGCTCATTGTGTCTCCACATTTACTCATGTCATACACTTCATTTCGGTGATAAGTTGATGGCTGTGTTGATAGTTTTTGATTTATTGAATACATGTACATGTATATACATGTATATATATATATATATTGTATAATTACTCTCCACCTCCTCCTACCCACCACATTGACAATTATTTTATAGTAGGGCCTCTATAGCTCATTTGTCAGATTCGTTCAAATTATCCCACGATTTACACACATCATCCGTGGAGAACAAGGAACTGCCAACAGCGACAAGCAAGGAAGCTAGTTGGGTTGTTTTTTTTGTTTCCTGTTTGAAATGATCAAGAAACCCCAAAGCTAGTACTGTAATTCCCCCCATTTTTGATTATTTTGGAGTTTACTGCGTACATCATCTACATGTACACGTAGTTTTTGTTGTTCTTTGTAAAAAAAAGCGTGGGGTTGTGATTAGTTTAACCACATTTGAACTTTTTGCCAAGCCCTGCTACAAGCCAACAGGTTTTCTGTCTTTTTTTTTTGTACTAAATATTTAATCAAGCAAAGCTTGAGTTGCTTCCAGGCCAACATGGCATTTGCCAGCAACTTTGTTTGATCAGTGGACGTACCCTGGCTGCAGCCCACAAGAGGCCCTTCTTTCTCGTTCCATTGGCTTAACACAGAAATTTTGTTACTGAACATTTGTCACCACTCACGCGATTGTCCTCAAGTCACTGTCAGCCAAGTATTTCCAATACCACGAAGACCAAAAAAACAATTTATTTGCTGTACATTACTGCCTTTTATTTCCCTTGTGTTTACAACAAGAATCTCTTACATTCACAACAGTTAAACAAATGAGTCATGACTCGAGATTTACAGGAGGCTATGTGCTTTTTAAAATATATGTCACACAGAACCGTGATTTATTCTCAGGCCACAAATTGCTGGAAATTAAAAACAATTTACACCACTGAGAATTACAGAAATAAAGAAAAAAGCACACTAAAACGTACACACATTGCCGTTCACTGCCGAGTCTTGATCTGGAATAAAATTTACATGAAAGTAATAAAAAAAAAAGAATTGCAATTTACCCTTGTGTACTCAGAGATTTAATGGAAGAAATACTTAAATAAAGAAGCACACTTGGGAGACAGGCAGCGTGCAAGACATCCTGTGATAAATGGACAGCAATGACAAAAACGAATAACATTTTGTCCCATTTCCCTGTGAAATGATGCCCATGAAACACAAGATGTACTTTTTCCACACTTTTAATTAAGTGAAATTTCCAGCTTTCACCTGACACTTTCATGTTTACCTATGAATGTTGTTTAAAAATTGTATGACAGAGCATTTGATTCTAGATTTGATTGTCGTCATGTTCCTTCATGCAGCAAGTTTGAGGTCCCACCTTCATTATGTGTTCTCACTCTTTGTGTCTCTCAGCCCCTTTCTTGTGACCCAAAAGTTGATTTTAAAAAAAAAACGGGTGGGTGGGTGTGGTTTAACAGAAATGATGCTTCCTAGATCTAAATACAGGTAATTTTTTCTGTAATCTCGTGATTTTGTTTGCTTCCTAATCCTACATTAAAAAAAATGAGAGCTATAAATAAAATAAAATAATGTACAGATCATAAAATGACCCAGTCCTCCATGGCCAAGGTAACTCTTGAGGATTTTCAGTTTCACAGCTTAGATTCTCCCAGACCAAAGCTTGTTTGGCTATGATATTTCTTTTTCTCACTCAACTGTCAACATCGTCCAGTTGCTCAAGGTACAGTCAGAGATTTGTCTCATTTCCTATTGGAACAGTCTACCCACTCCACCAGGACAATGTAAAGAAAAAGTCTGGAAAAACATTTTGAATAAAACAAAAAACAACAAAAAAACCTGGTCTAGCAGTTATGGTGGTGTGTGTGTGTCTAGCAGAGTTATGGTGGTGTGTGTGTGTCTAGCAGAGTTATGGTGGTGTGTGTGTGTCTAGCAGAGTTATGGTGGTGTGTGTGTGTCTAGCAGAGTTATGGTGGTGTGTGTGTGTCTAGCAGAGTTATGGTGGTGTGTGTGTGTCTAGCAGAGTTATGGTGGTGTGTGTGTGTCTAGCAGAGTTATGGTGGTGTGTGTGTGTCTAGCAGAGTTATGGTGGTGTGTGTGTGTCTAGCAGAGTTATGGTGGTGTGTGTGTGTCTAGCAGTTATGGTGGTGTGTGTGTGTCTAGCAGTTATGGTGGTGTGTGTGTGTCTAGCAGTTATGGTGGTGTGTGTGTCTAGCTAGCAGAGTTATGGTGGTGTGTGTGTGTCTAGCAGAGTTATGGTGGTGTGTGTGTGTATAGCAGACTTGTCCAGTGTGTTTTGATTGTCGTGTCCCTGCATGTGGTGACCTGTAAGAACAGTTTAAATACAATCATCCAATCATTCTCTCTTCTCTTTATCTGTCAGGATATCTCAAACTGAAGCAGAGTTCAGACCAATACTCGTACAGTGTACTTTCCTGAGATTACGCAAACAAACAAAAAAACACTCTTTCATTAGTATATATTCTCATGCCTTACTACCATACAAAACCATAATTCAGCCCATTCCAAACAGTAACTACATACTACATGTATTATGAATGTGGATACAAAGTGTGAAAATGTTTACTTTTCATAAACCCGGATAGGAGTGGATATTTCAAACCATTGGATTAGGTATTAGAGTTGAAAATTACTGTCCATCCAGGTGAAAATCTGGCGAATGGAGTATTCAGTTTGCCTTAACGAATGCCCTTGAAACCTTTCACTCCTACATGTTTACACGTTTTCCCCTGCTATATGCTGAGCAGTGCAATCTGGCAATAAAGTTGAGGCCCACGGCACAGTGAAGGGTCATTAAAGAAGAACATAACAAAAGTTCAATGAAAAAAGTTTGGAATTTCCTTTGTCCAGGGAAGTTCCATCTAAAATGTTTGTGTGGCGTGTCATCTTACATTTGGAGAAAAAAACAAATTGTTGCTGAATATGAAGAAAATTCATGTTAAAATTGTGTACATTGTGGATAAGCGCAGATCAGCAAGTCGTATATATATATCAGATGTAGAACTTTCTCACTGCAGATTCAAAACATACCTCTTGAAGTAGAGTTGCAATATAAAACAACATACATGTACTATGTAACGCATATGTACATGATGATACACAGAAGTACATTATGTTCAAAAGTTACAGATAGTAAAAATTAAATTTACATCATAATAGCTTAAATAAGATTACACCAGTGTATTGCTGCAGTTTCAGAAAACCACAATAGATCATCTAAAAAGAAAGAAAAAAATGTTCAAAATTCACTTTCTTCAGTTCAATATATAAATACATGTATTTACACAAATATAACATTCCAGTTTTATATAACTTTCAATGTGTCATTCGCTCTCAAGTATTTGTCAGCTAAGTTTTGAAAATTCAGTTTTCTTTTCCGTTATTCCTAGACTTTTATTTACTTGCCATGTAGGCCTACCGTATGCGGATTTTGATATCTCACGCCATCTCAAATTTTATTGATCATGTATGCAGAATTCCAATTACATGTGCATTAAAATTCTAATAACATGCGTAAATGTAGATTTCTAATGTTAAAAATATGTAAAATCGTCACTTTACGAGTAAACAGAATCATATCATTGGAACAGACCCACAGATGTGTTCAGCCAAAAGGCTCCAAAACCACTGATTGAAAAAAATATGAAAAGTGGTTGACATGCAAAACTGCTTGCCAGTTTACCTGGCCATATGTATGTAAAGAGACAGAGCTGACACATTTTGATACTTTTACAAATTGTCAATTGAAGCCAGCAAACATCATTACCGTAGCCCACCATTTCAAGGAAAAGAAAAATTTGGGTTCCTGGGGTTGCTCCACAGTTTTTTTTGTATTTCTGTCCTTAGAGTAGACTGGGCACTTTCTCATTTTTATTTAATAATATATATGAGCCATTATCAAAAAGTCACCAATATGAGGGGTACCTGCTCTATTTTATAATATGCGTTTATGCACAATCTGGAGGAGAGATAATGTGTGCAAACCATCTCTACTTATGACTAGAGGGTTGAGGAAATATCACGAGATAGCACAAGGCAAATTTAGCCTCAATAAAAAAATAACAACAATATTTAGTTGAAAATTTGATGGTTTTTGTAAAGGAAAGGAGTGAGTTATACAGGTGGGTCACAGAATGGTTTGCCAAGTGCCTGGAAAGCAAAGCCTTCTAGTTCTACCATATGTTTTTCTCACAAACAAAGATAAGGCTTCCTTCCATAGCGTGAATGCAGTTTTCTGTACTTTTACCTGTATTTTGTAAGAAAATCAGACCTTTGAAAATCGCCGTTGTAGTCGCATCACACGTCATACAACTCGGTAATAGCAAGAAAACACGACTGTCCCCTTTTTAATTTGCCGGTAGTTTGCGCGGGCAGATCATTATTCTCAAATGAACGAACAATCGAAGATTCACTCCCACAGCTTGAAGTTTCAAAAATATGTGACATTGTGTTAGAGTTAGAGTTGTGTTAGAAAGAGCTATTCTTACATGGGTACGTGGCAGTTTTTTGCTGCAGCCAATGTGCTGGACTGCATCACTCTTTCTGTCTACCCTGATCTGGGATGGAAATTGTTTCAGCCTGCACAACAGGAATGAGGATCATAAGGCCCAGTAGTAGCAAGACAGATGATTGCCTGACAGTTGTGCGGACTATAGCACCTGAGGACATGGCTGAGCAACACTGGGTGGCTGATCACATTGTTCCTCTCATACCCAGGACTGATTCTGATGAAACAATATATGTATCGCCACGGAAAACTGACTCCATTCCAGTTTCAACTGAAGAGCCATGTCAAAATGATGACATCTCTGTTTGAGAAATCTTTGGGATGCTATAAATATTTTGGAAACCAATGTCAATTTGGAAAACTAGTTTTTTAATGTTTACATAAGCCCAACCCTGGGTCCTCGTCCCGGGAGGTGGAAACAGGACAAAGTAGGGGATTGCTGGGTTCGGGCGAAGTACGGTGTGACCTTGTGTCACTTAGGCGCTACGCTAGCCGTGAAGGCCATCCCGGGTCACCACGAAACGTCGCTGGCTAACAGGGCTCTGGTGAAATCCTGGCAGCAGGGGATGGATGAGGACGGAAGGCGACCGAAGGATCTTTGGGCACGGCTTTTGTCTCTCGTGGTTGCGGGCAGAGGATTCCGTTTTTGAAACAATGGCCGGGACCAATGCACAGTATGTGCACTGCGCTTTCAGAAAGCAATGGCAGACCACTGGAAGAATTTCTTGCCAAAAACTACAATGAAATGTCACACAAAAGGAAAGAAAGTTATAGTTCTGTGTCCTCTGAGTCCCCCAGGGAGGGTCGGGACTCAAAAACGACTGGGGAGGGAGAATTCACAACTGCAGAAGGCACCCGTGATGACGATACTGGCGTATCTGACGGTGAGTGCAAGAAACAGAGGTGTAGATACTCCTATTCAAAGAAAAGAAAAAGCAAAAGTGTCATCAACATCGGCACCTGGAATGTTAGGACCATGAAACAAATGGGAAAACTTACACTCCTGTTAGAGGAGCTGAAGGAACTCAGCATGAACATCACTGGACTGAGTGAAGTACGATGGGACAAACAGGGCCTATTCAGGACAGAAGATCACACCATCGTATACAGCGGAAACAAACGCGGCATGAATGGTGTTGCAATTATACTGGACAGACGCTTACGAGACAACATTAGCAGCCATGACGCTATAAGTGATAGAATTGTCACTGTGAAACTTGACACCCAACCCGTGCCCCTGAACATCATACAAGTATACGCCCCCACATCTGCGAGCACAGAAGAAGAAATAGAGCTGTTCTATAATGACCTACAATCAGTAACAGACAAAATCCCAAGCAGAGAAATATGCATAATCATGGGAGATTTCAATGCCAAAGTGGGAGAGGGTGAGGATCTGGAATGTGGGATAGGACCCTATGGATTAGGAGAACGAAACGACCGAGGAGACATGTTAGCATCTTTCTGCCATGCAAATGAAATGAGCATCACGAACACTCTCTTTAAACACCCGATGCGAAGAAGATACACATGGATAAACCCTGGAGGCAATCTCCGAAACCAGATTGATTACATCCTGATTGACAAAAACTGGAAAACAACTGTGCTCAACTCAAAGACAAGGCCAGGGGCAGACTGTGACACTGACCACATTTTAGTGACAGCAAAGCTGAGATTGAAAGCCTATAGGAAGAGCAAGCCAAAACCCACCACCAGATTTGACACGGACAAACTGAAAGACCCTGAAATCAGCAATGCTTTTCAGATCGAAACAGAAAACCGTTTCTCAGCATTACTCAAGGAGTGGTCAGCTGAAGAAAGACACCCAGATACACTGTGGAAAGACATGAAAAGAATTTGGAGTGAAACAGCTGAATCGAAACTCGGGAAAAGAACGAGGAAAACTCCCAAACCATACATCAGTGAAGAGGTGATAGAGCTTGCAAAAAGAAAGAGCAAAGCCAGAAAACTTAGTAAACAAGATGAATATCATGCACTGAAGAAGGAAATCCAAACAAAGATCAGAAGAGACAAGAATGCATGGTTAGAAAGAGAGTGTGCAAACATAACAGAATGTAATACACAAAGAAAGTCAAAAGAAATGTTTGAACAAATAAGAAAAGTAAAAAAGAGGGATTTCCAACCACAGAACTTGAGTCTGAACAACAAAGAAGGCACAACACTGACAAACACAATAGATGTGCTCTCAAGATGGCACGAATACGGCAAGATGCTGTTTGCGGACAACATCAGACCAGACCCGAGGGACCTCCAACAACCAGACTCACAACAGATAGATAAAGAACCAGAACCTCTCTTGGAGGAAGTACAGGCTGCAATAAAACAAATAAAGAATGGAAAATCCCCTGGATTAGACAACATACCAGGTGAACTCCTGAAACATACCAGCGAATCAGGAATAAAAGCACTCCACCAAATGATCTGCAAAATTTGGCAGACAAATGAATGGCCAACAGACTGGAAGCTACAAGAATTCGTCATGCTATACAAAAGCGGCAATGTCAAAGACTGTGGAAATTATAGAACCATCGCCCTCATCAGTCACACCAGCAAAATCCTGCTCATCATCATACTCAACAGAATGAAATCTAAGGTAGAAGAGGAACTATCAGAATGTCAAGCTGGTTACAGGACCAACAGAGGAACCGCTGACATGCTCTTCATACTACAAATAATGATTGAACAGATAAGAAGCAATGGAAACGAAGCCTTCATCACGTTCATAGACTACAGCAAAGCGTTCGACAGCGTTAGGCACCATCACCTGTTCGATATAATGATTAAGATGGGATTCCCGAAACACCTTGTGACCCTCATCGCTGCACTATACCACGAACAAAAGGCAACGATTAGATGGAACAATGAGAACTGTCCATATTTCAACATCGAGAAAGGAGTCAGACAGGGTTGCATACTTTCACCTCATCTTTTCAATATTTATACTGAGCAGATCATGAGAAACGCAGACATAGAAGATATGGGAATAAAGATCGGAGGCCGAAACATCACAAACCTTCACTACGCTGATGACACAGCTCTTATGTCAGATAACATCACCAGCATGAAAAGAGTGTTGCACAGAGTGGATGAAGCGGGCAAGACAGCAGGCCTACACCTAAATGCTAAGAAAACCAAAGTCATGCATACTGGAACAGGGCACCATGAACACCAGGAGATACTAGTAAACAAAACAGCACTAGAAAAAGTGACTGATTTCAAATACCTAGGATCACATAAATCGTAAGATGGAAGCTGCTCAAAGGACATAAAAACAAGGATAGGAATGGCAAAACACAAAATGGTTCAACTAAACAACATTTGGAAGGATAGAGGCACACCAACGGACCTCAAAGTGAACATACTTAAGTGCTTGATCTGGCCAGTCCTACTATATGGTTGTGAAGCCTGGACACTCAAAAAGGCAGACATAACAAGATTGGAGGCAGCTGAAATGTGGCTTTACAGAAGGCTACTCAGAATAAGTTGGACAGAAAGGAGAACAAATACAAGCATTTAGAACAGCTTGGCACCACCAGAAGAATAACACCTGAAATAAATAAAAGAAGACTTGCATACATCGGCCACGCGGCCCGAAACAAAAGCACAGCCCTTATGATATCAATCCTTCAAGGAAAGACAGAAACAAAGAGAAAACAAGGAAGACCACCCATTACATATCACGATAACATCAAGAAAGTCAGCCAGCTGGAAATAAGTGAACTAACTAGGAAAGCTAAGGACAGGATTGGGTGGAGGAGATTTTGTCGTGACATCCACTGTAGCAGCTAACATCGATGACGATGAAGCCGACAGGTGACAGGTGACATAAATATAATAAGATTTTTTAATCACTTGCTGTTAATGTGGTCTTTGCCTAACAGGCTGCGTCACGATTTGCTCTGAGATAGAGAGAGAGAGTGAGCGAGACAGGGAGAGAGAAAGAAGCAGTGTAGTGTGTTGAGCGCTTCGCCGGCGCTCCATTCTGCTCTGTGGTTGACAGGTTTCTTCTGTAAAGCGCATAGAGCATTTTAAAAATGGATATGCGCTATATAAAATAATAATAATGATAATGATAATGATAATGATAACACCCCAACCTTACTC
This sequence comes from Onchidella celtica, assembly GCA_963931925.1. NCBI lineage: Eukaryota > Metazoa > Mollusca > Gastropoda > Systellommatophora > Onchidiidae > Onchidella > Onchidella celtica. The sequence goes on from OZ007567.1 coordinate 116,903,977, forward strand.
AAGTTTTTCAAACTTATCTACAGCCTGTTTTATTTAAATAAAGCAGAAATGTTGAGGCCCTCACTATCAATGGACAAACAATGTCTAGTTCCAATGATGACAAGATGTAACCACTAGGCTACATTTCTCCACCATAATTTGTGCTCAAAAAAAGGTAATGTACAGTATCTCAACATCTTTCAATGTGTTCGGTGTATGCAAATCTTAACCCTCGTCCCGCGTTGAGTGAACTCGTCCACGTAACGCCCAGTGCGGGGATAGCCAGTGGCCAGTCAGCCGATCGTTCACGTGTTGCCAATAACTTCGGCGGTCGGGTCATTGTGAACACATGTGTCGCGTATACTTCAGGACGCAATAACAACAATAGTGGTAGATAAATCGTAAGGGACCCCTATGATATTTGGATAAAGTACTTGTGATGATATGCAGTATGTTTTATTGTGAAATGGAAGGCCCCAAATCAAGAATTTTCTGCATTTACATGCCGTTTAACACATGTTTTATCATTTTCCCAAGACCTCTGCGCCTTTTCTGTCCCTATGTCAGGCCATTCAGGTGAAAAAATTATTTTTTAAGCCATTCGCTTAATTTACTAACCACATGTATCGTGATATTGCCATCTCCCTCCTCTACTATGTAAAGCGTCCACTTACTATAATGTTAGTTTTAGCGAATGAGACCCGAACTGCCACAAATCAGATGTCCTTTAACAAATCACCAGGCGTGGATTCAATTCCTGCTGAGGTGTATGCCTTCGGTGGAGAAAAGCTTATTGAAAGGTTGACCGAGTTGTTCAATCATATGTTGAAAGCAGGGAAGCTGCCACAGGACTTCAAAGATGCTTCAATCATCCATCTGTACAAAAACAAAGGGGACAGCCAAGTCTGTGACAACCATCGGGGAATCGCTCTACTTTCAATTGCTGGCAAAATATTGGCAAGAATGCTTCTGAATCGCCTTCTTGATCACCTCTCGTCAAATGACTTGCTTCCCGAGAGCCAATGTGGCTTTCGTAAAGAGAGGGGAACGGCGGATATGATTTTTGCTGCCAGACAGATTCAGGAAAAATGCATGGAACAAAATAAAGCGCTGTATATCACATTTGTTGACCTCACAAAAGCATTTGACACAGTGTGTCGTGAAGGCCTCTGGAAAATCTTGGCGAAGTTTGGGTGTCCACCCGAATTCATCACAATAGTGCGCCAGTTTCATGATGGCATGCAAGCTGCAGTCAAAAGCAACGGCAGTGTTTCAGAGCCCTTTGCTGTCACAAATGGGGTAAAACAGGGTTGTGTCTTAGCCCCAACTCTGTTCAGCATCATGTTCTCTGCAATGCTACAAGAAGCCTTTAGCTCTCCTCCTCAAGGGGTAAGCATCAAGTACCGAACTGATGGCAGTCTATTCAACCTCAGGAGACTTCAGGCAAAAACCAAAACCAAAAGTACTCAAGTCTGTGACCTACTATTTGCTGATGATTGTGCACTTCTGGCACACGATGAGGATAGCATGCAAAACTGTGTTGATAAGTTCTCTAGTGCCTGTGACAACTTTGGCCTCACAATAAGCACAAAGAAGACAGAAGTGCTCCATCAGCCTACTCCAGACGACAAGTATTCTGTGACCCCAAATGTCAAAGTCCATGACAGTCTTCTGAAGGTGTCGGAGAACTTCACCTATCTTGGCAGTACACTGTCTTCCGCGGCTCGTGTTGATACTGAAATTCTCTCAAGAATCAGCAAAGCCAGCTCTGCATTTGGCAGGCTTCGAAAGAGAGTATGGGATGTTGCCGGCATTCGCACAGACACTAAGCTGAAAGTGTACAATGCTGTGGTCCTTCCCACCCTACTCTATGGGGCTGAAACCTGGACAGTGTACCAATCGCATGCCAGAAAGCTAAATCACTTTCATCTGGCCTGCCTTAGAAAGATCCTAAGGATCAAATGGCAGGATAAAATTCCAGACACTGAGGTCCTCAATCGTGCCAAGGAATTGAGCATCTTCTGCCACCTGAAAAAAATTCAGCTACGTTGGGCAGGACATGTTGTCAGAATGCCCGACTCCAGACTCCCTAAGCAAATCTTCTTCTCTGAGCTCTCCAATGGAACGAGGAATGTTGGGGCCCCAAAGAGACGTTACAAAGACACTCTCAAGCAATCACTGAAGGCCTTTGCCATTGATGTGAGTGAGTGGGAAAAGCTCTCGCTTGATCGTGCAAATTGGAGGGCGGCCCTTACCAGAGGCAGCAAAGCATGGGAAGCTGACAGAGTCCAGCAGGCTATCAAAAAAAGAGAACGGCGCAAGAAAAGGCCCAGTGGTACTGAACCAACGGAGCACTCTTGTCATTTATGCGGAAGGGTCTGCAGGGCAAAAATAGGACTTATCAGTCACATGAGAAGCCATAAGTCATGAAAGAACAGTCTTTCCATTCTGTCCTCTGTGTCCTTTAGTTCTCTTTATTGTCCATGTGTTGAAATTCTCAACAATTTCTGTTCTTTATTCCTCTGGTGTTGTTACGGTCATCATCATACCTGATGGACGAACTATTATTATTAGTTTTAGCGAGAGATTTGATTTCCAGTTCCAGGTTGTAGAGCACATACATGTACTGAAAAGCGGTTTAATCAAAGGAATACAATATCTCTCTAATTACCACATCAAATAAAGACAATGACCAACAACAAAGTCGGTCATTTTCTCCCAGTTTTTCCCTGATGAAAAATCTACTGACAGATGCCTCTTAAGCAGCATGCCCTAATATTACATCGGAATTCACAATTACAGACGCAGAACGGCGTCTCAAATACGCACATGGCCCCTTTCTTCTCATTTCACATGTAGACGACAACCAGCATCAAAGTAAAAGTTTCCCCAAGATTTTCCCCAGTTCAAACTTCAGACCGTCAGTACTATTACACGAGTATGATGAATAGTTATGAACAGTTGCATCGTAATAAACGTAATTGGACGATACCATTTTGTTAGATATAGTAGGGGTGACAGGATGGATAAACACGCGAAAATTGTGTGGAAAAAAAACGTGAAAAAACAACAACAACGACAGCCTTGGCAACCGAATAACCAAAGCGCGAGGTGCACCGTTGCTATACAAAGATGTGGCCTCCCGCAGAACCCGCGGTTAAGCGTGTCGGACAAAATAATGGCCTCCCGTGTCTCGCGTGTTGCGCGGGGAGGCCAATATAGTGGCCTCCCGCAGGACTAGGGTTAAGTTTACAAGGTTTCAACTACCTGTGAATGTAGTTTTTATGTAATATTGTCATGTAGAGTGATGACAAGATGCAACGGCAACATCTAAAATATTGTTATGACATGATGCGACCGCAACAAAGCTTACCACTAAAATGTTCATTTTTTGTGCAATTTGTCTTTATTCCCCCTACAATAATAACGTAAGCATAAAAAAGTAACCTGTTTTATTATCATGTGTTTATGCATTTCCTCTACTGACTCATGAAAATTGTTCCATTTGGATTCCATTGAGATATAATCATAATGTCAGGATGTTTGATCCTGTATAAAGTGATTATTCAAATGCATTTCAACTTTTCTTTATTTCTATTTTATTTTGTGAATGTTTGTTTTTAAATAGATGTAAAAGCAGTTTCAACTGAGCTTATGATGGACGAAATATTGCTTATTTAATGTCATCACATGATGCAACCGCAACGGTCAGCTTCCACTCCAAAACATGTGTCCTGTCTGGAAACTGGTGGTTATTTTGCCCCTTTACAGGACAACAGGAGAGAACACCAGTTACTACAGGAAAGTGCTTTTATTTTAGGTCAAATCTGTAGGCTTTATATTTTTATGAAATTGTCACTACTGGGCGGTGACCTTCTGACAATGGCTCAGTCATATAGAATTACAATGACAGAGGTAATCAGAATACTACACATACTGATAGATTTCCCATGACCTAGCTCTCAAAACATTATTTCTTTTAAAACTTCATGTCAGCTAACCAAGATACACATCTGTAAGCTCGTCTGAAAATGATATTCTGTAAACATGACAAATCAGGGGTGAGAGGTGACTTCATTTTGTATTGAATTTCCAGCAGGCCATGGCGAACTGTACCTTGTAGCCAGCCAGTTACTACTTTACTTGCCATTCTAACTTTCAGGTGGTTTAGGACGACATCATGTATATAATGCCAAAGAATGAATAGTAACCTTTTATCATAGTGATGAATGGGAAAGATCTGTCAGGGCATGAGCCTACAAAATCTGGTGCAAAAGCTAACATATCTACAGCGACTTATGTACACTTATTCTCATTTGTCACCCACAGCTTACAAAACAACAAAGCTACCATTCCTTTTATACATTAAACAGTCACACCAACTGTTTGAATTCTGTCAATTCTGCATAATTCTTTGCTACGCTGCATTTAGAAATGTTCTTGAACGTATCCGGTCAGTTGCCAAAAGGTGCCCCCAGATCTGGGACAAAATGAGTAAAAATTAAATGTTACCCCAAATGTTCTGTTTTGTGTTTGTCTTGTGAATAATATAGTGTTTTTATGATTTTTTGTACTTTCAAAGCAGTTCGAGGCATAGTTTTTGCTATAGAAGGGTAAAAAGGTCACCTTCCACAGCGTTCCGTACATGAAACATGACACCATGAAAGGCTTATAAATGGCCAACTATTGCAAAATATTCCACTTCAGTTGACATTTGAGCTCAATATTAGCATTATTTGCCGTGTACATGCATATATTAAATCATGAAAATTCCGGCGATTTCTATAACATTTGGTAACATGTTTGGTGTAATTTCATGTACAGAACAAAGAGCAACTCTCCACATTCCTCTTCTTCTCCTATACCCGTATAAGAGCCTTGATTTTAAGTGCAATGCAATATTTACCCAACTATGGCTTTCTTTTTCTTTTTTTATTTATACTCTGTGTGTAAAACGGAGCAGCGGTCTGTACAGCTCACATAAAGTGTTCCGTACATGAATATGACGCAGTACTTTCTTGCGTGAAAAATAACCCGTTCTCCGCTCCCTGCTGCCAAAAACAATGTTAACATGAATAATCTTATCGGCTACAACAGAATACAGACTCACAACACCAACAACAATGCACAAACATCGTAACGACGACAGTAAACTAGATCTAGATCTAGATCTAGCGTTCCGTACATGATATTACGCAACCGCCGTTGGTGTCCTGATAATCTATTTTGTATTACAACACACCAACAAATACACTCTCGAGTGTAAAAACGACGCACTGAAATGCAGTTGATATCGAAAACGGGGCACCATGCCGGTTCCATACCGTTGCGGGCGAATAAGCTTGTAAATCTATTATTTCAGCGCTATTTTCGTTCCGTACATGATCGTTAATGGGCATTTCGTTCCGTACATGAAACATGAAAATGTGATGACACCAAAACGTTTGGATTTACTGTGAAAAAACAAACAAACATGGAGTTCTCAAATTTTTACACACGCTTCTCGAAGGGGCAAACTTGCCTTTCTAACATTGTGTGACGTCACAGCCTTCTTTACCCTTCGATACGACGAACCGTTCCGTACTGGTAAAAGTTGACGCGAAAGTGGGCGGGCTGAAACAAAATGATCTAGAGCATTCGAGGGATGCCCTATGGTACAGAAACTCTGAGATTTTGAAGGGAAGACCTTACCACACACAAAAGAGCTTGATGCTTGCAGTAATTCTATATTCATCGACTTCAAAGTGTTCATCCTATCGGCCCCTTTCCCTTGACACGAAAATTCATGTACGGAACGCATTTTGAAATCACCCATTATTTTTTTAGTTTAGGTCGCCAGAGACCTCCAATTCAGCATTTAGTAAGCTCATCCATTTGTCTTGATCAGTAGACAGTGAGTTTTGCTGTATTGTTACCGTGTATTAAAATACACACCATTCTCAGTAACCACTATAAAAACGTCCATTTTTTGCCGCCAGAAATACACATACTTTGGAATATTTTTTTCTCATAATTTTTTTGTTTATGGTCCAATTGCTTCAAAACTGCTCCTGTAGGTACCTTATCCATTTCTGAGCACATTAAGCATAAGATTATGTTAAAAAGTATCTATGGTTTCCTTTTTAATGCATTTCACCGAACCCATTGAAAAGAAGAGCAACTTTTGGCAACTGACCATCTCATCTCATATGCAATCCAAGGACACTTCATTATGAAAGTTCCAAATGTATTAAATTAGGGTTCAATTGGGGAGGGGGGATAAGGCATCTCCATTCTTACTAGCATGAAAGTTCTCTTCACATCCAGTCAATCACAATTATAACATAGCACTTGATGTAGATGATGAGCTGCTCATGTGGAAGGGACACGGGCCATCCGTCCACTACAAGGATAAGAAATAGAAGACAGAGGTTTACATTATGAAATGATTACAATCCTGGTTACTTGTATGAAGGACCGGTAAACTCACTTCTAAGTGGTGTGCTTTGAACTCAACATCAATATCTGTTTTAAAAAAATTTTTTTTTTTAAATGGTTCATTGTAATATTTTCCACTATGGAACTTAAGGATTTGGACTAGTTTTAAATTATTAATCCCATAAAGTTTATTTTTTTGGATACATAAAGCTCTGTCCCACTGATGACACCATTGACCTGTTTATAAATTTTAAAGGTGTCAAAGGTTGCTTAAAAATCCAGTCTAACAATATTTCATTTTCTGTCCAACAAGCCACGAACTGGCTCAGTCAAAGCATAGCTTATTCCACCATATTTCATCTCTTAAAGTTTCATGACTGTAGGTTCCGCCATTTCTTTTTTTTCTTCAAAAAGTGAGAACCGAGTTCCCAAATTATGATAGCCGATTCAGTTTGAGACAGCTGAGATTTCCACAGGACCTGGTAACTGGGGAATCATGCATTTCACAGACAAAAATTTTTAAAAATTAAAAGGGTTAGCTCTGTACCATACCAAAGTCCACCTGAACTCCAAAATGAACAATATAGTTGTGCATAAAGGTAAGTGAGTATACTGTCTTCTGTGCAAATCATATTAATCCATGGCTGTCGTACAGTTTTACACTCTTGGAACCGTGTCCTTGCTTTAATTCACTAATGACTGGGCATTTTGACATTTCACAACTGCCAGAGACTGCCCATTTTGAGGGTATTTTCAAAAAATCATTGTGAGACTTTGACTCAATCAACCTCTATGGATGAAATTTTGAAATATGAACAATAAACTATTGCTCTATCCAACAAACAAAACATAAATACTCTAGGTCTAATACTTTTTTACTTATGATTTTTTGAAAATGTCTTTTTTATTTTATTTCAAAATGACTTTCAGTGACTGAAATAAAAAGCTCTGTATGTGGTGCACAGTCCGGATCTGGATTTAGTCCTACTGCCTGATACATATTATCAACACAGACACACCAGAATCATCTTTATCAGCAAATAAAAAAAAAGATGTCGGTCCTTTCAGATTTTCATTTTGACACCATTGTGATTGTTTTCAGTGCAGGTAATTCCATTACCCAAAAAGTTACAATCCGACTTCTGTGAAACTTCGCATGACATGAAACAAAAGACCTCTTTCGAGTAAAGGACCGTTTCCGTCACTCTAGTGGGAGCCAGAAAAAGTTCTGGAGGTTGATCCCGTTGGGATACCGAGAATTGTCCGTGGCAGCTCGCAATGCATCCCGTTAGAGTGACAGGAGACATCTTCAGTGAGTTAAATTTGACAACCCCCAGGATGATTTCAGCAGATGGACTGTCATGCATGACCTTTCACTAATACACCAAGACCTGGAAAAGCAGGAGGCTGGACATCTCAGCATAGATTGCTTTGAGGTTTGAACAAAAAAAAAAGACATGCCAGTTTGCACCTGTCAGGTCCGAATACGTTACAAAGATAGCTGGATCTGCCTCAGAGGATCAGCAAATTATTGTAGTGTAGAATGGCCTATACACATAGCTTTGGGGGCCAAAGGACACATGTACCTGAATGACGCCATGCTCCGACATCTGGGAAGATTGAAAATGGTCTTTTAGCAAAGCTTGTGAGAAACTTGTGTGCATGCGGTAGCCTTCAGCCTCATTCACTGTGTCTCCACACTGATGGTACAGATCTGCAAACAAAGGACAAATGCTTCACAAAAAAAGCTTGAGCAAATTCAACAGCACATCTCACAACATAATTGTGGAAATTTTTAAGAACAAATTTCATCGCTTTGCTCCATCATTTTAATTGTTAATGTCTACCAGATTCCATAAATAATAGAAGTTTGAGTTTGAGGTTGGAGAAAGTATGTTGACAATAGAATGGCCATAAATTCTTGCTAGAAACAAGCCAAGGAGATAGACAGAATAGAGCAGAAGAACAGGGTTGGCAGATATGTACTTGTGTCATTTGATTGCACCAATCAGAAAAAATTGAGTTCTATGTATTTGTTTAACTTCAGCCTTCGAAATGACATCGAGAAAAGAGTAAAGTATGATATGTCAATATCGACATAATTATCAATTTTTCATAGAAGCGGAAAGGATCAAGTAAAATCATTGACCTAAAGGAAGATCATGTTAACTGACTTCAAGCTATGTGAAGTGGAGGGGACTCTATTTTCTCTGATTGGTTTTGTAACATACTCCACTGTTTATGTAGCCGCAAGCATGCCATGAGCTAACTAAGTTTCCATGCTATAACTGTGGTTCAGTATGTAATGTTCACAAACCTTTCAAAAGAGATGATGCCCATAACTGAACATGTACATCGGGTATTTTCCCTGCTAACTGCATGGCAGGTGTCACCAGATTCATGGCTTCCTGCCAGACAGAACATGAAATGGTTTAAGACAAACATGAAAAACAATAGAGAAACTTCACTGTTTTCCAGCATGGATACTCAATTTACATTTTGCCTTAGTTCATCTCATGAATACTCTAGAAATGAGGATAGTCAGTCATCACACTTTCTTACTGTTGACAAAAACAACCAACAAACACCTAATGTTGCTGTTGCAGTAACTGTAGTGTAAGGGGGGGGGGGGGGGGGGGAGAGAGAAAGATACAGCACATTCAAGGTGATGTATGTAATCACAAGGGTGGGCTTCATTCATAACCTGCATGGATCTCCTGCCTGTCTGTTGTCACGTTTATCTGCTCATCTTGATCTTCTTGCGGCCACAATCAAGTTTGAAAAAAAAAAAAAATCCTGTGCCCCAACTACCTTGTGTTTTCCTCCATTTGTTCAATACTTACAGTAAATGTATATGTGGTAGTTTTCTTACAATCAAGGCACTTACTTGTGTATTGCCTAGAGAAAGGAAAATGTGTCCCAACAGAACCAGAGAACATGATGTGAGTCTGTTGAGGTCTTCAGCATTTGCCATTTTCAGTGTCTCCCTCAAGCATCTCCTGCGGTGTACAATTATCATTCCTTAACATCCATATATATTCAATATTTTAGCATATACACATGTACACTCTTCTTGTACATGACGGGTTTGCATTAAATCAAGCCAGAGAAAATCTGGTATCACAGATGCCACTCTACAAAAACAAAAATCTGAATCAGGCCCCCCAAAAAATCTGAATCTGGGGGGGAAAATCTGAATCGGTGCCAACAACGATAAAAATGAAGATACCGTACCAGTTCTAAATTTATATTTTTATGTTATTTTTTTTTTCTTGGTCATAAAGGATTAAATTGAAAATCATCTTGAAAACGTACACTACTGACAGTTAATTTCAACCATATCTTATTATCCACCTTTTGTCTTGATCTTGGTCAAAACTGAAAAACAATCCTCTGCAGAAAAGCACTGTGTTAAACTTGTCTTTGATCTGGAGCTGTGTTTTTCCTACAGTTCTGTCAGACAAGAGCTGCCTTAACATGTTGAGATTTGAGTGCCAAAATGCACAAATGCCATGCATAATTTTTACCTATTCTGTGCTGTTGAGTGTTTTCCCACTCCCAATCTCATGTTTTAATTTGGCAGTTTGTGCCCATGCAATATCAACCTTCTCCATGTTCATGGCTTGGATTTAAGAAATCTAGGTCAAGGCAAGTTTAAAATTGATTCCTTCTTTCATCACAATCGCCGCCGAATAAATTACTTTAGTCTTAATACGTCTATCCAGAGATCTTGCTAGATCTAGATGTAGGTCTCATTCCTGCATCCGTCACTGTCGCTGCCAAGTAAATCACTTGGATCTAGATCTAGACTTAGGCGATGTCTAGTTAAGCTTAGGTTTGAAAGAAGAGAATACATCTAGCTAGGTTTAGAACTGATTTCTCCTTCCATTACAGTCAGAACCAAATATAACACTTAGACTTAAGTGAGGGTGAATAGATAGATCTAAGCAATTATTGCGGAATCGCCGCCACGAGGAACGGTAAAAAGAATGTAAACAATGCGAGTAGCAAGTGATCAAATTCCCGATCGGTGCAACCAAGCGATAAGAAAGTAGAACTAACTTCCGGTTTATTCATAAAATGATCGCAATATTCCGATTCAGTGCATTATGTCAATATTATAATTAAAAACTAGAACCCGGAAGAACGAAAACGGGAAAAAAAACGGCCGATTGCTGGAAGTAACAAAAAATCGGAATGCCGCCGTGGAAAATCGGAATCACACCCATTTTTCAAGAAAAATCGGAATGATTCCGATCAAATCGGAATGGGTGGCATCTCTGTGGTATAGTAAACTTATTTATCACAATTTTCTATTTCACACATTGTTTAAGACACACTTAACTTGCAAATCTGAATACAACAATACAGAGGGCACTGTTTATGCATCTGAAAGCAAAAAAATAAGAAAACAACTAAAATCAACCCCACCTTTCCCCAAAAGTAAAAATAAAATAAAAGAGTAATTTTGAAAATCATCTACACAAAGTTTGTCTAGCTCAAGGGAAGTATGACAGTATGTCTCCACAAGTGTGCTCGATCATGTCTCAAAAAAAAAAAAAGATTTAAGAACTTTCTGATCTTTTATTTATTCAGGCCTGAGTTTACTTACTTGGCATCTGAGAAGTTGGCTTGGAAAAAGTACTGTAAACCCTTGACATAATATGCTGCTGCCTTCAATGTATGTGATCTGAGAAGTGATAACATTTCATAGGTTTTAGTACTGCTTGGATATAGAAATGCTGCATGTTATACATTTCATTACTTGTTTCACTCTTTTGGGAACAAACATTTTAAATTAACAATGACAATATTTACACAATTAATATGGAAATTCAAAACTTCTGATTCATCTACTGGGCTTCTTGAAATAATAAATCCAATTTTTTACAAATTCTGCCAATCTCAAAGACAATGCTTATGCATCACAGACAATAAATACCAGTCATCTTTCAAATTTCCTGGTCAGTTATCTGGGTGTCATTTTTTCTCTCCAAATGTCAGTAAAGTCTAATTCAGTGGATCTGTATTTACCCTGTTTGTATTGTCTCTGGATTGATGTCTTCCAGCAGACTCAACAACTCTGCTTGTCTGCTGGTGCGTAAGTACACAATGGCCAGGTTCAAATTGATGAAATTCACCAAATCTGTTCCTACTGTCATCTGAAATCAGAAAACAACAAGAATTTTTGTAGCCTACCTTTTTTTTTCTAGAAAGAAGAAAAAAAAAACATACAAGAAAGATTTTTAAAAAGCTATTTTGCATAAAGAAATTATTATTGAGACATTTCAATCAGGTTCCTCATTGGGACATTTCAATCAGGTTCCTCATTGGGACATTTCAATCAGGTTCCTCATTGGGACATTTCAATCAGGTTCCTCATTGGGACATTTCAATCAGGTTCCTCATTGGGACATTTCAATCAGGTTCCTCATTGGGACATTTCAATCAGGTTCCTCATTGGGACATTTCAATCAGGTTCCTCATTGGGACATTTCAATCAGGTTCCTCATTGGGACATTTCAATCAGGTTCCTCATTGGGACATTTCAATCAGGTTCCTCATTGGGACATTTCAATCAGGTTCCTCATTGAGACATTTCAATCAGGTTCCTCATTGAGACATTTCAATCAGGTTCCTCATTGAGACATTTCAATCAGGTTCCTCATTGGGACATTTCAATCAGGTTCCTCATTGGGACATTTCAATCAGGTTCCTCATTGGGACATTTCAATCAGGTTCCTCATTGGGACATTTCAATCCTGTTCCTCATTGGGACATTTAAATAACCTTTATTTGCTCACATCCAGCTGCAGTACCAAACTGTCATTTCATCATCTATTGGTGTTGTGCATTTAAATGATGGAAAAGCACATGTGTACATTCACTGTCACTTGCTGTTTCCTCGTATATATCATAATGGATGCAAGAGTATACAGACATAATTATGAAAAAAAAACACACACAAGAGAAAAATCTCATATACTATTAAATTTAAACTTATTCTGTGTGCTAATACCTGGAAGCCTGCTTAAGCTGAAATTCAGGGCACCAACAACTGTATTTCGCATGGATAAAGAGCAGTTGGCATAAAATCACAATTTTCATAAATTTCAATCGCTTAAAGAGAAGCACTACATGAAGCCTTGGTAATTTTACTTTATTTCCTCCCTTGATGTATTGTCCCCAACAACAAAACTCCAATTTTTTTGTTAACATGTGTGTCAATGAACTGTGCCCCCCCCCCCCCCATATGTAGGTAGTCGAAAAGAACCATCAAAATAGTGGGTAGTGATCGACTGGTTGCACTGAGAATTTGAACTGCTCAAACAAATACTGCTAGTGAATGTATTCTTGTCCATGTGACACATTTTACACACTCGTAACAACCCATGGAAAGGTGTGGAGACAAGGATGACTGATAAAAAAAAAAATGGTATGCCGATCTCCTGAGGGCAGCATCTTTCTGTCTGGAATCCTCACGAGCTAGTTTACTGACACTATAACGTCTCCCCCACACTCCCGGAACTCTATCGAGTAGACAGGTATGAAATTGACTTGGTTGGACTTTTTTCTTTCACTTCAAAAGCAATACAATTTTGAGGCTGCATCCTCTGTCCACAAAGTAAATGAAAGAGGATCTTTCAACTAAAAGAGATTTACATGATTTTCTTTACATGGTAAACAGACATAAACTTACAAGGAATAAATGACGATTACGGTGGGGCCATGGAAATTGTTCGGATAAAAAGAAGTTTTTTATGATAAATGTACGTAATAAATCTTGTCTTTTCCATTGAACAGTTTTAGAGGTTAAGAAAAACAAGATTTATCTCACCTTTAATGCAGTTTTGAACTGAGCTTCTGCTGCTTCCATGCAATTCATAGACATAGCATACAAACCCTGGAAATAAAGGAAATCTGTCTTAAACTGATCATCTACTCAAACACAGACTTAGATCAACTTAAGACCTTAACGTAAATTCTTGTTTCCCTAAAATCTTCAGTGCAGTCTGCACTGGACAGTTGTCACATAATAAATTTCCCAAGGGTCATGTTTAGGTATCATGTATGATCCTATTTGACTCCCATCTCACAACACCAAAACCTTTTCTCATAAGAGACATCCTCAAATCAAAATGACCATACCAATCCATATATAGCATCATACAGGTGGCGTCTTTATAGCACTCAAGAGGTTAATCTTCTAGTACTTCACTAAACCATTTGTAATCTACTGTGACTGGAAAATTAAAACAGATATCTCACAAATACATGAAATAAAATTGTTGTTTTACTCCCCAGGCTCTGCTTACAGCAGTAAAAATTATTTTTGTAACATCTTGCTGTCAAAATGTTGCTTGAAATTTTACTTACTATCAAAGTGTGTATCTGAGCACCATGTGTTGTAAACAATCTCGGTTGTTGCTGACAAACATGACAGGCTTGGAAAATCTAAATAAACAGGAAAGAAAACAAATAAATATTCTCAAATGCAAACAAAACATCAAATATTTCTCACTTAATAGCACTACATGATGCCATTCTGACTTGCAAAAAAAAAAAAACGTAATGTGCAAATAGATTTTAATTTTACCACATCTCAAGCTCTCCCTGTTGACATTTTGAGAGTTATACTGATAAATATCATAAAAATAAGACCAATAATATTAATATCAATTTCTTCCCGCTGCTAGATTTTTGATGTTGCCATCGTTTCTTCTTGTGAACAACAATCAGAAAATCTACTGGGTGTTTACAGCAATAACTCAACTCTAACATGAACAGTGAACAACAATACTTGACAAATTTACCAACTTCATAACATGCTATCAGTTCATAATATATAAATGTACCTACATCTTTTAATTGTTTAACTTATAATCTATTTCCATATTACTGCAGTGTGCTCTGTCCTGTAGTCCGATGAAGTAAATCACAAATTTCTGAAATCTATGCTATACATATTTCAGGACCTACCGATGTTTGGCGCCAGTTACCGACTGAAGCGCTTACAGCATAGAGGGAATTGGTACTTTTTCGCCACCCCAAAACACAATACTCCGTTTTGGTCTCATACAAAGTATATTAGGTGTTGAAATGGCGTTTATGTAAATTTTCTTGATTCCAGGGGCAAATCACAAGTGAATGCAAAAATGTTCAAGGCAATCATTTGAATGCAAAGACTGGAGGTGGCTTTTTCATGATCGACCCTAGTTGGTACTATTTCGTCACACCTTGGGGGAAATTCGCCACAATCCCCTTTTCATCACCATTGTGAGCTTATCCTCTCCACCTCAGAGTCCAATCACGACGAGACTCCATCATGTGATTTTATTCAGGCCAGATATCATTTGTTGTTTTTTTTATTTCTTCTGCAGAGGGCCTTGATTATGAATGTCTAAAAGTGATATTTTTATCATTTTTATTCTTACAAAGTTTAACCTGTAAAAAAGAAAAACGGCTGCCAAGTCCTACAGTAGATAATACATAGCAAGAAAATCCAGCTTTAGATCATAAAAGAAAATTTTCCACTAACTATAAGAGGAGAGAGTGGGAGAGAAACCTGCAGGTACCAGCAAAAAGACAAGAATGAAGGGGTTTAGATTGATGTGGCCGCAGTTGTAAGTATAACATATATCGTGTATGAGAATACATCACACATCAGAATTACCATACTCCGAAGTAGTGCAGGAGAACAAAATGATGTGAAAGAATATCAAACATTTATTCTTTTAAAAAGTTAACAAGGCAGGAAATAAATTTACTAAAACTGTTTTTTTTTATTGTTTTATTTTTTGTTCTCATCCTCTTCTTTCTCCTACTGTAACTTTCTCAGAGCTGCTTTTTCTTTCCTCTCCTTGTTAGTGGCCTCTTCCTTTTCCTTCTCCTGGTCTCAAAGATTAAAATGTGACAAAGAGGGAACTGGAAATTTTCGAGGAATACACAAAGAAGCATGCTATCTGTCACGAGTGGAGTGAGCGAGATTCAAGGATTACGGGGGCATGGAAGTGAGGGATTGACTCACGGGATAGTGAGGCTGCTCACCTATATTGACTTCTGTTAGTTAACGAAAAAGCGTGGAATGTTGTGAGTTGGGGGGTCGGCATGAGGCGAGAGCGCTGTACTGACAATCACTGCAAGTTAAGAGGTCCCAGGGGACAGACGTGAGATCAGAGGCAGTCGGGAGATTGTTGTGTGTTTTCCAGTGATGACTGGTGCCGGGGTCGGGCAGAGACGCCACCCGCGGTAAGCGAACTAGCACAGGGGATAGGCCAGCATAGGGCCGAAGGCTACGCATAGGCCAGTGGAGTGAAGCTGTCGAGCAGGACAGGAGGGGCGCATGAGTCGTGGCAGTCTGGCCACAGACAGGGATGTATATATAATTGTTAATGTGCTCTTAAGATGTACTACATGTGATAGTGATATACGACTGTGCTATTGTGAGATTAATGTGAATGGAACTATTAACGTGCTATTGCGATGTTGAGGAGCTCTTGGAATGCTCAGGTGTTATTGCCATAGGAATGTGTTATTAAGACATTGAGTGGAGAGGCTGAAGCCGACGGGTATTTAAAAGTAACTACCGGGTTGTGGACCCGAGGAAGAGTGCTTGAAGGAAAGAAGGCCGTTGGACGGCAGTTGATTAGAATAATATAATGTATGTAATTGCACTGTTATCTTTATCTTTATGTGTAATAAATGTGTGAGTCTGATGGGTTGTTCTGTTAAGTGTTATACGTGTTCGTTCGTGATTGTTGTCTTGTTATAATTTATTACATCTCCCAGTCTGGGATTTGTGACACTGGGGGCTCGTCCGTTGTGACACTGGGGGCTCGTCCGTTTAGTTTACCTGTGGTCATTTTGACATTGTGTATTCGTCATATCTAGTTGTTTTTCTGTTGTGCTAGGAATTCGTGCTGTTGTCTTTTGTTCGTGGGATGAATGGAAATTTCATGATGGTATAATTTATGTATATTTATGAATATGTATTGATGCAGGTATTACTATAAATATGTACTAATGTGTGATTGAATTTTCACAGAGTGTGTGTGTCAGCCTGAGGAGTCAAGCGGGCCAGAGCTCCGGCAGTCGTAAAAGTCGAGTAAAGAGTCAAAAGTTGAAAGTTAAGTAAAATTCAAAATTTTTGTGCCCTGGATTGTGGGCTGTTCCTTTAATCTGTCTTTTTCTCTGTTTTTGCTGTTTTCGTTTGCTGTCTTGAACTTAGTTTATCCTTTTCAAAAGGTGTGGTAGACTTGGAACTTCGTTCATCACAGTGAACAGTTCTTTAGGGCTTTGTGATTGTTTAGTTGTAGCGTCGATATCTTCTCTGTTTCTGCAGGAAGACGTATTCTCTTGTCCCCTCTCTGACCTATCTGTAGATACGTTCTTTTTTTCAGGCTCTGTTCTTGTTCGTACCTTATAGTGTAATCGGCGTAGTTAGGTTGCATTTTTTTTCCCATTATAGCTTTTTTTTAGAAGTCTTTGTCCTAGTCTGGTTCGTTGTCCTTGTCACGAGTGGAGTGAGTGCAATTAAGGGGATTGCTACAGAGCGGGTGTAGAATAAGAAGAGCTCACGACAGACGGATAGGAAAAGACGTGAAAGGGGAAGAGTAAAAATAACTCATGCAGACAAGTGGGAAAAGCGTGCGTGTATGAGTGGTGTGGAAGTCTGAATGAGGCGAAAGCGCTGGATTACTATCACTGCAAGTTAGAAGGTCCTACGGATCGGACCTGTGAATAAGAGCCCATCGGGCGGACATAAAGGGAAGCAGTCGAGAAGACTAGTGAGAGTCTTTCCAGTTATGACTGGTGTCGGGGACGGGCCGCAGAGCCACCTCGATGAGCACAGGAGATAGGCCAGCATAGGGCCGGAGGCCACACATAGGCCAGAAGTGAGGCTGTCAGTGCAGGACAGTAGAGGCACATAAAGTCGTGGCAGTCAGGCCACGGACAGGGACGTAGATATGAGAGTGAATGAGATACTATATTGTTGCCATGTTGATAGGCTAGTGAACTGATATTATGTTGTTGCCATGTGGATGGGCTATGGAAATAATAATGTGTTATTGCCCTGCTGAGGTGCTAGGGGAGTGCTAAGGTGTATGACAATAGGAAGGTGATATTGAGAGACTGCGGTGCCAGTAAATTATTAATGTGCTATTAAGACCCTGAGGGGAGAGGCTGAGGCCGAAGTGCCTTTAGGAGTAACTACCGGATTGTGGATCCGAGGGAGAGTGTGTGTGAGAATAAGGCCGTTGTACGGCAGTGCATTTCAATAATATAATGTATGTAATTGCGCTATTATATGTATAATTATGTTTAATAAATGTGTGAGTCTGATGGGTTGTTTTGTTAAGTGTTAAACTTGTTTGTTCGTGATTGTCGTCCTGTCATAACTATTACATCTCCCAGTCTGGGATTTGTGACAGTCCTTGACGTACTTGTGGTCCTTCTACTGAATTTCCTCATTCTTGTCTTTTCTATTCTCTTTTGTTATTTAATAGTGCTATACATTTTATGAACATAGAATTAGTTAGAGAGAGTATGCTATAAAATGTTCAGTGAGGTGTGTTTCTGAATTGCATTTGAAAATAGTGCTTGTTATTGTAGTACCATAGTTTCAGGTCTCGGGATACGTCAGTTATAATAAGCTTATAGTAAGTACATTATTGTATTTCAAATTGTATCATAATAAATCCGTGAAATGGCAGATCTCCGTGAGCTCATGAAAGTGGGTACGGAACTTGGCCTTGAAGGCGTAGAGCTACGCGGCTGGATTAAAGAGCAGGAAGCGGAATTGCGCGAGGAGCGTGCTAAAGATAGAGAGCGAGAAAAAGAGGCTCAGCAGCAGGAAAGGGAGTTAAAGTTAAGGGAGATAGAAGCTCAAGAACGGGAGATAGAGGCTAGGGATAAGCAACAGGAGAGAGAGGCGCGAGTAAGAATCGCAGAATTAGAAATCAAGAAGAATGCGCCAACGGAAACAGTTGAGCGGCAGGGGCAAAACAAAAGTGGTGTTAGAATTAAGCTGCCGACGTTCGACGACCGGAAGGACGATATAGACGCCTTCCTTTACAGGTTCGAGCTAAATGCACAACTGCAATGGGGGGAGAATAAGCAATTATGGTCCACGTACCTGGCATCCTTATTGCAGGGGCGAGCGTTAACGTACTTTAAAGAGTTACAGCGCGAAGACGTGCATGATTACGATAAGCTGAAGTCTTTGCTGCTTCGCCGATTTGCGCGTACGGAGGAATATTTCCGGGAGCAGTTTAGGCGAGCACGTGCGGATACCAGGGAGGACTTTGCTGCCTTCGTCGCGAGACTGACAGAGTATTTTACGAACTGGTCGGACTTGTCCCATGTTGGCGCAGATTTTGCTAAATTGAAAGACCTAATGATCCGTGACCAGCTGTACGCGTCGTGCCATAAAGATTTAGTGGCTTTTCTAAAAGAAAACAAACCCGCGACGGTGCAGGAGGCGTCAAAGTTGGCGGAAGCATATCGTACGGCACATCCGTCCAAACCAGTCGCGAGGGCGTACGTACAGGATGCTGGTTACGTCGCCGTGGTTGAGGGGTCACCGACAGGACAGAGAGACAGGTCACGTCAGCATGGTGCCTATAATGGGCAAGCCCAGGTTCAACGTAGGGGGTATTATCAATCACCTGCATATGGAGCCGGTAAGTTTGACCGAGCAGGAGGGCTAGGTCGCGGTAATGGCCGAGGGCGGTTTGTAACCTTTGCCGATCATCGACGGCATAGGGACTTTAGTTCCGGTCGCGATGGGTCACGGGGACCCAGGTCTAGCGGAACACAGGGAGCGGAATGTTGGACTTGCGGACGCGTAGGTCATTTTTCACGGGATTGTAGGGCCGCGAAGTGTTGGAACTGCGGAAGAGCAGATCACATCAGCGTGAATTGCCCTGCAGATAGGATAGCGGCGAGCGTGGATGGCAATCACGGTAGCTCCACTCCATGTTCCCCTAGTAAATTTCATCATGCGGCCGCGTGTATTGCATCGGACAACGGAGGCGGACAGTATTCTAAGTGTCCCAGTTGTAAGAAATTGTTATCTTCCGGTGTTTTACCTTGTGGGAGAAAGATTCCCGTTATAAATTCATGTCATACAGGGGGTGGTCTTAGGGTTTATCCGGGGTTTGTTGGGGACGAACCGGTCTCGGTTTTGCGGGATACAGGATCTACCGTTGTGGGGGTGCATAGGGACTGCATTCAGGATTCACAGCTTACAGGTGAGACTGTCCCATGCATACAATTTTCAGGGGCCATTGAGAAATTACCCATGGCAAAGATAGTGATTGATACGCCTTTCCTTAGTGGGGAAGTCGACGCAGTCGTTGGTTTTTTTCCAGGCGCTCAGCTCATCATTGGTAATGTGTCTCGGGTAGTTTCCCCTTCCGAAGAGACTGTGCAGCCATGGTCACAATCAAAAGGTATTGACTTTTGTGCCGCAGTCGAGACACATCGACAGGTAGGTGATGGGAGTAAAATTAGACCTTTGGCAACGCCAGCGGTCAGCCTGGATATCACACCAGAGCGCTTGGCGAGATTACAGAAGGAGGATCCATCATTGAGTCCATGTTTTGGGGAAGCGCGAACAGAGAAAACGAGGAAATATAAGAACGGTTCATCTTCCTTTGTTATCCAGGCGGGCATTCTGTTCCGAAAGTATGTCACGGGGGCTTCCATTTTAAAGCAGGTCGTTGTGCCAGCGTTGCTAATTGGGGATAGCTAGAACCAAAGAAAGGGTTCTTAAGAATTTTTATTGGCCATCCGTCCACAGAGATGTACGATTGTATTGTAAGACGCGCAGTGCGTGCCAAAAGACGACGCATAAGGGACGTACACCCCAGGCTCCTCTTCAAAAGATCCCCATGGTTTCGGAACCGTTTAAAAAGGTTTCGATAGACCTTGTTGGGCCCATTCACCCAGCTACCGATAGGGGGAATCGATTTTTCTTAACAGTCATATGTAATGCTACGAGATGGCCAGAGGCGGTTCCTCTTCGGACCATTACGTCGGAGGCAGTCGCGGAAGCGTTGTTTGGAATTTTCACTAGGGTAGGAATACCAGAACAAATTTTGTCTGATAGGGGGGCGCAATTTACTTCGGAGATGATGAAGGAATTGTTTCGCTTATTTAGCATACAGCCCATCACTACCACCCCATATCATCCGCAGGCTAACGGCATGTGCGAGAGATTGAACTCGACGCTAAAGTCGATGCTGCGTAAGGTAGCTGCTGATCGCCCTAAAGATTGGGATAGATATATCCCTGCAGTATTATTCGCGTATAGGGAGGTACGGCAGGAGTCAACGGGATTCTCTCCGTTTGAAATGTTGTATGGTCGTAGTCCTAGGGGTCCAACCGATGTTCTTCGGGACATGATGACGTCGCCATCATCAGGAGACGAGCAAATTTCAGTGTTTCAGTACCTGGTTGATTTAAGAGAAAGATTATCTTCAGCGCGTACTATCGCAGAAGAAGCTTCTAGTATCGCTTCAAAAAGAGCAAAAAACTATAAAGATAGAGGATCCAAACTAAGAATTTTTAAGCCAGGAGATAAGGTTTTATTGTTATTGCCTACGGATCATAATAAGTTATTGATGACATGGAAAGGTCCTTACGCTATTGAGCGAGTTGTTTCGAAGGTAGATTACGCTATCCACATTGATGGATCAATTAAGGTTTTCCATGTTAATATGCTACAGAGATTTTATGAGAGACCAGAGTATCTGTGTGCACAGACGAAACCAGAGGAGAGTGTCTTCTCTATTGCTTGTACGGGGGTCGTAGACCAGTTAGACAGTGACGTAAGCGACACCGACGCGCAGGAAGAGGTACAAATTCAATTGCCGGAGTTAACTCCGACACAAGGTTACAGGGACGTAAAATTTAACCCTGACCTTACGAGCTCAATGAGTAGGGAACTTAAGACCCTGTTGTCGTCATTCCCAGATGTTATTACAGATTTGCCGGGTCGCACTACGGTGATCCAGCACCAAATAAAGTTGACTTCGGATAAGCCAGTATCTCTTAGACCTTATCCGCTGCCTTTTTCTTCCAGAGATAGAGTTATAAAAGAAGTTGAGTCAATGTTGAAGTTAGATGTGATAGAACCATCAACATCGCCGTATTCATCACCCATCGTCCTCGTGAAAAAACTTGATGGATCGGCGCGGTTCTGTATTGATTTTCGAAAATTGAACACTATTACGGTAGGCGATAGGGAGCCTATTCCATTTCAAGAGGAACTAATAGCTTCGTTGGCTGGTTCCACGTGGTTTTCCAAGATAGATTTAACGAAAGGTTATTGGGAAATTCCTCTTGCTGAGGAGTCTAAACAATACACGGCTTTCCAAACGCCCATTGGATTATTCCAATTTAAGGTCATGCCATTTTGGGTTGGTAAACGCGCCAGCGACGTTTGCGAGATTAATGAGACTGGTATTAAAGGACATACCTAATGTCGTGTCATTCTTTGACGATATAGCGTGTCCTACGTCGTCATGGTCGGATCATATTCAGACACTAACAGTAATTTTTCAACGATTGCGTCATTTTGGGTTAACTGCTAAACCCGCAAAGATGTATTTGGCATGTCCAGAGATAGCATTCTTAGGACATATCGTGGGTAGAGGTGTTCAGAGGCCTGAAGTAACAAAAATTGACAAATTAGTAGGGTTGCAAATCCCTAAAACAAAGAAACAAGTCAGAAGCTTAGTGGGAATTTTAAATTATTACAGAAAGTTCATTCCAAATTTTTCCTCCTTGTCATCTTCTCTTACTGACCTTACTAAGAAGGGACAACCCGATAAGGTCCAGTGGACGTCTGAGTGTCAGACAGCATTTGATAAATTGGTGACAGCATTATCATCGTCACCCATTCTGATATTACCCGATTTTCGATCTAAATTTATCCTCAGAACAGATGCGTCGGACTCTGGTGTCGGCGCTTGTCTTCTACAGGAGAAGAACGAATGTTTCCATCCTGTATGTTATGTCAGTAGGAAGTTATTGCAGAGAGAAAGAAAGTATTCTGTGATAGAGAGGGAGTGTCTTGCCATTGTGTGGTCCGTCCAAAAATTAGGACGTTATCTGATGGGACGAGAATTCTACATCCAGACAGACCACAAGCCACTAACGTTTTTATCAAAGAATCGTTCGTCCAGCCCACGCTTGTCTAGATGGGCATTGGCTTTACAGCCGTATACGTTCGTTATACAACCAATTCCAGGAACCAGCAATCATATCGCCGACTACCTTAGTCGAGCCTAGGGGAAGAGTTCAGGAGCTTATACATCGGAGGACATGAACATTGACAGGATCTGTGTGAACGAGTCGTCGACTTTAAAATAATGACATTATAAATAGTATATGAAGAATGGTTGATAGGTTGATTGGTTTTGATTCTGTATTAAGTATTGTGTTTAGTTAGCTATTGATGATGTGATATATATATGCATAGTGCAGGGCAAATTGATCGCCAGGTTTTCCTCTGATTTAGGTATCATATATCATATGTGCTAGGGGCATGAGTAGGTCATTTTTACGTAGATATCGCTCACGCTCACTCGTTGACATTTATCTTGATGCGATTTGGAAATTAATTGCATTAATTTTTTTGGGGTGGGGGATGATGTCACGAGTGGAGTGAGCGAGATTCAAGGATTACGGGGGCATGGAAGTGAGGGATTGACTCACGGGATAGTGAGGCTGCTCACCTATATTGACTTCTGTTAGTTAACGAAAAAGCGTGGAATGTTGTGAGTTGGGGGGTCGGCATGAGGCGAGAGCGCTGTACTGACAATCACTGCAAGTTAAGAGGTCCCAGGGGACAGACGTGAGATCAGAGGCAGTCGGGAGATTGTTGTGTGTTTTCCAGTGATGACTGGTGCCGGGGTCGGGCAGAGACGCCACCCGTGGTAAGCGAACTAGTACAGGGGATAGGCCAGCATAGGGCCGAAGGCTACGCATAGGCCAGTGGAGTGAAGCTGTCGAGCAGGACAGGAGGGGCGCATGAGTCGTTAATGTGCTCTTAAGATGTACTACATGTGATAGTGATATACGACTGTGCTATTGTGAGATTAATGTGAATGGAACTATTAACGTGCTATTGCGATGTTGAGGAGCTCTTGGAATGCTCAGGTGTTATTGCCATAGGAATGTGTTATTAAGACATTGAGTGGAGAGGCTGAAGCCGACGGGTATTTAAAAGTAACTACCGGGTTGTGGACCCGAGGAAGAGTGCTTGAGGGAAAGAAGGCCGTTGGACGGCAGTTGATTAGAATAATATAATGTATGTAATTGCACTGTTATCTTTATCTTTATGTGTAATAAATGTGTGAGTCTGATGGGTTGTTCTGTTAAGTGTTATACGTGTTCGTTCGTGATTGTTGTCTTGTTATAATTTATTACATCTCCCAGTCTGGGATTTGTGACACTATCCTGGTGGCGAAAAAGTACCGATCAGTCATGGCCCCCAACTAGTCTTGTGTGATGTGGTCACATAAAATATTCCTTTATCTAGGTATAATTTAGTTTCTGCTCACAATCTGAACTATTCTTTACATTTGAATCTATTCAGTTCTCCGACAATGTCTTTCAAATGTTAAAAACTCTTGCAGACTGCACCCACGATGCCAAGGATTGCACTGTAAACTGCGTGTGTAAACGTCTGCATACGACTTAGTCTCAGTATTGTGCGATATGCACGGGAGAAACTTTCGGATTGTTAGTACGATTTGACATAACCGTGGCCTGCAGCACTTTGATTGGTTGACCAATACACAAAGAGACAATCCTTTTTTTTAGAAAAACCAACAACGGAATGTGACAAAAACCGTGACCTCCACTGCAAAGATTCTAAATGTAGTCAGTCTGTTGATATGGCGAAAAAGTACCCGTCTCCCCTAAGTATAGAAAGTTTTACACAAGTTAGAATTGATGATACTCGGATCAAAACGCTGGCATTGACAATTACCGGTGTGTAAGCATCAATATTCCAAAAATTTATTTCTGTGATTCATTTCATCCTCTTGAGGAGTTCTCTTTCCGCTTTCACTGATTTCATTTGACTATCTTTCATTATGGTTCAGTTTGGTGCAGTTTTTCTTACTAGGAACAGCGTGCGTATTCTGGGCTGTGTATGAGACAGAGTCTGAGAGAGAAAGAAGGGATAAGGAGAGAAAGAGAGGGGTACATGGAGATGGAAGCAGCTTTATCCCAGGCAATGCCAGAAGCCGCAGCTGGTCATAAATATTTTTGTCCATTAGAGGCCCAGCGTGATCAGTCAACACACTGAAATATGAACAGGTATCTAATTTGATGGATGGCAGACTGACAAGCTCCAAAACAGAAATATCAAAATGATTTACCTCCTGAATGGCAATTGATTTGTTCCCCATGATCAATCGACACATGATGATGTGTTCCAACAGCATCAGTTGAAAAGATGACAATAACGGATTACTGTCCATAACTGAAAGAAAAATAAATGCCAAACATTTTCAAGTCTTTCATCCTGAAAACGACACCAAATGCACATCACTGTTTTCAGTTTGCCAGGATTGCAGTTAAACAGTTGCCACATATTTAACTGAATCTTCTGGTGAGTGCAATGGTATAGTATCAAAATTCCTTAATTTGGTCCATGTAAACTTTTCTAATGGCTGACTTTAAATGAGATCCCATTCAACATTTGAAAGATTTATTCCAGGCAACTAAATATATTTGATATGTTCGACATACCCATACTTTATATTACACATAATTTGTCAACTGTAGAGGAAGCCAATGGAAGAATTCTTACAGAAAGAGAAAAGACTTGCATTTTTTTAACCAATGTATCCTTTTCATTTCAGGACAACTTTAAATTTTAAACATCCAAAGAAATTTTTAATAAAAAAAGAACCAACTTACATTTCAGCTTCTCAATCTGCATCAAAGCTTTGTCTGTGTATTTTTGTGCTTTGTCCATATAACCTGCTTGCATTGAGTGCATGACTGTCACCTGACACCAAACATAACATACTCATAAATCAAGGGTAAATCTGTGTTTTGACATTAAAATGTACAAGCAAAATAGCCTGGCCTATGCCAGCGCTTACAAAGTATGCTTTCCTCAGTATCTTGATTCACATTGTTTACACATCATGATAAGTTAATACTGCACTGGAAAGTATTGTCAAACTATTGACAGATGACACAGGAGAGATAAACATTTGACTAAACATGGACATGAATAGCTTGGAATGTGAGACTGTCAAATGCAACATGGAAAAGACACGACTCCACATTGAAATTCTTCTCCAAGCATAATACAAATATGCATTCAAAATTTCTTTTGTCCATCTCAAACTACTTTTTTTTAAATGAATTTAGGTAAAAACTGCTCGTTTCTAGGTTTTGTGGTTGTCTCAGAGTTCTTGGCATAAGTTTTGAAACTTGCTTGTATTTATATGATCTGTAGATGACAAGGACTGACCTCTCAATGACAGAGAAATACGTGATGTCATAGGGCCATGCCATTTTTATGATCTTATTCTTTTAACATTACACAGACAACACCCTCTATGGCTCCCGCTAATAAATTTAGAAATAAACATTGAAACAAAACCACCACCTAGATGCCAGCACACAAGCTCACTATCTGAGCCCCCAAGACCTTATTTCACCATCAAGTGAAATGAAACCATGTCAAGTTCTTGTCCAATATAAACCTTGTCAAATCTGCCTTCAGACAGTAATTCTAAAAGTTACACAAATACACACAAATAAGAATTGGTGATCTTATGAAAATAAAATACATAAACTGGTTCCCACCACGGCATTGCAATACAGTACATGGCCCAGGTATTTCGGTCCAGATGAATACTCTAAAAAAAAAAAAACACTGAAAGGTGACAATTCACACTAAAAGTCCTATCCACGATGCACTCATAACTCACCAGATACACCAGTATACACATGTGCTCTTTTGGCAGCCACTGGAACATCTCTGCCGCATTCGTTACAACTGGTTCTATTGTAAAATTAGAAGAAGAAAAAATCCTTGATCAGCTATCCATTTTGGTTTTGCTAAATTCAATACTTTCACTCATGTGTGTAATTATTTTTGCCACTGACTGCACTGGTCATCTCTTCATCAGTTTTTGGAAAAGCCTGAGATGTTGCCCAGTCCAAATTTAATAACTCTTTTCTTCCTCTTGTTGACTTACCTGTGGACAAAACTGTTTCCCACTGCAATCTGTCATTGTTGTATTTGGTATAGAAAATAAATAATCTGTCTGACAGTTCATTAAATTTTTATTTGCTCCAGACTTTTTCACATAAATTAACAAAGAAAAAAAAAATGTCTCCTCCATATTTACTGACTAGGAGAGTACCACATGAATAATTTGTTAATTTTTGTCTTCCAGTTTTCATTCCATGCCTATCCGAATTATCATCCATGTTGTGAAATGGAAAGACAGCTGACTATTCTCATGAGATAAGATTTATAATCATCAGCATGAATAAGTTGGGCAGTAGAGATGTAGACACCACAAATGTTCCTACCATCATCAGAATGGTTGTGGGCGATGGTTTGTATACTTTGCTGCAGCTGCTTCAAGACAGGCTTCACGCTCTTCACCTGCAGAGAATATGACATGTTTAATAAACAATCAAGTTTTACTGGACTAGTTCTCTATCTACCCTGGGACAGCAATGCAAAACAATGCTTAATGGTACAAGTTTAACAGTCTTTTTCAATAGTTCATGATGTGTACATTTACAATCAGTTCCATTCTGTCCCATCGTCAACGAGTCTTTAAAAATTTAAAATTTGATCTTCCCAAGCAAACATAATATTCAGGCTGCATTTGAAAGAATACATGCCTTGCACTCTGCAATCTATTGTAAAGTTCTTCTTGACATAAATACTGAGCACATCAATGTTGAAGCATCCTCACCTGTCCAGCCATTAGGTAATGACACACTTGCAGGACTAAGAAGAACACTTTGAGATATTCTTTGTGAATGGGACTGCCTGCAAATGCTTCAATAAGGTGTCCAGCCTGTGTCATGGCCTCGTTTACACATGGAATATTTTTACTGATCAAGCCAATCTGTACAAAAACAGACAAACATTTTTGTTTGCATCAAATAACTCGACTTTTCAAATATAGCTTGCCTTCCCACTTCCACTAGAAGTTAGAACATCTCTAGCTCAGAGACAATGAGATAAAAATTCCCTTGAATGAAATATTCTCTTGTCAATATCTTCGATTCCGTGATAACATTAATGTTAGCCATAACAATAATAAATAACATTTATATTGCACTTCATCCCAATAAATCAAAGCTCTAAACCCTTCACATTCTTCAACTAACTTTCAATCACCATCAGAAAACACACTAAACATGGACTAACTGTCAGAAACAGCTGTGGTTACATTCCATCCATTGAAAAGGTGTCTTTCCAGATGTTTCTTGAAACATCTCTGTGCTTTGCATGTCCCTTAAGTTTTGTGGGGCAGTGAATTCCAGGTCTTCGGGCCATAACAAGGAAATGAACATTAACGGAGTGATACGAGAGACAATAGTTCGAAATTTTCATTTTTGTATAGCAGCTGGAGATCATAACTGCTCCAATGCATTGAACAGGGATGTAAACAGCCTGCAACAAAATGGAAGGAAATTATGTGGCATGCCCAGAAGCCGAAAAGAAAATATAATTAAGATGTTATCGCAGTGCAATTCATCCCAATTACTTTAAAAGAACAAAGCCTGATATTGGTAATTAAATTAAAATTATACAGTAGATCCATTTTATATTAAGGGAAAGACAATAAGAAGAAAGAATCTGACACACTTACACAGTTATAGAATGGTCTAAAAAAGGGACTGATGACGTGTAGTTAACCAGAACAAAAAAAGCACAATGCGTAACTGTCTCGGCTGAGTTTCTTTAAAAAAAAGAAGTTAATGCCAAATCCCTGTTTATGTCAATAACTATTCTAGATCTAGTCTTTGCCAATTGCCACCTAAACTTCTTCAAAGTCACGTCATCTGCATCAATAGCACTTGGTAATAAATCAGGCACTTATTCATTCCGGGAAAATATTTAAATTTCAATTCACAGCTAGCAAAGCTTTTTGGCATACCACCACCAAATTCCGTGAGAGCAACTGGGTGTGAAACATCCCTACAGGCAGTGAAGCTACACCACTAAGCTAATGGAAGTGAGAGGCAACAACAAACGAAATCTTCTATGCAAAAAGACCACAATTAGACCTTACTCTGTCAGCCAGATTTCTAAAGAAATGTCGACCAATTTGAGGACGACGGCCGGGGTTAGTGCAATGGCAGACGGTGGCGGACAGTCAGCAATCGCACCTCAAACAGAAAAGGCGGGGTCAGCATTCGCGCTTTGGACAGAAAAGACGAAAGATTTACCTCCTTGATAGAAAAATCTGATTTACAAAACAATTTCCTTAACCTCTCACCATTCCTCTGCTGAGCATAAAGAGTAGGCGTGTGTACTCTGATCTAGCAGAAAGTGCATAGTCCGCACCCATACCCATAATGTTCATAGCTGCCACCCAGTCCTTCTCTGCTGTGTGAAGTTGCTGTAAGAGAGAAAAACAAATGTTCTAGAGCTGGTGTAGACAAAATATTAGTGAGTATTCTCTTTCTTTAAAATTATTAGAACTTCAAGTAAACTTATAACCACCAAGAATTACTGAATCAAAGCCACAGTACAATTTTTTAAACTGTATCGGTATCACAATTTATACCCTGTGATTAAGAGTTAAATAATTCAACTGCTTTTCAGGGGATTTTTACTTTCACAAAAAGACTGATAAACAGGACGTATTAAATAAACATGGCATATGACCATATGTCATTTTCTATCATAGATGAAACATTGAGATAAAAATAAATACTATACAAACACAATCGTGTAGATAGATAAATGTTAACTCAAACTTTACCGCTAACTGGAAGAGAAGTCGACAATGCCAGTAGGGGGCTTGCTGTGACAGTTCAATCCCTTTGAGTAAGATTGGTTTGGCATGGTTGGGTTGATTCTAAGAAAGTGAAATCAGATGATCATTTGCAATAATGTGGTGAGTTGGGATAGGAACACAAGATACAAGGAAAAATGCATTGAACATACAAATGATGAGAACAGAAAGTTAAAGGTTACAATTGCCTTTATTTAGTTGAAAGAAAACCTGATCTAAACTGCTGACATAATAAATTCCCTCAATTTAATCACCGAATAGATCGACTGAAATTCATTCTGTATTTTTTTTTTTTTTAATTTCCTACCCTCGGTGACCTGACTGAAACTGTGACATTGAGAGTGAGACCAAAAAAAAAAAATGCAAAACTGTCTTTATAAAATTTCTCTTGATATTCTTTTTATGTAGGAACAATGCATATTTCTATCTGCCATTTTTAGTCTCTGGACCCAAGCATCACCATGGCGATTGTGGTACTGATTCTGACTCGTTGGCTGATTTGCATCACGAGCCACAAACCAACCAACCGGCTGCGAGTTAAAAGTAAACTACAGTAAACAATGGCACATATTCAATGGGAGATGTTCTGTGAATTCTTTCACTTCCTTTCCCTTGTTTACACTGATGGTAAGGAATCTGACCAGCTCGGATCCATCCTTTCTACCCCTGTCATAACAATCAACTACAGTGCAACTAGCACTAACTAGCAGGCATTTTAACCGCTCAGATATATCTCGAAGTTACATTAATCAGCTGATCCATCGGCCACCTTTAGTGGTGGAAGAACAAAACAAAAACACTCTGTGACCTCATGCCCATTCTACGATAAACATACTGAATAATGGCAAATTTATCTGAAAATACTTCTGGTCCAAAGTACATAGATCTGGCAGCTAAATATTTCTTAGACTTACCTGTTTTTCTGCATACACCATTGCAAGAACACTGGCTGATTCAAAACGAACATCATCAATATGGGGTAACTTCAGATACAGTTAAGGACACACATATTTTGTAAATGAAATTCACAAACAAAATTTTACACTGAAAACAACGACAAACAGTGTATGATATACTGCATAACTGAATATTCCAGACCACTAATTTATGATAAAAGTGTACTATGGAACTTTTTGAAAAAAGTAGCCTATCCACTTAATAAATTCTTGTAAACATAATATTTATACTGAGGATAAATTTTATTAAATATATAGCTGTCTCAAATAAGTAACAAATAATTATGCACATTAAATAACGATAAAAAATAAAAATTCTAAATGAGGTTCCAAAACAATTTTGGAAAATTCAAAACAATATCCACTTTGATCCAGATCAATCAATTTCCATTAAAAACATACTTTGATAAGCCAACAGTTTCAAAGGAGGAATGAATAAGACTGGCCTTGCCAAACATCCTTCATCAATTCATTCTTTTCCTATTTTATTCTCTACAGAGTTCCATGGGTCCTGACCATCCTAACCCTTAACCTGTTCCTAACCCTAAACTTTATCTTATCCCTTGCTCTTTCAATCACAGAGCAATTAAAGTGATAACCTGCAAAGAACTGAAAGAGGTTGGCATGTCTGGAAATCTTTCCTTATTCCCTTTTTTTTGTTTCTGATGGCATTATTCATTTGACCACATTCATCAACAGAATTCGGGAAGGATACTGTAGATGCAATAGTCCACTGAAATGAACAATAAAATTTAACCAATTAGAAGTGAGCAAATTGATGAACTATTGCATGAAAAGATAGGCCTACAGTCGTACAGAGTACAAACTAAACATGGGCTAGGCTACAGGAAATGTTGTTACAATGATAGTTAACCATTTTCAGTGATAAATACAAATTACTTAAATGTAAATATCCACCAATAATCCTAAAGTTATTCACAAGTAGATCTAGAGCTAGATCTAGATCTCTAGATCTACCAAAGTAGGCCCTATTTTAAACACAAAGGTTTTCGGTAAATTTTTGGGTTTGGAAACAACTTCGATAACAGTCTCACCATCTTCATGACATTTAGGCTCTTGAGAAAATGTCTCCACGAATTAACATTTGGCCTACGAATGTAACAAAAGATAGTGCAGTGAAGCTATGACAAAGTCAAGTAAAAACATCTGTCATACCGCTTTCTCTAAGTGAGCTCTTGCAGTATCTGTGTTCTTCGCGTGAGTCAAAAGTAAGTTGCCTAGTTGGAGATGCGTCCTCGCCTCTATGTGTGGAGGAGGGTTAAAATTGAAGATTGACTGCAAACAGTGAATACACAGTCTTATGTTTGGAGGATTGGATGTTCTAAAATGCTCAGCAAGGCCGAGTAGTGCGATATACCAAGGCTGTTCTGATGAAGCTAGTGTCGAGGACGCCATGTTGTTTCATATCTCTACTGTTCCGTTCACACAAACTTCAAACAGTCGAAATGATATCCACCGCTAGGCTAGTGTTCACTGCTAGGCTGTGAAGCTGAAGGCTACCCTACCGAATCAGTATGAATATCTAGAGACTTTTTAATGGCTTCTCGTCGAAGAAATCAACTCTGTAAAGTGACAAAAATTATTATCGGGGACAAAAATCGTGAAAGTATCCTGAATTTTAGCTTTTTCAGTTTGTATGAGAATGACAGATGGCCCAAGCTCAGTGTGACTGTTCAACCGACAAAAGTACGGAACCGTAGGCACATTCGCCGCTCACGATGGCGCGATAATTCAATTCATTTGACCTAGGGGTGCCTTGGCTTCCACTGAAACACATAATGACCTTACGACGTTTGATACTTGCTGACCATCGACTGTTTTTGTCACATTAAACGATGGCTTGTTTTGTCTCTTCATTTCACTGGGGGGAGGGGCGTGAAGAGGGAGAGGGAGGAATGCATGACAAGATCTACTAGGCTACTTATAGACCATGGACACGTTAATAAATAAAACATAAAAGACGTAATCTATTATTACTAATTTTGTTACTAGTACCGGTATTTAAAAAATGATATAAATTCATGAGAAGGGGGGACAGTGTCAGTGTGCATGGGTTTGTGTGTGTGTGTGTGTGTGTGTGTGTTGTGGAGAAGACGAAAAAAAAATGATGGGGAAGAACGAGAAGAATTTTAGGCATAATGATGAATTAGTAAATGTAATTATGATTTGTTACAGTGGTAGGCCTACAACTGGTATCACCACTGAAAAGGAAATGGTTATATCTAGTTTTCCCACAACGACTGAAGTTTAATTTGTTCACAGGTGTACAACGTAAGCTACAAACTTTAGTCGATGTCGAGGGTGTCAGCTGAACAATGAACACAACTCAGTATTTTCTAATCTCTGGTTTTGCACCAAAAAAAAAAAAAAAGACAAAAAAAAAAAACAACGACATCCAACGCATTCGTAGCAAGATGGTGTGAGTGAACCACCGCGAATGCAAAGCGCCCAAGCTGTCCCGTCTCCATGAACGGTAGTGTCACAAATCCCAGACTGGGAGATGTAATAAGTTATGACAGGACAACAATCACGAACAAACAAGTTAACACTTAACAGAACAATCCATCAGACTCACACATTTATTAAACATAATTATACATATAATAGCGCAATTACATACATTATATTATTGAAATCCACTGCCGTACAACGGCCTTATTCTCACACACACTCTCCCTCGGATCCACAATCCGGTAGTTACCCCTAAAGGCACTTCGGCCTCGGCCTCTCCCCTCAGGGTCTTAATAGCACACTAATAATTTACTGGCACCGCAGTCTCTCAATATCACCTTCCTATTGTCATACACCTTAGCATTCCCCTCGCACCTCAGCAGGGCAATAACACATTATTATTTCCATAGCCATCAACATGGCAACAACATAGTATCAGTTCACTAGCCTATCAACATGGCAACAATATAGTATCTCATTCACTCTCATATCTACGTCCCTGTCCGTGGCCTGACTGCCACGACTTTATGTGCCTCTACTGTCCTGCACTGACAGCCTCACTTCTGGCCTATGTGTGGCCTCCGGCCCTATGCTGGCCTATCACTTGTGCTCATCGAGGTGGCTCTTCGGCCCGTCCCCGACACCTACAAGAATAATATTACATTGGTATAATACCCTACCATTTCTATTCACTCCACCTCTCCTTACAATCCATGAAGCGTACACACACTAGTTCACCTTTCACTCACCACACATCTTACGGTAACACACTTCCATCGGAGTACACACTACTCACTCGCGCTACAATTCCATGAACTCACTTTCATCTATCGCTCGTGGCGCACATTGCTATATCCAATATCAAGGACTTCCACATTCCTCACATATACTTATTCACATCATGGTAATAGACGAATATAATATAATACATCAATCATAATAATCAATCAACGTTCTACATACCAGTCATAACTGGAAAGACTCTCACTAGTCTTCTCGACTGCTTCCCTTCATGTCCGCCCGATGGGCTCTTATTCACAGGTCCGATCCGTAGGACCTTCTAACTTGCAGTGATAGTAATCCAGCGCTTTCGCCTCATTCAGACTTCCACACCACTCATACACGCACGCTTTTCCCACTTGTCTGCATGAGTTATTTTTACTCTTCCCCTTTCACGTCTTTTCCTATCCGTCTGTCGTGAGCTCTTCTTATTCTACACCCGCTCTGTAGCAATCCCCTTAATTGCACTCACTCCACTCGTGACATCATCCCCCACCCCAAAAAAATTAATGCAATTAATTTCAAATCGCATCAAGATGACTGTCAACGAGTGAGCGTGAGCAATACCTACACTAGAAAAATGACCTAGCAGTTCCCCTAGTATATAGAATACCGAAATCAGGGGAAAATATGGGGATCAATATGGCCTGCAATATGCATATATGTGTCACATCATGAATAGCTAACTAAACACAATATCTAATACAGAATCAAAAACCACTCAACCTATCAACCATTCTTCATATCATATTTATAATGTCAATATTTTAAAGTCGACTCATTCACACAGATCCTGTCAATGTTCCTGTCCTCCGATGTATAAGCTCCTGAACTCTTCCCCTAGGCTCGACTAAGGTAGTCGGCGATATGATTGCTGGTTCCTGGAATTGGTTGAATAACGAAGGTATACGGCTGCAAAGCCAATCCCCATCTAGACAAGCGTGGGCTGGACGAACGATTCTTCGACAAAAATGTCAGTTGCTTGTGGTCTGTCTGGATACAAAATTCTCGTCCCATGAGATAACGTCCTAGTTTCTGGACGGACCAGACAATGGCAAGACACTCACGCTCTATCACAGAATACTTTCTTTCTCTCTGCAATAACTTCCTACTGACATAACATACAGGATGGAGACATTCGTTCTTCTCCTGTAGAAGACAAGCGCCGACACCAGAGTCCGACGCATCCGTTCTGAGGATAAAATTAGATCGAAAATCGGGTAATATCAAAATGGGTGACGATGATAATGCTGTCACCAAATTATCAAATGATGTCTGACATTCAGACGTCCACTGGACCTTATCGGGTTGTCCCTTCTTAGTAAGGTCAGTAAGAGAAGATGACAAGGAGGAAAAATTTGGAATGAACTTTCTGTAATAATTTAAAATTCCCACTAAGCTTCTGACTTGTTTCTTTGTTTTAGGGATTTGCAACCCTACTAATTTGTCAATTTTTGTTACTTCAGGTCTCTGAACACCTCTACCCACAATATGTCCTAAGAATATTATCTCTGGACATGCCAAATCCATCTTTGCGGGTTTAGCAGTTAACCCAAAATGACGTAATCGTTGAAAAATTACTGTTAGTGTCTGAATATGATCAGACCATGTCGACGTATGGCATGCTATATCATCAAAGAATGACACGACATTAGGTATGTCCTTCAACACCAATCTCATTAATCGTGCAAACGTCGCTGGTGCGTTTACCAACCCAAATGGCATGACCTTAAATTGGAATAATCCAATGGGCGTTTGGAACGCCGTGTATTGTTTAGACTCCTCAGTAAGCGGGATTTCCCAATACCCTTTCGTCAAATCTATCTTGGAAAACCACGTGGACCCGGCCAATGAAGCTATTAATTCCTCCTGAAACGGAATAGGCTCCCTATCGCCTACCGTAATAGTGTTCAATCTTCGAAAATCAATACAGAACCGCACCGATCCATCAAGTTTTTTCACGAGGACGATGGGTGATGAATACGGCGATGTTGATGGTTCTATCACATCTAACTTCAACATTGACTCAACTTCCTTTATGACTCTATCCCTCGAAGAAAAAGGCAACGGATACGGTCTAAGAAATACTGGCTTATCCGAAGTCAACTTTATTTGGTGCTGGATCACCGTAGTGCGACCCGGCAAATCCGTAACAACATCCGGAAATGACGCTAACAGGGTCTCAAGTTCCCTACTCCTTGAACTCGTAAGGTCAGGGTTAATTTTTACGTCCCTGTAACCTTGTGTCGCAGTTAACTCCGGCAATTGAATTTGTAACTCTTCCTGCGCCTCGGTGTCGCTTACGTCACAGTCCAACTGGTCTACGACCCCCGTACAAGCAATAGAGAAGACAGTCTCCTCTGGTCTTGTCTGTGCACACAGATACTGTGGTCTCTCATAAAATCTCTGTAGCATATTAACATGGAAAACCTTACTCGCTCCATCAATGTGGATAGCGTAATCTACCTTTGAAACAACTCGCTCAATAACATAAGGGCCTTTCCATGTCATCAATAACTTATTATGGTCCGTAGGTAACAACAACAGAACCTTGTCTCCTGGCTTAAAAATTCTCAGTTTGGAACCTCTATCTTTATAGTCTTTTGCTCTTTTCCAAGCGATACCAGACGCTTCTTCCGCAATAGTGCGCGCTGAAGATAGTCTTTCTCTTAAATCAACAAGGTACTGAAACACCGAAATCTGCTCATCGTCTCCCGATGATGGTGACGTCATCATGTCCCGAAGAACATCAGTTGGGCCCCTAGGACTACGACCGTACATCATTTCGAACGGCGAGAATCCCGTTGACTCCTGCCGTACCTCTCTGTACGCGAATAACACTGCAGGGATATATCTATCCCAATCTTTAGGGCGATCAGCAGCTACCTTACGCAGCATCGACTTTAACGTCGAGTTCAATCTCTCGCACATGCCATTAGCCTGCGGATGATAAGGGGTGGTAGTGATGGGTTGTATACTGAATAAGCGGAACAATTCCTTCATCATCTGCGACGTAAATTGCGCGCCCCTATCAGACAGAATTTGCTCTGGTATTCCTACCCTAGCGAAAATTGCAAACAACGCTTCCGCGACTGCCTCAGACGTTATGGTCCGCAGAGGAACCGCCTCTGGCCATCTCGTAGCATTACATATGACCGTTAAGAAAAATCGATTCCCCCTATCGGTCGCTGGGTGAATGGGGCCAACAAGGTCTATCGAGACCTTTTTAAACGGTTCCGAGACCGTGGGGATCTTCTGAAGAGGAGCCTGGGGTGTACGACCCTTATGCGTCGTCTTTTGGCACGCACTGCACGTCTTACAATAGACCTGCACATCTCTGTGGATCGATGGCCAGTAAAAATTTTTAAGAACCCTTTCTTTGGTTCTAGCTATCCCCATATGACCCGCTAACGGGACATCATGTGCCAAATGCAATACTGTTGCGATCAGCAACGCTGGCACAACGACCTGCTTTAAAATGGAGGACACCGTTACATACTTACGGAACAGAATGCCCGCCTGAACAATAAAGGAGGACGACCCGTTCTTATATCTCCTCGTTTTCTCGGTTCGCGCTTCCCCAAAACATGGGTTTAATGATGGGTCCTCCCTATGTAATCTCGCCAAGCGCTCTGGCGTGATATCTAGGTTGACCGCTGGCGTCGCCAAAGGTCTAATCTTATCTTTATCCGCTACCCGTCGACGTGTTTCGACCGCGGCGCAAAAGTCAATACCTTTTGATTGCGACCATGCTTGCACGTTCTCATCGGAAGGGGAAACTACCCGTGATACATTCCCAATGATGAGCTGGGCGCCTGGAAAACAACCAACGACTGCTTCGACTTCCCCGCTAAGGAAAGGTGTATCTATCATTATTCTTGCCATGGGTAATTTCTCAATGGCCCCCGAAAATTGGATGCACGGGACAGTCTCACCTGTAAGCTGTGAATCCCGAATGCAGTCTCTATGCACTCCCACAACGGTAGCTCCCGTATCTCGTAAAACCGAGACCGGTTCGTCCCCAACAAACCCCGGATAAACCCTAAGACCACCTCCTGTATGACATGAATTTATAACGGGGATCTTTCTCCCACAAGGTAAAACACCGGAAGATAATAACTTCTCACAACTGGGACACTTAGAATACTGTCCGCCTCCGTTGTCCGATGTAACACACGCAGCCGCATGATGAAATTTATTTGGGGAACATGGACTGGAGCTACTGTCCACGTTCGCCGCTATCCTACCTGCAGGGCAGTTCACGCTGATGTGATCTGCTCTTCCGCAGTTCCAACACTTCGCGGCCCTACACTCGCGCGAAAAGTGACCCACGCGTCCGCAAGTCCAACACTCCGCTCCCTGTGCTGCTCTAGGCCTGGGTCCCCGTGACCCCTCGCGACCGGAACTAGAGTCCCTATGCCGTCGGTCATCGGCAAAGGTCACAAATCGCCCCCGGCCATTACCGCGACCTAGCCCTCCTGCTCGGTCAAACTTACCGGATCCATATGCCGGTGATTGGTGATAGCCCCTACGCTGCCCCTGGGCTTGCCCACTATAGGCACCACGCTGACGCGACCTGTCCCTAAGTCCTGCCGGCGACCCTTCGACAACGGCGACGTACCCAGCATCTTGGACGTACGCCCTGGCGACTGGTTTGGACGGATGTGCCGTACGGTATGCTTCCGCCAACTTAGACGCCTCCTGCACCGTCGCGGGTTCGTTCTCTTTCAGGAAAGCCACCAGATCTTTGTGGCACGACGCGTACAGCTGGTCACGGATCATTAAGTCTTTCAGTTTAGCAAAATCCGCGCCCACATGCGCCAAGTCTACCCAGTTCGCGAAATACTCCGTTAGTCTCGCGACGAAGGCAGCAAAGTCCTCCCTGGTGTCTGCACGTGCTCGCCTAAACTGCTCCCGGAAATATTCCTCGGTACGCGCAAATCGGCGAAGCAGCAAAGCCTTCAGCTTATCGTAATCTTGCACGTCTTCGCGCTGTAGCTCTTTAAAGTATGTTAACGCTCGCCCCTGCAATAGCGACGCCAGGTACGTGGCCCATAATTCCTTATTTTCCCCCCATTGCAATTGTGCGTTCAGCTCGAACCTGTAAAGGAAGGCGTCTATGTCGTCCTTCCGGTCGTCGAACGTAGGGAGCTTAATCCTAACACCACCTTTATTGTGTACCTGCCGCTCAACTGTTTCTGTTGGCGTATTCTTTTTGATTTCCAACTCGGCGATTCTTATTCGCGCCTCTCTCTCCTGTTGCTTATCCCTAGCCTCTATCTCCCGCTCTTGCGCTTCTATCTCCTTTAACTTTATCTCCCTCTCCTGCTCCCGTTCCTTAGCCTCTCTTTCCTGTTCCTTATCCTTTTTTTCCTGTTCTCTATCCTTAGCACGCTCATCGCGCATTTCTGCCTGCTGTTCTTTAATCCAGCCGCGTAGCTCTTCTCCCTCCAGGCCAAGTTCCTTACCCAACTTCATTAGTTGTTGGAGTTCCGCCATTTCACAGATTTATGGTTATGGTGTATATTTAAAAAAAACGGCTAACCTGTCGGTATGATAACTAACGACACGACCAGAGACCTGAGATCACACCAGATATAACAATACCCAATTGTCCCAAATAGCATTCAGAAATTTACCTTTACAGCACAACTAATTCTATATCTATAAAATGTATAGCACTATTAATTATAAAGGAAAAAAGAAGCGACAAGAATGAAGAAATATAGTAGAAGGACCACAAGTACGTCAAGGACAACGAACCCGACTAGGACAAAGACCTAAAAAAGAAAATATAATGGAAAAAAGAATGCAACCTAACTACGCCGATTACACAACAAGGTACAAACAAGAACAGAGTCTGAAAAAAAAGAACGTATCTACAGATAGGGAGGAGAAGGACAAGAGAAACGTCTTCCTAAAACAACGAGGAAGATAGAACGCTACAATCTAAACAAAAATACCGGTCCCTATAGAACTGTTCACTGTGATGAACGTGGTTCCTAGATTAGCCCACCTCCCGAAGAGGACAAACTACGCTCACCACAGCAAACCCGCGCCACCGCCCGTATAACCTATAACGACAACAACAGCAAAAACAGGGAAACAGACAGATGAAGAGACAGCCCTTAATCCAGGGCACAAAATTTTCACTTAACTTTCACCCTAGATTTCAATTTCTCCCTTTCCTCGGAGCTCTGGCTGCTTGACCTCTACAGGCTGGCACGCACACTCTGCAGAAATTTAAGTACACATTAATACATATTATTATTCATAAACATACATAAATCATATCATGAAAATTCCATTCATCCCACGAACAAGGACAACAGCACGAATTCCTAGCACAACAGAAAAACAACTAGATATAACGAATACACAATGTCAAAATGACCACAGGTAAGCAGGACGAGCCCCCAGTGTCACAACGGACGAGCCCCCAGTGTCACAACGGACGAGCCCCCAGTGTCACAAATCCCAGACTGGGAGATGTAATAAGTTATGACAGGACAACAATCACGAACAAACAAGTTAACACTTAACAGAACAATCCATCAGACTCACACATTTATTAAACATAATTATACATATAATAGCGCAATTACATACATTATATTATTGAAATCCACTGCCGTACAACGGCCTTATTCTCACACACACTCTCCCTCGGATCCACAATCCGGTAGTTACCCCTAAAGGCACTTCGGCCTCGGCCTCTCCCCTCAGGGTCTTAATAGCACACTAATAATTTACTGGCACCGCAGTCTCTCAATATCACCTTCCTATTGTCATACACCTTAGCATTCCCCTCGCACCTCAGCAGGGCAATAACACATTATTATTTCCATAGCCATCAACATGGCAACAACATAGTATCAGTTCACTAGCCTATCAACATGGCAACAATATAGTATCTCATTCACTCTCATATCTACGTCCCTGTCCGTGGCCTGACTGCCACGACTTTATGTGCCTCTACTGTCCTGCACTGACAGCCTCACTTCTGGCCTATGTGTGGCCTCCGGCCCTATGCTGGCCTATCACTTGTGCTCATCGAGGTGGCTCTTCGGCCCGTCCCCGACACCTACAAGAATAATATTACATTGGTATAATACCCTACCATTTCTATTCACTCCACCTCTCCTTACAATCCATGAAGCGTACACACACTAGTTCACCTTTCACTCACCACACATCTTACGGTAACACACTTCCATCGGAGTACACACTACTCACTCGCGCTACAATTCCATGAACTCACTTTCATCTATCGCTCGTGGCGCACATTGCTATATCCAATATCAAGGACTTCCACATTCCTCACATATACTTATTCACATCATGGTAATAGACGAATATAATCATAATAATCAATCAACGTTCTACATACCAGTCATAACTGGAAAGACTCTCACTAGTCTTCTCGACTGCTTCCCTTTATGTCCGCCCGATGGGCTCTTATTCACAGGTCCGATCCGTAGGACCTTCTAACTTGCAGTGATAGTAATCCAGCGCTTTCGCCTCATTCAGACTTCCACACCACTCATACACGCACGCTTTTCCCACTTGTCTGCATGAGTTATTTTTACTCTTCCCCTTTCACGTCTTTTCCTATCCGTCTGTCGTGAGCTCTTCTTATTCTACACCCGCTCTGTAGCAATCCCCTTAATTGCACTCACTCCACTCGTGACAGGTAGTATGATTGATTTGATAGAAGTTGGCTTTGGGAGCTTGGGTGTATTCTGTGACATGGCAGGTCCCGTGGTTCTGAAATTAATGAAAGTAAATACTGCATCTGTCAGGATTAGGATTTGAATTGCCGTGCTGGGTCACGCATTGTTTATTACATGGCATCATTGATTTTAGTCAGTCCAAACGTCCTTGAACTGTTCTCGTGGACAGTTTGTTTTTGTAACGCTTTTCTTAGAGATGGAAAGAAAGTGGGTCAGGATAGAACGAATGGATAAATTAACAGTGACGATGCAGTTTGCAACCCCGTAGTTTGGGTGTACTTTAACAGGGAAAGACGGGGCGAATAAGGGGTGAATAAATTCGTACATAAAACGTTTAGGGTGTAGAGACTTTGCGAAAGGTTTTGACATCCTAAGTCTGACTTTGTCTGTTACTA
This sequence comes from Onchidella celtica, assembly GCA_963931925.1. Classification (NCBI taxonomy): domain Eukaryota; kingdom Metazoa; phylum Mollusca; class Gastropoda; order Systellommatophora; family Onchidiidae; genus Onchidella; species Onchidella celtica. The sequence goes on from OZ007567.1 coordinate 116,945,742, forward strand.
TTAATAGAATCTATTGGCGCTGCGAGCGGAGCTCGAAGTGGATGCACCAATCAAATTTGAGCAGTCACGTGATTTGCAGAAGATAAGCGGTGACATGTTTATGCTACCTCACTCCATGCAGCGTATCCTATTCTGCGAAGGTGTCGGCTAAGGTTCAGCCAGAGGGAACCATAAGACTGTTAACGTCATGTCTATGTCCTGGATAGACAATGAAAATAACCCACAGCTCTTTTCTCCAGTTCCCTGAAATCGTTTCAGGGAACCAATCGTAAGTCCATCAAAATGATTCGAGATGATGTGAATCTGACCCTAACTTTCCAGTAGAAGTGCGACCAAGGGAATGCAAGACCATAAAGTTTTACTTGCAATTAAGATCTAGAAAGAGTGACTGATATACACATTTGTAAATTGTAATTTGATGTGTCTGGATGAGGCTGGGGATTGCCAGCCCATCCTAGAACAGATCTAGATCTATCTTAACTACGTCAGTGTGTCTTGACGGTTTGATCCTTTATAAGCAGTTAAATGAGTTAATATTGTCGTCTGAGACATAAGTATATTATTTGTGAAGTAGTAGGCAGTCTATATTTCTGAAGATAAATAATTACTAAGTAAACTGTGAATGAATCAGAATGATATAGAGTCTCAAATCTCTTAAGACTCTAGAGGAGATTTATAGTTATGTATTTTAGTATTTTCATTTGATGCTGCTGATGTTGTCTTTTGATATGTAAGATAGACGAAATTGTTAGGACTTTTAGGTAATAAATTTGTGGCCCTACAAGGTCCTTGATATAACTTACTCGAAATTGTTATTAGTGTATGTGGCATGGTATGGCAGAGTAATTTCTAAAACCTCTCGATTTAAATGCAGTCGAACACCTAAATTTATAATTTAGTAATCCCCAACGTAACACTCGAGGGCACACCCCTCTTCCAACTCGTAACACTGGAGAGGGACCCTTAAAGAACTTTAGATAACGCCATGCCACTTAGATAAATTATTTAAAACCTATTGTATTTTTTTATTCCATTATTTCATATTGTACTGTTGTAATATTATGTTTTCAGGTCTTTTATTATAGAGTTAAACAATTTGTATTAATCCAATATTTTGTATTTCAATTTCATATGGTGAACTCATCCCATTGACCCGTGGACACCGGCGAGGGAACCCTTTCATCATCCGGTTTTACTTCAGACAGAAATACAAGTTTGGGCTTGGAGCTATGGATTGAGGATATTTACCATCTGAATTCCTCAAAAATAAAGATAAGTGATCCATCTATCTAACAGTCTTGGGGAGGGCGACGTACTTTCCGCTCTGTGTGTATTGTTCCAGGCCATTTTACTATTTACTATATGTTTAGTTTAAGTGCGGGAGGTTGGTTGGGATCATAGGTTAGCATATCTTCTTTGCCATTACGAAGGATATTGGAGGCCTTGGTGGCTATGTAAAATAACTCGGGGGGATTTGCTTCTCTGTGAATAGTTCTATTAGGGATCCATTATTCGTATAGATTGTGGCGTTCTTTTCCTTCCTCACATTTCTTTAGGAAGATGTCTCTCCTGTTTTCTTCTTAAACTATCTGTAATATAAGTTAGGACTTGTAGGGTCTGTTATCGTTCGTTTTACTTGTCAGTATACGTCCTGTTTATTGTATTTTTTTTTGCTTATAAACTTTAAACTACTATAATAACATTGATATGTTTACAATATATGCCTGAGGTGTTTCACGTGCTAAAACCACGTTGAATTGTAATCTGGTATTGACATATGTGAGAGAGAGATATAATAATTTTTGGTTCACGTGACAATTTCACGTTGAAGATAGATCTAGAGAGAATAATTTTGCAGTGGTAACAGAAGACACTGCGTGTACGTGTTTTGAGAGGAGAGAGAATTTTGAGAGTGTTTTGAGAACACAGAGATATTTCAAATTTGTCGTGTTGAGAAAGATATAGTTTTGATTCATCGCATTGAGAGAGCGATTCGTTTTGACAGTGATAACAGAGGACACTGATTCTTGCGTTGAGAGAGACGTAAAATTTTGAGATTGATCACTCAAGACATTAATTTATCGCAGTAAAGGCGATATATAGTATTTTATTGCAGTGGGAGCAACGGATAGACGGCACTGCCTTACTAGAATTTATATTGAGAGAGAGAGAGATAAAGTTTTTGCAGTTTAAGTGATACTGCCTGTAATTTTCAGAGAGAGATAAAGTGTTTGCAGTTTAAGTGATACTGCCTGTAATTTTCAGAGAGAGATAAAGTGTTTGCAGTTTAAGTGATACTGCCTGTAATTTTGAGAGAGAGAGATAGAACGTTCTTTTCGCGAAGCAGTGCTAACATAAGACACTGAGTTAATATTAACAGTCAATAACTGTTCATATAAGATATTGATACCGCGATATACCGTAACATTGGGTAAATATTTACTAACTTTACAGACTTTAACATATCATGGCTGAGTTTCTTAAATATTTAGAATCTGCCAAAGTTCTGGGCATACCAGAGGAAGAACGCGCCGCGTGGTGCGAACGACACGTACAACAAGACCGAGAGCGCGAGGATCGAAAAGAAGCAAGAGAAAGAGAAAGAGAAAAAGAAGAAAGAGAAAGAGAAAAAGAAGTAGAAAGAGAAAAGGAAAGAGAAAGAGAAAGGGAGAAAGAAAGAGAGAGAGAAAAGGAAAGACAGCATGAACTAGCAATTAAAAAGTTAGAGCAACAATCGCTTGTAACACCCACTACTGCCACCAATTCTTATGCTACTAAACCAAAACTACCACCATTTAATGAAAAACTCGACCGGATCGACGCATATTTACATCGGTTCGAGTTACACGCTAAATGCGTCGGATGGCAGCAGGCGATGTACAGTTCATGCCTGTCCAATTTATTAACGGGTAAGGCTTTAGAGGTATTTCACAGCCTTAAAGTAGAAGATGCCAACGATTATGACAAGCTTAAAACAGCACTGCTTAAGCGATTCCAGCATACCGAGGATGGCTTCCATCAAAGATTTCGCTCATGTAAACCTGAGCCATCTGAAAATTTCTCAACTTATGTCAATCGGTTGAAACATTATTTAGATCGCTGGATTGAGCTCGCGAACGTAACTACCGGAAATTATTCCCAACTTTACGATTTGGTCTTAAAGGACCAAATCTATACCGCATGTCATTCCGATTTAGTCGCCCACCTTAAAGAGAGGGCTCCGACATCCTCTGAAGAAATCACATCGTGCGCCGAACGATACGCGTCCGCCCACCCAAATCGTCCTTTGGCAAAGCCTTCAACTACAACACCGTGTTATGCCAACGTAGGCAAAGGAGCGCCAACCGGACACGATCGTTCAAGGCCGACTCGTCGTCAGGCCCCAAATTCACGCTTTCAATCAGAGCCGCCTTTTTGTAGACAGAGAGATTTTCCGAATCGAGGTAATGTATCCCCGCGTCGAGGATACCAGAGTTATTCTTTTTACGAGCCTCGCCCATATTATCGTGGCAACTATCCAGGCCAACAATATAACCGGCCTCAGGGACCGCCGCGACGAGTGCATTTTGATGATAATCATAATTATAATAGACCGCAGAGTCTTCCCTATCGTGGAAACGATCCTAATCGTACTATATGTTATAAGTGTAATAGGGTAGGCCACATACAGAGATTTTGTAACGTGAAATTGGAATCCGCAAATGCCTGCTCGGTTAAACCTACACTTTATGAGACTGACGGTCATTCTGAATCTTCATGACAATCAAAGACTATTCCAGTCATGTCCGCCCTACATGAACTGGGTGAATTAACATTTTACCAGGGCCGCGTGAACGCGATTCGCGCTTCTGTTCTACGTGACTCCGGATGCACGACTATCGGCGTTCGACAGTCACTAGTCCGTCCAACACAATTTTTGGACAAGGAGGTAACTTGTATTACTTTTGGCGGATCTGTAGAGCGATTCCGTCTTGCAGAAGTTTATATTGATACACCTTTTCTCACAGGTATTGTTACTGCATGTGTACTGCCTAATCCAGTGGCTGATGTAATCATAGGGAATGTACCTCAAGTAAATAAGTTTCCTATCGGTAACTTGGAAATTTGGACTGAGGATGAGAGTGTTGCTTGTGCGACAACACGCTTACAATCGAGTCGACGAGCAGACAGTCCATTGAGTAATCCTACTATTGAAGTGAACATTACGTCTAGTGCATTTCATGATGAGCAACATTCAGATCCCACATTGAAACATTTGTTTGCTAAGGTTGATCCTACCGCACCGGATACCTCTAAGTTTCTTATGAAAGATGACTTATTATATCGTAATTTCCGGAATAAGCGAGAGGCCGTTATGCAACTTGTAGTACCGAGATCTTTTCGTCGCGACATTATTCGTCTCGCGCATGACACTTCCTTGGCGGGTCACCAGGGAAAGGCCAGAACTAAGTCTCGAATACTATCGCATTTTTTTTGGCCCAGTATTTACGCAGATGTAAACCGGTTCGTATCAACATGTGACGTATGTCAAAGACGTACCCCTAAAGGAAGAGCATCGAGAGCTCCTCTGCAGGAGATGCCTATGGTCTCCAGACCATTTGAGCGCGTTGCCGTAGATATAGTTGGTCCTCTACACAAGTCAGACAGAGGACATCGTTTTATACTTTCTGTCATTGACTACGCAACCCGTTGGCCAGAGGCCATTCCGCTAAAAGACATTTCAGCTGATCATGTCGCTGAAGCTCTTATTACTATTTTTTCGCGTCTTGGGTTTCCAGTTGAAATTTTATCGGACAGAGGTCCACAGTTTACCTCTGAGCTTTTTAAGAAAGTCTTGGAATTGGTCGGGATTAAACAAAGATTGACATCTCCATATCACCCACAGTCTAATGGCTGCTGTGAACGTTGGAATGCTACCATGAAAAGTATGCTTGCACGAGTTTCCGCCGACAAACCGAGTGATTGGGATCGACAACTCCCCGCTATTCTTTTTGCATACCGAGAACTACCGAACGCATCGACGGGTTTTTCTCCCTTCGAATTATTGTATGGTCGTAAGCCGCGTGGTCCAATGGCCATACTCCATGATTTATTCGCCGGATCAGACACCGACGACAATGATACGCAGTCTGCATATCAATACGTTGTGGACTTGCGCCATCGAATTCTTAACGCATGTCAGCTCGCACAAAAATCTTCAGCTGCGCATGCTAGCCATTATAAACAATATCGTGATCAAGGCAGCCGATTGCGAACCTTGACCGTCGGAGACCAAACTCTTGTTCTCCTTCCGGAAACGAAAAATAAACTCCTCCTTACATGGAAAGGACCTTTCAAAGTTCTAAAGAGACTTTCTCGAGTAAATTATCTTATCAAGATTCGGGGACAGGACAAAGTCTTCCATATAAATATGTTAAAGCAGTACCTATCCGACGATGATAATCGACAGAATAATCACCGAAATGTGGTTGCACAGGCCAATGCGGCCTTGGTTTCAGTTGACGATGATGATCCTATTAAGATAGAGAATTCAATACCCGCACTTCGATCTTCTGAAAACACTTCGGATGTGAATATAAATCCAGATTTATCTGAATCGCAAAGGCAAGATTTAAGAGATTTGCTTAACGAGTTTACTACAGTCTTTACTGATCTACCAGGTAATACTTCTTTGGTACAGCATGTTATAAGATTAAAGACGGATATACCCGTCTTTGTTAAACCATACCCGCGTCCGCTGCACGCACAAGAGACTATAATAACCGAGGTACGTAACATGTTTCACCTGGGAGTGATAGAACGATCGACGAGTCCATATAACTCACCCATCGTCTTAGTGAAAAAAAAAGATGATACCGTGCGTTTTTGTATTGATTATCGTAAACTTAATGAGGTTACAATATATGACGCGGAACCGATTCCCAACCAGGAGAATCTTTTTGCTCAGTTAGCGAGGGCAACGATTTTTTCTAAAATCGATCTTTCCAAAGGTTATTGGCAAATTCCGCTTGATGAGAATAGCAAGCAATATACCGCTTTTCAGACTCCGTTGGGTCTTATGCAGTGGCGCTATATGCCTTTCGGGTTAGTTACAGCCCCTGCTACTTTTGCCCGTATGATGACAATATTGCTCCAGGGTATGAATTCCGTATTGTCGTATTTTGACGACATTTGTATTTATGAAACCGATTGGTCGGGCCACATCGCAGCCCTACGACAAGTTTTTATTGCTCTTCGTCGAGCTGGCCTTACGGCGAAACCCAGTAAGGTATTTTTAGGCTACAATAAAATTAATTTTCTGGGCCATACAATTGCCCACGGCGTTCAGACTCCAGATGACAAGAAGATAACTACCATCTTAAAGCTCCAACCTCCTCGAACTAAGAAAGAAGTTCGTAGTTTATTGGGCTTTCTTAACTATTATAGGAAATTCATTCCAAATTTTTCTTCGCTTACAGCTCCGTTATCGGACCTCACAAGAAAGAATTTTCCTAATAAAGTTAAATGGACAACCGAATGTGCTGATACACTTCGTACCGTTCAACAGTTGTTTTCCACTTCCCCCATTCTCATACTTCCAGACATAAACCAAATATTTATTGTCCGCACTGATGCGTCGGACAAGGGATTGGGAGCTGTGTTATTACAGGAACGAGACGATACCTTGCGGCCATGTCTATACGCCAGCCGCAAGTTGCTAGATAGGGAATGCCGCTATGCAATTATCGAGCGAGAGTGCCTCGCTATCATTTTTGCTGTAAACGCATTTTCGAGATATCTACTCATGTCTGAATTTATAATTGAAACGGACCATCGTCCGTTGTTATTCTTAAAGACTAACAGGGCTAAAAATGCTCGATTAACGAGATGGAGTCTTGCACTCCAGGAATACCGCTTTGTTATCCGTGCTATCCCTGGCGGTGACAATTCCCAAGCTGATATTTTGTCACGTCTGATTTAATTTCCTATTAAAGATTGTTGTGTCTTGTATTGGGGTTGGATAGTGCTTGTCCCCCTCAATTCTAGACGGTGGATGGATTCACATTTATCTTGTTCATTACTTTATGAACCAGTTTTACAATCCTTTTTTTTGTGAATATCCTTTTTCCACCAGCGTCATTCCTGACTGTGACCTGAACTTCTGGCAAACCTGACGCCCTTGTCAGCGGGTTAATGAGATGAACACATGGCAAACCAAGCTACCAGAGCTACTGCTGCCATTGGATACCACAGTATTTTAATTAACAATATATTGTGTGTGAATGTGTATATAAGCAGCAATTGTGTGTGTTGACTAAATAATTATGAGCCTATTCCTTCAGTAAGGCTTCATTATTTGATAATAGTTATACTTTAATCCAGCAGTATACAGTGATATACTCATTATTATTATAGATGTTTCTGAGAATTTTGATTGTGTGCAGTAGGAATGTTTAAATAGAATAAATTCTATAGAACGTGGCATCAATAATTGTATGCTTTTTGTCCATCCACTATGCACGTTCTTAGTTAGATTTTTCTTCTCAAGCTTAAGACTCATTTTTCTACAGTACTACTTAAGCCCCTACCACAATAACTTTGAGATTTTTTGGATCTTATCGTGTAAATTTTTCTTAAAATTTTCACTGGGGTGGGGGATATGTCAGGATTAGGATTTGAATTGCCGTGCTGGGTCACGCATTGTTTATTACATGGCATCATTGATTTTAGTCAGTCCAAACGTCCTTGAACTGTTCTCGTGGACAGTTTGTTTTTGTAACGCTTTTCTTAGAGATGGAAAGAAAGTGGGTCAGGATAGAACGAATGGATAAATTAACAGTGACGATGCAGTTTGCAACCCCGTAGTTTGGGTGTACTTTAACAGGGAAAGACGGGGCGAATAAGGGGTGAATAAATTCGTACATAAAACGTTTAGGGTGTAGAGACTTTGCGAAAGGTTTTGACATCCTAAGTCTGACTTTGTCTGTTACTATTAATAGAATCTATTGGCGCTGCGAGCGGAGCTCGAAGTGGATGCACCAATCAAATTTGAGCAGTCACGTGATTTGCAGAAGATAAGCGGTGACATGTTTATGCTACCTCACTCCATGCAGCGTATCCTATTCTGCGAAGGTGTCGGCTAAGGTTCAGCCAGAGGGAACCATAAGACTGTTAACGTCATGTCTATGTCCTGGATAGACAATGAAAATAACCCACAGCTCTTTTCTCCAGTTCCCTGAAATCGTTTCAGGGAACCAATCGTAAGTCCATCAAAATGATTCGAGATGATGTGAATCTGACCCTAACTTTCCAGTAGAAGTGCGACCAAGGGAATGCAAGACCATAAAGTTTTACTTGCAATTAAGATCTAGAAAGAGTGACTGATATACACATTTGTAAATTGTAATTTGATGTGTCTGGATGAGGCTGGGGATTGCCAGCCCATCCTAGAACAGATCTAGATCTATCTTAACTACGTCAGTGTGTCTTGACGGTTTGATCCTTTATAAGCAGTTAAATGAGTTAATATTGTCGTCTGAGACATAAGTATATTATTTGTGAAGTAGTAGGCAGTCTATATTTCTGAAGATAAATAATTACTAAGTAAACTGTGAATGAATCAGAATGATATAGAGTCTCAAATCTCTTAAGACTCTAGAGGAGATTTATAGTTATGTATTTTAGTATTTTCATTTGATGCTGCTGATGTTGTCTTTTGATATGTAAGATAGACGAAATTGTTAGGACTTTTAGGTAATAAATTTGTGGCCCTACAAGGTCCTTGATATAACTTACTCGAAATTGTTATTAGTGTATGTGGCATGGTATGGCAGAGTAATTTCTAAAACCTCTCGATTTAAATGCAGTCGAACACCTAAATTTATAATTTAGTAATCCCCAACGTAACACTCGAGGGCACACCCCTCTTCCAACTCGTAACAGCATCGTAAATATCTACTGACTGACTGAGAGATCTAGTGTCCCTCTTATGACTTGTATGTTTTCTGCAGACATTAACGTATGATCACGTTGACATGTAAAGACCACGGTCATGGAGAGGTAGCAATAGCAAGGCCACATTTCACACACACACACACACACACCTCGATGAGCACAGTTGTTTGTCATCCCTACATCTGCCCTTGTCAATGCCAGCGTCTGCGGCGACGAGGAGGTTTCGAAACAATGGGTGAGGGCAATGCCCAGACACGCCACGGGTTGAATGGGATTGTTAGAAGGCGCTGGCGGCCATCAAAGGACGGGCCGCCACTCATTATTTGAGTCATCGTGTTTGTAAACGGAGCAGCGTGTAGGCCTTTGATTATGAGAAGGTTTATCTGCCTGTCTGGCTGTACTATCTATCTTAATACATGTATATCTATCTATTCTATCTATTTATTCTATCTATCTAACCTTTATCTATCTATTCTATCTATCTAACCTATCTACCTATCTATTCTACCTATCTATCTATCATCTACCTCTCTCTTCTATCTCTCTCTCTCTCTCTCTCTGTCTCTCTACCTCTGTCTCTCTCTATCTGTGTCTCTCTCTCTGTCTCTTTCTGTCTCTCTCTGTCTGTGTGTGTGTGTGACTCTCTCTCTCTCTTTCTGTCTCTCTCTCTCTCTGTCTCTTTCTGTCTTTCTCTCTGTGTCTGTCTCTGTCTCTCTCTATCTGTCTCTCTCTATATATATCTGTCTTTCTATCCGTCTCTCTATCTTTTGTGTAGTGCAGTTCTTCCTGCTGTTTTGGGGCCGCGATCCGTCGTAACTGCCGCCGATAACGTAGCCATGGTGACCAAAACTGTGGGCCTAGTCCCTAGGCTCAGAGTGTGTTATAAAAGTGCCATGAGAAGTGGTAGGATAAAACTTATTTCACCTGGAACTCAAGATTTCGACCGGAACTACCAAAATGTCGACCATAACACACTGTTGAATCCAGTGAGTTGGAATCGCTTTAACAACGCCCAGCTTTGAGACGAATTCATTATATATGAAAAGGTTGTTCGTATTGCTATCAGCACGAAGCCTACCATCTTTAAACCCCGCTATGCTCATCCAGATCCTAGCATGTGAACTGCTGTGAGTTGTGAACTGCGCCTAACAGGCTGCGTTACAATTTGCTCTGAGATAGAGAGAGAGAGAGAGTGAGCGAGACAGGGAGAGAGAAAGAAGCAGTGCAGTGTGTTGAGCGCTTCGCCGGCAGCTCCATTCTGCTCTGTGGTTGACATGTTGTTTCTGTAAAGCGCATAGAGCATTTTAAATGGATATGCGCTATATAAATGCTATACATTACATTACATTATGTGGTGGAAAATACTGTCTATTCTATCAAGTGTGTTCTACAACAAGGTCAAGGACAGTATCACTTATTACAATCGTAACAAAGAAGTACTAAAGGACACACTCATCAACCCATCAATGTTTGGATCAGAGGCAACATCCTTTACCACCAGAGCAACACGTCCTGACATCACAGTTATAGACAATACTAATAAGAAAGTCCAGATCGTTGAAGTAGCAGTACCATACGACTGTTACATTGATAGATGTTATCAAGGCAAATTTGACAAATATTTCCCATTAGCCATTGAAATCAGTGCTATGGGATACCAATGTGATATAATAGTTTTAATAATTGGAAGTTTGGGAAATGTTCACAGAAGATTTATTACTGGGCTGAAGAAACTAAACATTAACAATTCAGAAAGTAAGTTCATATCTAAGTACTGTAGTATCAGTTCAGTTATTGGATCATTCAAAATCTGGAATAAAAGATGCAGGTCATATAATAGGAATTATTAAGTCTATTTAAAAACATGTTCCAGTTTTGTCCATCCCTTCCATAGAAGAGATAAAGTAAAGCCACCCACTATGGAACAATTTCCACTTAGATGTAATGTTTCGATATTATATCTGTACAATCTGTATTGTATTCACCTGGAAATAAAGAATTTTTATCTATCTATCTATCTATCTATCTATCTATCTATCTATCTATCTATCTATCTATCTATCTATATATCTATCTATCTATCTATCTATCTATCTATCTATCTATCTATCTATCTATCTATCTATCCATCTAGTACAGATAGCTTGTTTGTCACAGGGAGTTTTGCAACCACATTTTATTTTCAATAGCAGTTGAGGCTTGATATTAGTAAAAGTTCAATGTTGTCAGTGTGAGGCCACACAAAAGGGCGAGTATTTCACTAGTCTGTTGTCTGGCTCGTCTCCACATTACCTGCACATTACCCTTGCACGTCTCTTTCTCTCTCTCTTAACTTTGGCGCTCTATACGGCGCTCCATTCTGCTCTGTGGTTGACAGGTTTCTTCTGTAAAGCGCATAGAGCATTTGAAATGGATATGCGCTATATAAAATAATAATAATAATAATAATAATAATAATACTTATAGGCCTATTTCTGGTTTTAATTGTGTTTTTGCATATTTTTTTTAGCCCAATTCAGTGACAAGTGTACGAACCACTGAAGCTGTTGGTGTTAACGTCTCATCGCTCGTTGTCTTCCCTCTAGGCTTACCCCACCCTCTACCGCCGTGTCATATGCATTAACACCATTGGCTTTACATTGTGGTTGTGGTCAGTTGTGTAGGTTGAATCAGTTTTGATTTTTTTTTTCAAGAGAGGAATTTTATTCAATTTTATGTCATAGTGTACGGAAATGGTATGTGAGTGACAATAAAATAAAAAAAATTAAAGTTACAAAATCAATCACAATCAAATTAAAGTTACAAAATCAGTCACAATCAAATTAAAGTTACAAAATCAATCACAATCACTGCTATTTTTCAACCCGTTGGCTAGGCAGGGTGAGGCCAGCATCGAGCGCTCAGTCCACACCGCGATGGTGAGAGGGGGTTTCAATGCGGACCATTCCGCCTCGCTTCGGGAAGCAGGGAAAGAGAGAGCCGCGTGGAATCTAGTTCAGTAGTGTATTATATCTATGCCAAGACATAGTTAGTGCTGGGTCTTGGATCTATGGGTGAGGGTGACCACTGGGAACTGCAATCACCGGTGACCTACGCCGGTGTAAGAGAAACGGTTCAAGTCCAAGCAATTGTAATTTTGTGGCCATAAACAGGATCAACAGCCCTGCACTTACTAAGATGGCAGTGACCAATTCCGTTCACAGAGAGATGTCTCTGTCCAACGTCCCAACTCCTTTTCTTCCAAGTTTTTCAACTTGGCTTTATTCACTGTTTATTAGTTGCAAATGGTAGTTCTGTTGCGAATGGATGGGCAGTTTTGTGCTTTTCTTTTTCAAAGAAAATTAAATAGTAGCTAATACTCAAACTCCCAAGATCTTTTGAAAAAATGCCAAGATCTCAAGGTCAGCCCCGAAAATCCCATGATCTTGGGAAAAATCCCAAGGACAGGCAACGGTGGACTTGCTGTTAGACAGAGGTGTAAAATACTCTAAAGAGCTGTAACTCGCTAGAGGTCTGCACGTAAAAAGTCTGACATGCGAAACTGATAGCCTTGAGGAGCGGAACGAAAGTTATGGACAAGTGATGCAGAGCCAACGGGTGCTGTTTTTTTTTTACGTGTTCATACATACTTATCGGCAAAAATAGCGGCGCAGATCGTATGCTGTGGACAAGACCACTAAGAAGTGTGACGTACTATTCAGTATCAGTCATAGATTTACTACACTAACAATCTATGGTATCAGTAGTGACTGGACAGACTCCCTGCATGGGGATGTCATAGAAGCTCGAGAAAAATGAGATATATTTTATAGATTAATCTTTTATGTGCTGATCCACCAGCATAGTTTCTTTCTCTCAGTAGTACAAAATTATAGTACAACCCTTCTTTGGTGTTTACTTCTTTTCACTGTAAAAGGTAGCCTATCCTTCCCCCCCTCCCCCCCCCCTCAATTATTGCGCATATAAACGCATTATACTGAGAGAGCGTGAAAGAGAGAGAGAGGGTGGGCTTGATTTTGTCAATTTTTTTTACCCCACCTTCCCGCAGTGTACGCTTTTGATACGCCTAGCCTCACCCCCTCCCCTCCCAAACCAGGTACAATACATGCGCATGCCCATGAGAATGATGAGCGTCGGTGAATAGACCTTGGCATTTTGCATGGACCATTTGACTGCAACATGGAAGTGTTGTGAAGGGATTTCCAGTTACGGTACACGAATATTTGTCCCTCTCATCATTCTATTTTCATCACTAGTACAATAACTGAAATAGTTATTACGAATTTAAACATTTCGGTTGGTTTCTTGAAAAGTTGTGTGGGACGAAATGGTCCCATCCCACTTCTGACATCAGTTGGATTTATCGGTGATAAAACGCGTCTAGCCCATCATTCATTTAAAATCCGAGAGTCTATTATTGACGACCTCACTAAGATACGTGCATCAAAGTATGATATAATTGGTATCAATATAAAGTAGGAACTTTCTATTAAAATTCTAACCGGATATTTTTTCCAGAAACGCTGTAGTAGTTTTAATACAATTTTTCAAAGGGACGAAATTAGTAAAAATTGACAAACTCGTGCCGGATATCTTAGCCCACCAATACGCCGTATCTTCGTTAGTAACAAAAGTTATCATGAGCACCTATATTCTATGGGAAGGGTATTGCATACTCTTGAAAATGTACCCGAGTTTTTGGCTTTCTGACGGTTAAAAGGAAGGAAAGGAATTATAAGAAAACGTAGGCCTAAGTTTTAGACATGACCCGCGAACTGTATACCCGCTTGTCGTAATTCCCACTTGACCAGTCAACGCGCGCTTCTTCACACTCACAGCGACCGTACACAAGAGAAGTAATTCAAGTAAATGAAGAGAGTACCGGTATGTTTTGTAATTACTATAGAGAGGTTTCACCTCGGGTTTCACTGTTGGTCGATTTGCACTGCGAGACACGGGAGGCTCTGCGAAACCACTATTAGCATGGAGCGGAAAGTAGGTCGCTGAGGTAAACAATATTAAGCGTTTGTGCATTTCCACGGGGCGTAAGAGCTTACAAACGGCTCTAAAATAATAGTTTCTGTCAACCCCAAAATATGAACAAACCACAGTAAACAGATATGCACACTATATTTGGTGAAGACGGTCTCTTTCAATTCTTCAATTTCTTGTTTACCGCAGCGACCTAGTTTCGCGATTTGGCGGAAGTGAGATCTCTCTATACATCTATACTCTCTGGTAGTGTATATAGAGGGTAGAGCACAACTGAATGCATGACGTAGAACACATATTTAAACATACTCTCTATAAATATTTTGGTATTTTTTTTTTTTGTATTTGTATTTGTATATGTGGTATGTGGCATTTTGGGATTCAGTATTTTGTCTTAAAGGAGCGTAGGAGCGTGTTCCAATCACAGTGCTTAACTGTGAGCGGCAGTTAGACTGACCCGCCCCCAAGACCGTGGGAGGATGGGAAAGAATCGTATAAAACCCCGGGCCTGTCAAGCCCCAAGCACTGTTGGGGGCCAACAGCACTATGCTGAGGCCCCCGAGAAACAAAAGAACTCATCCGGCCCCAAGCACTGCGTCTCTTCCCCCAGTCGAGAGCAGGTGTGTGTGTTATTGAATAAACGTCTTTTGTGCCCTACAATAGACTTATATTCTTCTTTGGCAGTGTGAGCAGTTTTACCGCCCTGGCACGAACCGAGTGAATGTTGCGGCCTAACCAGCCGCAGTAACAAGAGTGAACCCGCATGAATGGTTCATCTACACCATATCTACACCTTCACCCCCACCAGCCACCACCTTGTTACAATTTATGGCGCCCAGGCTGATAACATTCCTGACAATTCAGCCTTGTTTGAACAGGTCGACACAAAAATTGACTGGGCCAACGCTCAGCAATATGACAGAAATATTAATGAAGTGATATCGTGCATAGAAGGGTCCGTATCAAAGTCGAAGTGCACTACGGGTGCAAGGCAACTTCTGAAAGAGGGAAGTAAGCTGAAAATGAAAGAAGGTGTATTGTATAGGCAATGTCATGAACATGATAATACCATCTTCCAGTTGGTGTTGCCTGTGGCTTTCCGCCAGGAAGCTTTGAAGGGAGTTCATGATGATTGTGGACACCTTGGAATTGGTAAGACTTTGGATCTTTTACGTAGGCGATTCTTCTGGCCTGGCATGTCACAGGACGTGAAAAGATATATTGCTTCGTGTAAACGTTGTGTCTGCAGGAAGGCAGATACACATCAGCGGGCTCCTCTCGTAAGCATTACGACAAGTCAGCCCATGGAATTAGTTTGCCTTGATTATCTGTCTCTTGAACCTTGCTCAGGAGGGATAGAAAATATACTTGTCATCACTGATCATTTCAGTAAATATGCACAAGCCATACCGACGCGTAATCAAACAGCACAAACAACTGCGAAAGTCTTGTTTGATAATTTTATTGTTCATTACGGTCTACCCGCTAGACTACATTCAGATCAAGGACGAGCCTTTGAAAGCGGGGTCATTCAATCTCTATGTCAGATCACAGGTATTAAGAAGTCCAGAACAACACCTTACCATGCCCAAGGCAATGGTCAGACTGAGCGTTTCAATCGCACACTGCTGAACATGCTCGGCATTTTGCCTGATGAACACAAAGCAAATTGGAAAGCTTTTGTACCTCAAATGACGCGCGCTTACAACTGTACCCGACATGCTTCCACAGGCTATTCACCGTATTTTCTTATGTTCGGTCGCGAACCCAAACTTCCGATTGATCTTGAATTTGGTTTGTTAGAACAGTCGATGCCGGTACCATCTAAATCCTGTCCTGATTATGTGAAAAATATCCAGGAGCGTCTGGACTATGCTTACAGATCGGCTCTTAAAGCCTCCGAAAAAGCAAAGCACTCGCAGAAACAGTGTTATGACAGAAAGATTCAGAGAGCTACTATTCAACCAGGTGCTCAAGTTCTTGTTCGAAGACTTGCCTTCACTGGGAAACATAAACTAGCAGATAGATGGCATTCCGATGTCTATGTAGTATTGAAAAGACCTAATTTAGACATTCCTGTATATGTCGTGCAAAAGGCTGACGGTCAAGGTCCTAAAAAGACATTACACCGAAATTTGTTGCTACCCTTCACACCGAGAGAGGTTGGCGAGCAACCTGATAATGATAAGGTGACTGTTTTAAGTCGCGCCCCACGAAAATGCAATAGGTCCGTCGCGAATTTGCGAGAGCGACATGAGTCTTCTCCTTCAGATTCAGAGCAAAGTGTTTGCGTTATCGAACGGTCAGACTTAGAGACGAACGCAGTTCGAATGTCAGGCACTGATGACCATCTGTCATCCAACCACGACATTAGTTCACTGGCAGATTCTGAGTCCAGTGAGACTCCGGTAGAAATTCGGTCGCCTAGACGACGACGAAGGCCAAGATGGATGAAAGCTGGTGACTTCGTTATTTCACAACAATTAAAAACTTTAAGAGATAAAGTTCGGGACTCTTTTATTTTCCGTAAATTCCGTAGACATTAATGGTATGCATGATTCCAGTTGACTTGTCCGAGACCTCAGATGTGTCTTAAGGTTTCAGTTAGGTGGTTTTGTTCTTATTTCGTTCTTTTTTATTCCATTCTGAGCAAAAATCGGGACGATTTTTTGTGTTCAGGGGGGAGTATGTGGTATGTGGTATTTTGGCATTCAGTATTTTGTCTTAAAGGAGCGCAGGAGCGTGTTCCAATCACAGTGCTTAACTGTGAGCGGCAGTTAGACTGACCCGCCCCCAAGACCGTGGGAGGATGGGAAAGAATCGTACAAAACCCCGGGCCTGTCAAGCCCCAAGCACTGCGTCTCTTCCCCCAGTCGAGAGCAGGTGTGTGTGTTATTGAATAAACGTCTTTTGTGCCCTACAATATTCTTCTTTGACAGTGTGAGCAGTTTTACCGCCCTGGCACGAACCGAGTGAATGTTGCGGCCTAACCAGCCGCAGTAACAAGAGTGAACCCGCATGAATGGTTCATCTACACCATATCTACACCTTCACCCCCACCAGCCACCACCTTGTTACACAGGCCTATACTTCTTTAATCCCATTTGGGAAATTTGCCTTTGTGCCATTGCAGCCCAGTTACAACTGGAGCAGGCACGTCGTCGCCACAGTGCAGCACCGGTCGGCGGTTGTTGTTTTTTTTCGGGGGGGGGGGTGGTGAGGGAGGGAATGGTAGGGATGGATTTTTATTTAAATTTGCCCCAGCAGCGACCTGTTCGGCCTGCTCTTTACGATTTCCAACTGCCAAGGTATCTTTAACGTGCGCAGCATGCACATGGGCCCTCCGAATTTGTTCGTCCTTATCTGAGAAGACTATCATAGGCGCTCCTACTGTCAGAATCAAATACGGTCAAGGGGAAATAACTTAATTTAATATAACCTAGAGTAAGATATCAAGATTAATTTCCCTTGCCTTGGAGTAAAATTTAACTTTTGTGAAAACCCAAAATATCTATCAGAGTGGCCTTAAAGAATTGTCGTCTGCTGTGTCAAATTTTAACTTTTAACTAATTTGCATAGACAAAGTTAACATCCACGTCTAGAAATCTTCGTGGATTGATAAGAATAAGAAAACATACATATTAGGAAGTAGGAAAGAGTTAAATAAAAACCAGTAGGGCTTAGACGAAAGATTAGCGCCCCAGTTTCACTTTCCTAAGGGGATTATATTTCCTCTTGCTTCAACGCGTAGTAAATCGTGCTGCTTGCAGAGCGGGCTGGCGGCACTAGTTATTCATTCCATGCCAGACTTCCGTGGGTGATGGTCTCAGCGTCGATTCTGCTTGAATGAATCCATTTATTATGAACAGCATGGCTCATTGAATATGACACCGCCTTTATCTACTGTTTCTGGCCTTAGCGCCAGAACAATCGTAAGTAAGATCTGACCGAGGCTCGTGATGTTTTGACAGTGAATAGGAGGCGAAAGCATGACAGTTATCCAGTAGGAGTATTGATCACTTGGTGCATAGATCTACCCGGAGTGCTTGCTGAACATTGCAAGATGCTAAATACATAGACTAGATCTAGCTGTGAATTCTAGAATTGCAACTCGTACTAATGTGTGAATCATATAGAGTCTAGATGTCTAATTGTAATTGAATTGTCTGGGTGAGGCTGGGAGTTGCCAGTCCATCCTTGATCTAGATTATATATAGGCCTATCTAGAGTCTATATAATATTTAACTGTGCCGACGTCACTTCGACGGGCAAGATCTAGACCTGTAACTTTGGATCTAAATATCTGAGATGACCTTATGTCTCCAGAGACTGGACTCTATACTAGTCTAGTATATTGATTGCCATACAATAAGCAGACCAGATTTTAGAGATAGAATTCTATATAGAGTCTAATTAGTATTTAGATAATTAGCAAGAACAGAAGTTAAATGATTTTGTAGGAAACCTAGAGCTAGACTTGTAATGACGTATTTATTGATTATGAAATTGATGCTGCTGATATTTATCATTACTACATATTAGATCTCTAGTCGAAATTGTTAGTAAACTTAACGTAAATAAAATGTGGCCCTGCAGGCCCTGTTGTTGAATTTATCCACTTGTTCCTTAGTAATTGGCATGGGTCTGCAAGTTAAGAATTAAATTCAATATTACTATTAAAAATATGCAGTCGAACAACACCCCCAACACACCATTACGATAACAAGGAAATCCATTCATTACAATTGGAGTGCACACCCTTCCTTGAATCCGTAACACTGGAGAGGGACCCCCTAAAGAACATTTATTATCATAACTTAACAATTAGATAGGGGCACTCTTAAAAAAATTAAGTTAGTAAGGAGATAGACTCTAGCTATTATTGAGAGAAGAAATAATATAATATAGAATCTGGATCTAATAAGATGATCTGGATCTGGAATCTAGATCTAATAAAAGGGACACTATTTCTTAACATATATGGAGAGATTTAGATCTATCTAGATTCTAGTTGGAGATTTGTTAGCTATTTGAGTATGTCATGATGTAACTTTGTAGGATTGTGATTTCAAATCTAGATCTAGATCTAGAGACATGTCGATGATATAGATAGATCTAGATCTATACATTGTATATTAATATAAAATTTTTGCTTGAATTTCATATGATGTTCTGTCAATCCCATTAACCCGATGATCACGGCGAGGGACAACATCCATCAGACATCTATCTACCTGTGACAGAAAACGAGACCTTTGGACTTGGGAATGCGAGCTATGGATTGAGGAACCCACCATCTAAATTCCTTTAAAAAAAAAAAAAAAGTTAAGTGAACCATCCGAGTGTCGATTTTTGGGGAGGTTGAGGTGTTTTCCTTCCTCATCATTTTACAGGCTTTTTATCTTTTTGCATGTTCAGTTTAGTTTAGCGGGTGGTTGGATGGGATCGTAGTTTAGCTAATCTTCTTTGCCAATCGGGTGCAGAACGTGTATCGTTGGCTATAGATAACTCGGGGTGATTTGCTTTACTATGAATAGTTCTGTAGGGATCCATTTATTCGTATAGATTGTGGCGTTCTTTGCTTCCTCCCTTTCTTTAGGAAGATGTCTCTCCTGTCCTTTTTCTTAATACTATCTTGTAAATAAGTTAGGGCTGTAGGGTCTGTTATCGTTCGTCTTGCTTGTTAGTCTAGCGTCCTGTTCAGTGTATTTTTTTTTATTCCTTATAAAGTTTAAACTATTATATTGATATTGCTATGATTTACAATATATGCCTGAAATATTTCACGTGCTAAAACCACGTTGAATTTTAATCTGGATTATTGACATTAAGTGAATTATTAGAACCCGTGCAGTTAATACTGCCAGTTCTGGGTTAGTGTGATATAACCGATTCGTCTTTAAATTGATGAGCTCCCGAGAGGACAGTGGAAGACTGTTGTATGGGAAGTAATTTATGTGAAGTGAGAGATGAGTGATGTGTGGTGAATATTGGTATTATTTTCGGCTGTGCGGCCGCCCGAGGAGCAAAGAGTTTATTGTCTCATGGGACTTGTTCGTATCAGTATTGAGGTAATGTCATTATAAAAGACACGTGGTATATTGAGAGAGAGAGAGAGTTGAACCTTCTTACAGGCAGTGTAAGGCCTCAGGGCAGTGTAAGGCCGCAGGCAGTGTAAGACGCGGAGATGCAGTGTAAGACCTATGGGCAGTGTAAGGCCGCAGGCAGTGTAAGACCGACCGGTAAGAAAGGGAATTTTCGCGTTTTGAGAGTTTTTCCAGTGCTAACAGAGAACACTTGATTTGTCGCGTTGAGAGATATAATTTTGACAGTGGTAACAGAGTACACTGATTCGTCGCGTTGAGAGAGTTTTTTTGCAGTGGTAACAGAGGACACTGCGTGGTCGCGTTTTAAGAAGTTGTGAAGAAGAATTTTTTTTTATATATACAACCGATTATGTCTTGGGCTGTCCGCGTCCCGTGGACCAGCTAACATAATACTAGATATGATTATATACCGAGATGACTGTGACACTTGACGTGTGCATGGCTTGCGTAAAGCGCATTAGATTAACTAGCTATCGCCTCGTGCCATCTCATCTATACCGGATTCGATACGGAGATTAAATAAATTAAATCATTTAGTTATTGAATTGAGAAAGTTCTATACTATTGTTGCATTTGAGGCAGCACCACGCGAATTTGGAATGTAAACGTTAAGCTAATTAACTTTTCGTCGTTTTGGTTGTTTCGGCTTCATTATACGGAAATTCGTTGTAAAAAGTAAGACAGACCAAAATTTTCATTACTCTGTTAAAGAGTCTGTCTTGTATTGGGGTTGGATGGCGCTTCTCCACCTCATTTCTGGACGGTGGATGGATTCACATTATATTGTTCACTAATTTATGAACAATTTTTACATTCTTTCTTGTGAATATCCTCTTTCCACCAGCGTCATTCCGGACTGTGACCTGAGCTACTGACAAACCTGACGCCCTTGTCTGCGGGTCAATGAGATGGAGTCATGGCAAACCAAGCAACCAGAGCTACTGCTGCCATAGGATGCCACAATAATTTACTTAATATTATATTATTTGTGAATGTGCATACATGTATCAATATATGTGTTGACATAACAATTATGAGTATGGTTCTTCAGTGAGGCGTGACTGTGTGGATATAATTATACTTTAATTCAAGAGTATACAGTTAAGTAATCATTATTATTATAAATGTTTATGAGAAGTGTGATTGTATGAAATGAGAATATACGTCATAGATGAGATTCTACAGAACGTTGCCATAAATAATTGTGTAAAATTTTATTTGTCCATCCATATGCACGTTCTTGGTTAAATTTTTATCCATCTTAGGGCTTACTTTTATAATTTGGTACTAAGCCCCCAACTCAGTATCAGTGTCATTTTCATGACTGTCGAGTTTCTTCGATCCTATCGTGTAAATTTTTCTTAAAATTTCCACTGGGGTGGGGGATGTCAGAATCAAATACGGTCAAGGGGAAATAACTTAATTTAATATAACCTAGAGTAAGATATCAAGATTAATTTCCCTTGCCTTGGAGTAAAATTTAACTTTTGTGAAAACCCAAAATATCTATCAGAGTGGCCTTAAAGAATTGTCGTCTGCTGTGTCAAATTTTAACTTTTAACTAATTTGCATAGACAAAGTTAACATCCACGTCTAGAAATCTTCGTGGATTGATAAGAATAAGAAAACATACATATTAGGAAGTAGGAAAGAGTTAAATAAAAACCAGTAGGGCTTAGACGAAAGATTAGCGCCCCAGTTTCACTTTCCTAAGGGGATTATATTTCCTCTTGCTTCAACGCGTAGTAAATCGTGCTGCTTGCAGAGCGGGCTGGCGGCACTAGTTATTCATTCCATGCCAGACTTCCGTGGGTGATGGTCTCAGCGTCGATTCTGCTTGAATGAATCCATTTATTATGAACAGCATGGCTCGACGAATGTCTTGTCACTAATCCATGGCTCATTGAATATGACACCGCCTTTATCTACTGTTTCTGGCCTTAGCGCCAGAACAATCGTAAGTAAGATCTGACCGAGGCTCGTGATGTTTTGACAGTGAATAGGAGGCGAAAGCATGACAGTTATCCAGTAGGAGTATTGATCACTTGGTGCATAGATCTACCCGGAGTGCTTGCTGAACATTGCAAGATGCTAAATACATAGACTAGATCTAGCTGTGAATTCTAGAATTGCAACTCGTACTAATGTGTGAATCATATAGAGTCTAGATGTCTAATTGTAATTGAATTGTCTGGGTGAGGCTGGGAGTTGCCAGTCCATCCTTGATCTAGATTATATATAGGCCTATCTAGAGTCTATATAATATTTAACTGTGCCGACGTCACTTCGACGGGCAAGATCTAGACCTGTAACTTTGGATCTAAATATCTGAGATGACCTTATGTCTCCAGAGACTGGACTCTATACTAGTCTAGTATATTGATTGCCATACAATAAGCAGACCAGATTTTAGAGATAGAATTCTATATAGAGTCTAATTAGTATTTAGATAATTAGCAAGAACAGAAGTTAAATGATTTTGTAGGAAACCTAGAGCTAGACTTGTAATGACGTATTTATTGATTATGAAATTGATGCTGCTGATATTTATCATTACTACATATTAGATCTCTAGTCGAAATTGTTAGTAAACTTAACGTAAATAAAATGTGGCCCTGCAGGCCCTGTTGTTGAATTTATCCACTTGTTCCTTAGTAATTGGCATGGGTCTGCAAGTTAAGAATTAAATTCAATATTACTATTAAAAATATGCAGTCGAACAACACCCCCAACACACCATTACGATAACAAGGAAATCCATTCATTACAATTGGAGTGCACACCCTTCCTTGAATCTGTAACACCTACCCCCAATAGGATCAGGGACACGAAAATATGAGAAAAATCCCAAACTTCCAACATGCCTGCACCGGCCGGGTTTTGAACCCGAGACCCTTGGCATGAGAGGCGAGCACCCCCCCCCCCCCCGGCAAATGGCAACCAGACAAGTGCCTATAAACCTCTATGAGTAGCCGTACCTTACTCACGCGAACTATCGTTACGATGAAAGCACATTAAATAAAATAAAAAATCGTTCATCCTCTCACAGTTGTATCTATACAGATAGTGTCATGTACATAGGCCTATAATTTGCAGAAGTCGATCAATTTTTGTCTCTATAAAATAAGGATACCCCACCCAGAGTCTCCTCCACCCCCTCTCTCTCCCTGATAATACAGTATTGCTGGACACGATGTAGTGTTTTTTCTTGTGTGTGTGAGAGAGAAAAAGGGACAACGTGAAATATGCAGACTGTTAGTTATGCCCGACAGTGCTATAGGACAGTGAATTATTATCATGTTGGGAATTCGGGCGAGAGAATAATTATCCAAAGTATCTGTTTTGGTATGGAACAATTGTAAATCTTATGTAATAATAATACATTGTATTATGCCACATCAATATAATTTTCAGTTGTCTCACAAATATCAATTTGATTATTTTAATTTGTTACAACGCTCCATTAAAGATAAGCCCTCAGCATGCTTCCTAAGTCTTATGTCATGTCAACAGTGTTGTTGTTAATTTTGGTGTACGTTTGTGATTTTACAGTATTTTGGATAGGTGGCGCTGGTGTCTTTTTTATTGTTTCTCCTCCCCCCCCCCCCCTTAAACACACCATGAGACGATTTTTAGTTCTATTTTGTCGGGGATGGGGGGTGGGGGGACGGTTACATTACACCATTCCACTGGGCATGAAGCTGTCAAGTTTACCACATTTGTACGTTGATTCAAACTGACTCGAAAACTTTTGGCATTGTTAGAAAGGCAGTACATTCATCATTAGCCTCTAGAAAAAAAAAAAAAAAGATGGAAGCTTTGCTTCGTTAGAAATGGGGAGTTTTACAGTACTTTGAGCCTAATTAAAGATTTGCGACCTATTTCAGTGATTTGCCAGATTGTACTTGCACGTTTTAAAATAACTTTTAGAATGAATTATGAACCTATTATACAATACATACTGCATGAAAAAATTATGATAATATGTTTTAAGTTATTAATTAGATTAGTTATAGATATAATGTCCGTGAGTGGTGAACTTTTTTATATAACTATAACCATTTGCCTATGAGAAGAGCAATGGAATTAGGATCTGGCAAATCGGTCGCCATGTTGCTAAATCGATAATGGAGGTCAGCGATTGATGTACACCTTTGTACAGTTATTACCCATCTTATCAGTGTATTTCATGCCCTTTAGACCCAGTTCATTAGAGTTTTAGGTATGTATCAATTGTTTGACAAACATTTTATGTTCATGAAACTAGCATGGAAATGTGTCGCAAACCCCCTCCCCATTTCGGGGAGACCCACCAACAATCATCCAATGGCACCGGCCTTCAACTTGTTATTCACACGCTCTTTCTTGCGGCAAAGCGGGTGAGCCAGAGAGCACACCGTAAAGACAGATCTGGGGAGGAGTACCTTACTCGAGCGCCACTTTCACTGTTATCAATTTAAACACATGGAATGGTCAGATGGACCTGGGGGCGTGAGGGTCTAGTCAGTTTGTATCAATGGGCGGTAGTCAGATTGACTAATCAGGCGAAAAGGGGCTGGGGTAGTTGTGTTTAGTTAGTTTCTGGTCTTTGGCGCTCGAGTATGGAACTCCTTCCATCTGCACCCTGAAAATTATTTGAACATAGTTAACGTAAGTTTCTCGGACTTTGCAGATGGGGGTGGGGGATCACTGAGGCATTAAAGCGCTGAGAACTGGAATCAAATCTACCCGACAGATCATTGCCCCGAGCGGAAAGAATTTGGCATCACAGACTAGGCTAGATATTTAGACTCGAGATCTAGACTAGATCTAGATCTAGATTCTACTTCTAGAGATCTAGTCTAGAGCATAGATTCTAGATGTAGGCCAAAACTTTTTTTGGCATCAGTTGTTAGATCTTGCTTTGCTGTCAGTGTCAGTCTTGGGCACAGTGAACATGCATTATATTGATTGAACTGAAGTTAATAAATTTATAAATATTATGCCACGTCTTGTTGTATTGCAGATAAGTAGATGTAGCCAGTCTAGGGACTTTCCTAAAAAATTCATTTAGTGGGTGCGCCATCTTGAAATAGAGTCTGTACATTGTATGAAAGATCTCACAGAGACAAACACACCAGTGCAAGAATTTTCTTTCTATCTTAATTCTAACAGAAGTTACAGACCAAGGAGTAGCTTATATCGTGAAAAGTGCCTTCTTCGCCTTCGTAATTTATTTTCAAAAACTGTGACCTAAAAGCTGAAGATTGTTCACATTTATTTCAAACATATTTTTTACAAACTGTTCGTCCAATTTTCAGTGCTATTTAAGCCGCTCAGTAGGCTTAATAGTGTTGTTTTGTTTTTTGGGGTCATCTTTTGGATTATGATATTTATGTGTGATGACCACACTACTGCTGTCTGCGTGGTTTGGTTTGTATTTGATTGGTATGAAAACATTCGCTTATCATGCTTGATAATGAATTTACCAGCAAAACCTTTGTGAGTAAGTGTAAGCCTCTAACCAGCGATCTGACTTATGATACCTGTATAGCTGTACTTTTCGTGGGAAAGGATGGTTTCATCCAAATTGACACATACTAATGAACCAATGTGAGCATTTGGGGCAAAGATAAAAATTTCAGAGCTTGTTTCTGATTAGTTCTTATACAGTCAACTCTAGATAATGGTCAGCTTATGAGAAAATGAGATTTGTTGAGGAACAGTTCGCATGTCGATGTTACACCTTTGGATAGTGTGGGGAGAGCCTTTGAAAGCTTAGTCTGTGATTCCGGCCAGTGGTTCGCTGGTTAACATGTCCTTGTCACAATGCAGTGGGCACTGTTACTGGACTTACTTGCTGTGCTAACGTAAAATAATTTTTTTGTTTTTTTGTTTGTTTTTGGTAATAGGATGTCTGATTCTGAGAGTGTGGATAGAAAGCGTCCTGCAGATGCTGGCGAAACTGATGCAGCAGACAGTAAAAGGTATGAGGTTTTTTTATGACATATTTTGTAAGCAGGCAAAGACTGTACGAGCTGGTCATTGATTCAGGGCTACAGCCGAAATTCGCTCAACCCTACAGCAATGAAATTGGCATGCAATTGTTCGATTACAGACAATGAGACATCTTTCTGCTTTTCACCACAAATATTGAAAGTGATGAGAGCAAGTGTGTGTATTATACGATCAGTTTCAGTTTCACACTTGTCAATATATATTACTATTAGCTTTCAGAGGTTTTGGAAATCCATTTCAGTTTATCATAAAACTCTAAAATAATGTCAAAATGTGCAGTTTTCCAACAGCATGCATAATATTGCTCATTTTGTTGTAAAAACCTTCAGATCTCTTCACTCTGGAGTTATCTTCATTCTCATTTCAAATTTAATACTCAAATCCAGAATATTCTGCAACAGGATGTTATGGTATGTAGATTATTTTAGTGTGACTTGAAACTCTGACTGGATGAGAGTTGCATCATGATGACAGTTCAAAGTATTTTATTTCGAAACTGTGGAAGAGTTGCAGTGATCCATGTTCAATTTGTAAAAATTAAAATTTATGTAGAAATGAATGAATCTTCAGTTTCAGTGATTTTGTTTGGTTGTTGGTTGTTTTTTTTTGTTGGTAAAAACTACGGAATCATTTTGTCTTGGGAGTTATCGTAGTTAAAAAATTAAGCAAAAACACATCCTCTACAGTTTGGAGTCAGTAAATGTTCTGCATCCGCTGGTAACTGTCTGGTTCAGTTGATGTCGATTAATTCACTGACTTCTGGGCTTGGCGGCACAAATTATTCCCTGGGTATAGGGAAAAAGGAGGGTATTAATGATGCATGATATTGTTTTTTTTATCTATATATATAATGAGATTGTTTCAGCTTTGTAGAGTACATTCAAAATTGAATTTAGATTTAATGTTGGGTATAAAAAAAAATGCAAATCTACGATTGTTGTGTGCCCATGAAGGTGTGAATGAAGCTGAAAAAAGGGGTTAAAAGAAATAATTTTTGAGGGTGATGAAATGTGGCACTTTTGTCTTTTTCACTGAATTTTGTACTGCCTGGAGTTACAGACACAGTGAAAGAACTTGAGGATGTCAAAACAATTGAAAGAAGTTGTGCCAGGCACTCGTGATTGCAGTGCACAACATTTGTGAAGCAAGAAAAAACACAAATTTTTGAGGTTTCTACCAGGTCTGCAGTTAAGAAAAATTCATGTAAAATTGGTCTCCTGCTCAGCAGAATTCTTTCTGGTAGTTTGAAAGAAAGATAGCAGTGCTAACACCTGCAATTTTAGTGCAAAAGCATTCTAATCAAATCTGATCTGCTTGTATGTTTAATTATGAAGCCTCTAATGTCATCATCGCAGATCTGTGATGATGATACACTATAGTATTGTGGCAAGGGCCTATTATTGCACTCATGCAATAAAAGTAATCTTTGAGTTAACATTGCTCAGAGGACGGTATCAAGCTTGTAAGTTGGACATTAAATGTTTGCATTCTGTAAATTTGTTCATACTGCATAGAAAGTTAACTGTTCTATTCTGTTTTTTCTTATAGATTGAAGCTTGAAGACTCAGGGGACGAAGAAACAAATGCCACAGACTTAAAGACAGGTAAAAATGAAGATGGAGCCAGTGAGAAAACTCCCATGCCCGACGCAAATTCTGAGATCTCTAAGAAGGAAAATGAGGACAATTCAGTAGACAACAATGAAATGCAAGAGGAAAAGGTTGCAGACGGAGGAGATGCTGAAGCAAAGAAGAAAGAGGCAGTGGAAGAACAAGTCAGTGAAAGTCAGAATGAAACAGGGAAGTCACAGGAAGCAGAGAAGCAAGAGGCTGCTGAAGTCAGCACAGCACCAGATAGTCAAGAAAGTTCTGATATGGAAGGCAACAAAGAAGTGACAGAAAATTTGGATGAAAAAGACAAATCTGAAGCTAAGCCAGAGGCAGACGAAGCTAAGCCAGAGGCAGATGAAGCTAAGCCAGAGGCAGATGAAGCTAAGCCAGAGGCAGATGAAGCTAAGCCAGAGACAGATGAAGCTAAGCCAGAGGCGGATGAAGACAAGTCTGAAGCTAAGGTGGGGACAGTCAAATCAGAAAACAAAATAGAAGAAAACGAAACAAATTCAGGAGACAAGAAAGAGGTGAATACAGAAATCAACTCAGTAGACAAGATGGAGGCAGATGAAGAAATCAGTTCAGAAGTGGATAAAGCTGAAAGTAAAAATACTAAGTCAGAGGCCAAGGAGGAGATAATGCAAGAAAGCAAATCAGAGGCTACTGTGACAAATGTCAATGAAATGAATGCGGTGAAAGAAATCCCGAAGAGTGACAGTGACGATCAGGCAGATGAAACATCAACTGTCAGATCTGAAGGCAGCGAAAAAGAAAACATCGATCTCAAAAAAGAGAACTCTCAGTCTCCAGATATCATTATGCTCTCAGATGAAGAAGACTTTCCTGGAGACGAAGATAATCCTGCCCCAGCATCACAGGCCAGGCGTTCACGCATTCTGAAGAAAATAAAAGCATTACAGAATCAGTTGCGTAATGAAGAGGCCACTCTTGTACTTCTCAAAAAGTTGCGACAGAGTCAGATTACCCAACCACCAGAACCCCCTCAGCAGACCCCACCCCCAAGACCTCAACCCTCTCACCAGCAGATGAATCAGCAACATATGAGACAACATGGAGGACCACCACCTCTGGTCAGAGGTGGGCAGCCTAGCTCAAAGACTTTGCACAGTGTCAGTCAAAACTCTCACATGCGGGGCCAGCAGATGACTAACCAGTCCTCCCGTTCACACCAAGGCCCTCCGCCTCTAGTCATGGCTCCTCGGTCTGGAAACGGCCAAGGAGCTCAGTCTCAGCAGTTGTCTCATGGATCCCGCAACAGCCTTCCACCCAATATCCCACGGGGCAGTGAAAATCGCAATCAGCAACGTTTGCAGCAACAGCAACCTCCAGCGCAGCAGCAGCCTCAGATGGCACAGAAACAAGCTCCGGTACCGCAGGCACCACCTCAGGATACTCAAACCCCAGCACAACGACAGGCGGCTGCCAAACAAGCTCTACGAAAACAGTTAGAGAAAACACTCTTACAGATTCCTCCACCAAAGCCTCCACCACCGGAAATGAATTTCATTCCATCTCTGGCCTGCCCAGATTTTATTTTGCTTCTTGGCTTGGAGGAAGTTGTCAATCATATGATTGATTTCCAACTCATTGCCAGGGGACAGAAGAATCCGGATGAGAGATTTGTGTGTACCCCATTCACATGTGTGCAGTGTGGCTCTGACTTCACACCTGTTTGGAAGAGAGAAAAGCCTGGCTCGAAAAACGTTATCTGTGAGCATTGTGTGACCACCAATCAAAAGAAAGCCTTAAAGCAAGAGCATACCAATCGACTCAAATCTGCATTTGTGAAAGCACTGCAGCAAGAGCAAGAAATTGAGCGCATGCAAGCATCATCAGCTCCCTCACCTCAGCCCCCCACGGGTAATCCTCAGCCGCAACATCCATCTGCCCCCATGATCTCAGCTGCCAGTGCAGCAGCTGCGGCAGCAAATGCAGCAGCAGCAGCTGCTGTGGCCAACTACAGACCCAGTGCAGAGCAGCTACGTCAGCACCACTTCCTACAGCAAGCCCAGCTACGAGCTGGTCAGCCTTTAGGCCTTCAGGCCTTCTCTCGTTCTCCTTTCTCATACAATCTTCCCTTTGCCAAGCAGCAAGATCTGCAGCGCCAGTATCTGTTAGACATGATACCTAGGGGAAGTATGCCATGGAAGCAATAACTTTGCTGATATCTCTCTAAAATTCATCATTGTTGGAAAGGAAACAATAGGAAAAGATAAACTATGATCAGTGCTGCACTGTTTGTCATTTCAGGCCAGATGTAAAAGCTGGAGAGATCTTAGTTTGATTTTCACAATGTCAAAATATGAAAGAAAGGCCAAGTCTGTGTTAGCAGAACTAATTTTGTTGCCTGGTCTTTTCTTATTTCAGCTGTCATTTTTTTGCCACTTTGAAAGATAGGCAGTGGTTTAGGTTTAGTTTCTTTGAGCGAAGCATCTGAAACATCTACATTGTGTATGTCATGTGTCATAGTTATGACTGAATTTCAGTGGCTTTGAAAACTTCATAAAAGCTAAGAAACAAAGATGACAAATTTGTAAAAGTCCTTGTAGTTTTGTTGCAGTATTCTCTTATCCTTGTAGTTTTGTTGTCAAGCTCTCTTGTCTTGTGTTTGTGTGAAAGAACAAGATTTATGTCTGAATGTACAGCTTTCTTTCAACATTTTGTTTTATTTTTACCTGGAAAAAAAAAATACAGTGGACGCCGGTTTCAACGAGATCGGGTTCAACGAGGAGTCGGTTCCAACGAGGTCAACTTCGATCCCCGCGTTCTTTCTTTGTTTTTCATTGTAATAAAATGCCACTCTCAACGAGGTTTTTTTCCCACGTGGTCGGACTCAACGAGGTCACGATGCCCTCTCTTCAACAACCAGCGAGTCAAGCGGAGCACGCTTCGCTTCTCGCCGTTCCGGCCGATATCACACGCCGCGGCCGGCCATTGCCCCGCAGGCACTACAGACGAAGGGAATGCCGCACGCCCCCCCTCCCACCCATCCCCCAACTGATCCTCCCCTGGAACAATCACTGCGTTTGCCGGTTTGCGAGGGGAGGGGGTGGGATGAATAAACCAGCGAGGAAAGGGTTGGGTGTTGTGAGCGGGTGGGACGGGGGTGTTGTGGTGTGTAGAAAATAGATCTAGAAAGATAGGGCATCATAGGCTGTGCCAAGGCAAAGCTAGCATACTCCCTAGCAAGACCAGGTGGGGTTTTCATTGAATGATTGTGATTGGTCCATTGGTTACGGTGCCGAGTTAGGTCAAGGCCAGGCTAGGCACAATGCGCACGCATCCCTCTAATCTCTTTCTTTACTGTTCACTTCACTTTCTTCACCACGCTTGCACCAGTCACACCGGATTGCTCTCATTTTCTTCATTGTCTCATTTCACTTCCTGCCTTTGTTGCATCAAGATCGCTCATCATTAAAATAATTGATCATCATGGCATCCAAGAGCCGGAGAGAGAGGGCATCGTGACCTCGTTGAGTCCGACCATGTTGGGAAAAAAACCTCGTTGAAATTGGGATTTTATTACAATGAAAAACAAAGACAACACGGGGATCGAAGTCCCGTTCGATGGGTTCTCAATGAGAGATCTCTAAAAACAAAACAAAAAAAAAGACCTCACCCCCAAACACGTACTTTTGATCACCCGACGCCACCCGCTCGATGGGTTCTCAATCAGGGTAGATAATTAGGCAGTGTACTATAATTTGCTTAGTTGCTTCCCTTGATTTCAAGATCGCCTCAAACGTCGATGTCACCTACAACGAGAGGTCGGCTACAACGAGAACATTGTGTTGCCCCGGCGATCTCGTTGAATGCGACTTCCACTGTACATACAAATTAATGTAAATACTGTTTGTTATTACTCTATGAGCACTTTGACATCCTTAGGAGAAGAACACAGTTGAACAGTTGAATTATTGTGTACATTTCCGGGTAGATGAAAGAAAAAAAAAAATCATACAGAAAAAGTGACAAACTGTTGGAATTTGTATTTTGTATTTGTATTTGTATTTGTATTTGTATAACTCTTTAATCCCATTTGGGAAATTTTGCCTTTGTGCCATTGCAGCCCAGTTATAACTGGAGCAGGCACGTCGTCGCCACAGTGCAGCGCCGGTCGGCGTTTTTTTTTTTTTTTTTGGGGGGGGGGAGATGAGGGGGGAGGGGGAGGGACTGGTAGAGATGAATTTAATTTAATTTTGCCCGGGCAGCGGCCTGTTCGGCCTGCTCTTTACGATTTCCAACTGCCAAGGTATCTTTAACGTGCGCAACGTGCACACGGGCCCTCCGAATTTTTTCGTCCTTATCCGAGAAGACTAGGTACTCGATCCTACCCCTCAATAGAATCAGGGACACGAAAATATGAGAAAAATCCCAAACTTCCAACATGCCTGCACGGCCCGGGTTTCGAACCCGGGACCCTTGGCACGAGAGGCGAGCACCTTGCCTCTAGACCACCTTGTCCCCTTGTTTTTTAAGTCGAGCAAAGCTGCATTTTAATCTTAAAAATAAAATAAAAAAATTATGTTAAATGGTTTTGAGACCCAAAGCCTGTCAAGAAATCAATATAAATTCGAACAGCTGCAACGAAACATAGATAAACATTTCATTTCCTTCACTTCGTTACATAACACTTCATTGCACTGCAATTTAAAGATGTACAATCTACTGAAAAGATGATATCAGTTGAGTTGAACAAATATTTGTTGTTTTCAGTGAAAGATTGTGCAGTACAAAATCATTTATAATGGAGAGAAATGGTTCGTGAGCCTCAGATTTTTTTTTGGGGTGCAAATTTGAAAGTAGTCTGGGGTGTGGTTGACGAGGTCAAGCAGGATTGTTGTTCACATTGACAGTTGTGTTTGGCAGCAGGCAGGAAAGGAAAAGCTCAACCTGTATTATAATAATAATTAAGACTGACCTTTTCGGGAATTTGGATGATGCAATTGAGTAAAATTGCACAATTCAACATACATGACATCTTGTAAATAATGTAGGAATGGCATGGGATTTCAGTTGGTGTATGAACAGTTTATGGATCATTTCAAAGTTTACCTGCACCAATAGCAGCATTAGAATTTGTACCCATTATGTTGTAGTGTGACATGTATGAACGACCGCTTGAAGAATGATCAGTTTTGTTGAATGATCTAACTTGGAAGATGAGCTGTGGAGGTGTGTCATAGCAGCACACAAATATGAGAATATTTTCAGAACTGAATGTTTTAAGCACAGTGCTATGTAAAATGCAAGAAAATGAGAGAAAACAAAAACTACTATCAACTGAAATATTTGTGTTCCGATTTTTTCCCCTTTTTTTTTTTTAAAGCCAGGGGAGAATTTGAGGCCTTATCAACTAAGTCCCAGAGCTTTTTCTCAAATTTTAAATTCCCAGACTTATCCAAAAATTGCGAGGCTGTATGAGAACCCTGAATAATCATTTATAATGAGAATGGGCTTGTTGGTGCAGTAGGGTAACAATCTCATCCTCGGTGCCGCAAGGAATGCATATATACACGTGTACATCCACTGCACAAGAGTACAGATATTATATAATATACAATGTAGATCTGGAAAAAAGAATGGACTTGAAGGATTGCTTGTGACAGTACTGACACCATATTGTACTCCTGTAGTTGATACATGATGTAATGTGTATGCAGGACATGATGTTGAAGAAGTTGTGTACAGACTGGGGCCTAATCAAATCAAATTTGGAAAATGACAGAACTTTATTTATTAATGACAAATGTCCTTGGTTTACTTTGAGAAACATTTGTGTGTACAATTGAGGACGTGCCTGTATAAATAGTGAGAGACGAATGCAGCATGATGGATATGTATGGTTGAGGTGTGATTTCAACTGATCAAATTGTGGCGCTGTCTTTTCACTTTGTCCTTCAATTTCAATAAAGTCTTCTGAATGTTTCAGATTTTAGTTGTTCACTCTCGCAGCTTTTGTTCCTGTTGAGATAACTAGTACGATAAAGAATGAGTTCAGACGGTGTTCTACTTCTAGTCTATTTCTTTGTATTTCAAAGGAAAGGTTACCATAGTTCATAGATCACAATTATTAACATAGAGAGTTATAAATAGTGGATAATAGCCTAATGCCTAACTCGCAGGTTTTTTTGGCTTTAGCAAGAAAGAACTGAGATTTACATTACCAATATTCCCCTTCAAAGCCAATGACAATGACCAAAAAAAAAAATGAAGAAAGAAAACATTTCAGAATTGGAATCAATTTAATTTATTAAACAATTTTTTTTCTTTTACATGATCTGTTCTTTTAAAAGTGCTAGATATCAAAGATTTACAAATTAGTGAGACTTGAAAACACATGGGGGTTCACCTTTCACATAACAGCAGGAAGAAAAGAAAAGCCTTCCATTTTCAAAGCTATTAAGTCAGAAATCACAAAAGTACAAAACTACTACATGTAATACTATGCATGTTATGAGAGAGCCAATGTTAACTGCTTACATCCAAACCAATTATTTATACAACCGTACAGTGAATGTGGGGTAGGAGGCGTGAGAAGTCTAAAGGCGAATCATAAGACATTCATGAAATTAAGAAATTCAAGTTCAAACTATACAATGCCAACTTGCAGTACACAGTTGGCAAGAAGTTTACTGATTTTTTTTCTTTGAATAGTCACATAAATTACATACTATACACATTGATGCAATGAAAGGAAATCTGCACTTGTAACCCGATTCTTCTTGTTTAAATTAATTTGGATTTATCCGAATGAGGCCGAAACTTTCATGCATTAGAATGGTTTGCCTATTCATACACCGCTGGACGTTTGGAGCTGCTTTTTCATGCATGTGCACAAAATGATGACACTGTGTTGGGCAACCACATGTACAATCTGTACATAGGCCTACGTGTATTGTCTACAGGTAATTTATTGCCTTTGTCGCCACTCTAAAATTCTCTTGGACAGTAGGAAAAATTATAAGGGAAAATTGGTCCTTTGGAGCTGATGGAATGACGCATACACTGGGGTTGAAGTCCTTTGTTTCTTGGGGGCCTCAGCCTAATGCTGTTGACCCCCGAGATGCACACACTGGGATGTCTGCATCCTATCTACACTGCGCCTAAAGCCCCACACAAATTGCGAGCAGTGCAGAAAATAAAAGAAAGAATAATGCTGACTGACATTTTACTATTTTTACTGTCATGTTCTGCTCTGCCCCTTTATACTGAATGCAACAGTACGGGCCTACACCATGTATGGGACAAAAAGTTTGGAATAGCACAATGCTTCAGATCTTTGAACTGGGAGCTAAAGAACAGCTGCACAAAAGAACTGGTGTAGTATAACATCATCTATTTACCACTGTAATATTACTAGTATTAGTTTACAAAGTTAAAATATAAATTGTTTTTAAAAATTCCAAGTATATGGTGTAAATTTAATGTCTGGGGAATAATGTGAATCACACAAGCAGAACAGCAGAAGTCTTAGCTTCATCACCATCAGGATTGATTCCACACCAGTAAGAAAATGTGCCACAAGGAAACTTGTTTTTCTATGAACCTTCAGACAGAGGCAGCTTCTGTTCTACACACTGCAATTTATGCAATAATACAAACACCTTAAATAGAACCACAATCAAATCATTAGTTTTGGCCCATCAAACTGGCGCACAAATAACTAGTGAAAAAAACAACTCTAGAAGACTAGAAGTATGGGGAAAACAGGGAATGGCTAGCGGCTGCTGGAAACAATCTCAGGTTTTTTACTTAAGGGAGCAATCACAATCATAGAAAATACGCACACAAAAAAAATTCTCCATGCCAAAAAAAGGCAATTCATAAATTTACTTGTTTTATCAAAGATGATAAATTACACATGTAGTGAAAACATTGGCCTTGGTTACTTTGAGCACTGAGTACAATGTAATGAAAAAGTTCTCTGTCTTCATAAATTTCCCATGACATGCTCGCATCCACAAAAATTGTAACAAGAATAAGTCTTCCATGTGTGCACACATGTCATTCAAACAATTGAGCTTGCCTGTGGTAAAAGCTGAGGTTGTTCTAGCACGTTATAGTAGGGGGGAGTTAGTTGATCTAACTACAACCCTTTAGAAAACGAAACTATTACAGCTGTAAAATAAATAAACACGAGATCCGACGATAGATTAAATAATACTAAAGTTTAATAACTGTATAGTGAACAATAAATTACTAGGAAGACGCCAGCGAAACTAAATATCTACGCCACACAAAAGGAAACTCACTTACTCACCCCCCAACCACTCACACAGGTCTATATATATAAACATTTCTATAGAAAGTTCCCGAAATAAACGTTACCTTTGCCCTCGCACAAAATAACCAATCACGCATCAATACGTCATCAGGTTACATCACCCAAGGCCAAATCTGGCGTAAACATTCGTTTCCACAACGTTATCGAATATTCGGGAACATACTAATATTTACTGAACGAGTCAAAACACCTGACAACAAGCGAGCGAGGAAAAAAACTACTCACTAGAAAAGAAGGTCAGGTCACGGAGTACAGTCAACAATAAAATGAAAAAAGTAGTGGACACATGCTCAGCCACCAGCACAACAACAAAACCGGGGGAGGGCAAGGGGTAGCCCGCAGATGCTACACAACTCCCCAATTTAAGTTGAATATCTTTCAACTCCAAAAACATTATACAGCGTCTGCACTGTCGTGAAATAATCTTATAGCACTCCCAATCTCACAAAGGTAGCTGTTAATTCTACTACAATTAATAACAATTTTAGTGCCTTCCCGAATGTCATCACAAATACAATACAATGCAGTGTACTTTGCATCACTAATACCATAACTAATACAATACCGTCATTGTGACAAACCAATAGTTAACAGTAGGCCTACTAGTCAAAATAACACAACGCCACCACTGTGGTGAAACAATGGTCAATGATATTATTACAAATCATATAAGGTGAAACGATGGCCCATCGTTACACAATGCTTCGTGCACGAATCATAGCATATAACTTGTTGTACATAACATGGTTATCTCCAAAATGTATAACTCATACGTACAATGGCAAAAATACCAATACATACCGACCACTGATTAGGGTCTTTTCTTCATCATATTAGGTCAACACAAGTTACAACAATGCAATATAACACAAACACTGCTTGCTCGCAGTCCCCATTTGGGTTACATTTTCCAAAAATTACACCAAGTTCCATTGGTAACTAATATGACATAGCATAAAATCAAAATGTGACTAACACATCATGACTCTCTATCAGCCATCAATTCAATATTCAGTTACAGATGAACTATGTCCCCAATTACAGTACAATACTGCCGTCCTAGAAATTCATCTAGTAGGCAAAAGTATGGGTTACAATGCATTTCACTGATAGTGTACTACTTTAAAATACCCTGCTCAGGAAATCGGCACAGACATTTTCTCTGCCTTTTACGTAGTGAATCCTGAATCGATAAGACTGTAAAAATAAACTCCATCGTAATAACTTTGGACTGTCAAACTTGGCAGAGTTCAAAAACTCTAATGACCGATGGTCAGTTTGGAGCACAAACTCCTTTCCATACAAATACAAAGTAAACTTTTTTACAGCCCAAACAATAGCTAAACATTCGCGCTCTGAGACCGAATATTTTGTCTCACGAGGCAATAGCTTACGACTAGCATATGCCACAGGGTACAACTTTCCCTCGTGTTCCTGCATAAGACTAGCGCCTAATCCGCGATCTGATGCATCAGTTGCTAAGACAAACTCTTTGGAAAAATCTGGCAAACATAACACGGGTTTGGAGATAATGACATTCTTCAAAGAGGTGTACGCTTTCTCCTGCGTTTCATCCCACTGGACTATATTGGGCTGACCCTTTCTAAGTAAATCAGACAATGGTGATGCAATCGCTGAAAAGTTAGGAATAAATTCATGGTAATATCCCACTAATCCTAAGAATGCTTTCACTTCCTTCTTAGTGGTGGGTCTGGGTGCGTCCCGTACCTTACATACATTCTCTTCTAACAGGCCAATCATACCTTCTCCCACTAAGTGTCCAACAAAGTCTACTTCAGACGTTCCAATCAGACACTTCGATGGTCTTGCAGTTAATCCAGCTTGGTCCATCCTCTGCAGTAAGTCCTTGAGAGTCTTCACATGCTCGTCGAATGTCTCTGTATGAATCAGCAGGTCGTCCACATATGCTGTCACATTGTTCATTCCACGGATCAATGGCTTTACGATCCTGTTCAGTGTGGCTCCTGAGTTCATCATCCCAAAAGAATGAATTCATAGTGTTCGCCCATGGTGACGAACGCCGTCTTGGGAATGTCTTGCTCTCGAACTTTCACTTGCCAGTATCCCTTGCTCAGGTCAATCCGAGAGAATAATTTTCCTCTCGAGAGACTCTGAAACACTTCTGATGGCGCTGCTGTCGGATGAGGGTCGAATACTGTGATCTTGTTTAACCTCCTGTAGTCGATGCAGACTCGGTTGGATCCGTCCTTCTTCTTGACGACAACAATAGGTGAAGCATAAGCTGATGAGCTCCTTCGAATGATGCCCAGCCGTCCCATGGTGCTAAGCTCCTCCTTCAATGAGTCGCGCATAGCGTAGGGCACCGGGTATGGTCGTTGACGAACTGGTACTTCTGTCGTCAGGTCGATGCGATGTTCACCCAACTGGCAGCATCCAGGGAGATTGGTGAAGACGTGCTGGTAATTCTTCACCACATCGCAGAGTTCTTGACGTTGTTCCGATGTCAGTTGCGTTCCATACTGGACATCTCTGTAGCCTTCATTCTGGTCCCAGCTTCCTAGGTCGGCAAGGTCCTCCGTCGTTCCACCGTTGTCGCCTTCCAGGTCGCAGTCCTCGATGACTGTCATGCCAGCTGACTCCACGGGTTGACTCTTGTCCATCATGTCGTCCTCTGCCAGTACAGTCTCAGCACTATCACCGCCGCCGTCCTTTATGGCGTTGACGTGTTCAGGCGTGGTATCTCTCCTACTGTTGTCCATCCCACACATCTCGGTCACAATAGGTCTCGGTTCCATTGCCACTGCTGCTGCTTTTGACGTCCTTGGAATGTATCTCTTGAGGAGGTTGGCGTGCAAGGTCTTTTCTTTTGCACCCATCTTGACTCTATAGTCGTTAACACCGACAACTGAGACTACCTTATATGGTCCCTTCCATTGGACTAGGAGCTTGTTAGTGTTCGTCGGCAGTAGCACCAACACTTCATCTCCGGGGCGGAACTTCCTCTCTCGCGCCTTCCGGTCGTAGTAGGTCTTCTGTCTACCTTGAGCCTTGGAGAGTTCTTCCGTCGCTAACTTCCATGTGTCCTCCAGCCTCTCACGTAGTTCCATGACGTACTGGTAACTGGTCTTCGTTTCCGGCTCCTCTACATCCTTGGTCCATAGTTGACGTAAGATGTGCATGGGTCCTCTCACCGTTCTCCCATACAGCAACTCGAATGGGGCAAACTTGGTCGACTCTTGAGGAACTTCACGATATGCGAAGAGCAGCGGGTTGATGTATCTGTGCCACTGCTTGGGTTGCTCTGCGCACAGTCGCCTTAAGGTCTTCTTCAGTGTGCCGTTAAATCGCTCCACCAACCCGTTGCACATAGGGTGGTAGACTGTAGTGGTCGACTGTCGAATTCCCAGTAGTCTGTTCGTTTCCTTCATGACATCTGACATAAACTGGGTCCCTTGGTCGGACAAGATCTCTTCGGGCACACCCAAACGGCTGTAGATGTTCACTAAGGCTTCTGCTACCGTTTCTGCGTCGATCTTCTTCAAGGGTGGGGCTTCGGGGTAACGAGTAGCGTAGTCTATGTACACCAGGATATACCGATGTCCACCTTCACTTGGGGGGTCGATAGGTCCTACTAAGTCCACGGCCACTCGCCTAAATGGTACGTCCACTACTGGCATACTCTGCAGGTGCACCTTTGGTGTCGCTCCTTTGTTCACCGTCCTCTGGCATATGTCGCATGAGCGGCAGTATCTCGCGACGTCACCTTCAATTCCAGGCCAATAAAAATTGCTCATAACTCTGTCTTTGGTTTTCTTCACGCCGAGGTGTCCTCCGACGATCGAGTCGTGGGCTACACTCAGTACATACTCTCTCAGTTTTTCGGGTAGTACCACTTGCCTTATAACCGTCGCCTGTCTCAGGTCCTTGTAGATCCGGTACAGTACTCCTCCATGTTTCTCAAAATGAACAGATTTATTGCCTCTATTAGTTGGGATCTTCTTCTGCTCTAACTTCCTAATGACTTTGTCTTCTTCTTGGAGTCGGATAAGTTCCTCTCTATCCACTCCCGCGTGCCGTTCTGCCCTCGGCACCTTCAGCGACGTAGACCGGTCCTTCCTCTTCTCCTGGGCCCTCGTGGTCACCGCTCCTACCATCACCTCAGTATCAGGGTCGTACGGATCCTTCGCTCCGTCCACGTTCCCGACTACTAGGTCGCAGATGGTCTCCGGGAGACACAGCGCCGTCACTTTGCCCGTCAGGTAAGGCGTCTTCACGTCGATAACGGCTTCTTCCGCCGCTAGCAAGGAGTTATCGATCCTCGCGATAAGTTTCTTCCCACCGGTGAGCTGTCCGTCGTCCACCAGTGCTCGCCGCACCACTACACCTTCACAGCCGGTATCTCTTAGGACATCTACCGCTCGATTTCCAATCAAGCCCTTCATCACCGGTAACTTCAGCTTCTCCACGGTCCTTCCGTCACTGCATCCTCCGCACGTAACAGGCACCGCTAACTGTAGCTTCCCGTCCTTCATTACCGCTTGAACGTTGATGCTGGTGTCAGCCGTCGTCACATCTTGTCTTGACGACTCGTCCGCCGCTATAACTACGGCCGCCGCCGCCTTGTTCGGCTTGCCTCGTCCCATATCCTTCTGGGCTGGACACATCCTCCGAACGTGGCCTGGCTTTCCACAAAGGTAACATTTCAACTCACCTTTGTCGTTTAACTTTGCACGACACTCCGTCGCCTTGTGTCCCGGCCTCTGGCACCTATGGCAGACCTGTGGGCTTCTGTCTCCGTTGGGCCTCTGTCGCACTGGCCGGCTCTGCAGTCTGGCGCTCCCGCTGAGCGTCCGGTTCCTCGCTACCAGGTACGCCTCCGCTGAATCTGCGATGTCCTGTAGCGTCTTCGGTTTCCTCTCCCTCACATGGGTTGCAAGGTCTGGTGGGCAGGCATCCATGAATTGCTCCCTGACGAACAGATCTCTCACTCCTTCGTAGGTCTCCTCCGTCTTCGACAGCTTTATCCACCTCTCTAAATAGGTCTTGATCCTGGTCAAAAACATTCCAACATCTTCTCCATCTTCAGGCTTACCTTGTCTGAACATGAGTCTGTATCCGTCCTCTGACAGGTTGTACCTCTTCTGCAACGCTTCCTTGACCTTGTCGTAGTCCTTGGCTTCGTCGATCGGTAGTCTGCAGAAGCACTCCAAAGCTCTCCCGGTCAGCAGGGCAGACAGTGATGTCGTCCAGGTGGATCTGGGCCATTCAGCTGTCTCGGCAAACCTCTCAAACCGCAGCAACCAGCTATCCAAATCGTCCTTCTTGTCCTGAAATGCAGGTAGCTTGGGTCTCTTGGAACTGGCGTGGTCGTCGGTCTTCTGCGCTGAGTCGTTGCCTCCACGTTGCTGGCGCATCCTCTCTATCTCCAACTCGTGGTTCATCTTTTCCCTTTCCAGCTGTCGTTCAGCCTCCTTCTCTTGTCGTTCAGCCTCCTTCTCATGAGCCTGTCGTTCAGCCTCCTTCTCCTGTCGTTGAGCCTCCAGCTGTCTTTCTCTTTCTAGGCCTTCACGGAGGTAGTCCCGTCTCTCCTGCCCAGTGAGCTCCA
The DNA here is from genome assembly GCA_963931925.1 of Onchidella celtica. Classification (NCBI taxonomy): domain Eukaryota; kingdom Metazoa; phylum Mollusca; class Gastropoda; order Systellommatophora; family Onchidiidae; genus Onchidella; species Onchidella celtica. The sequence continues at coordinate 116,987,277 of OZ007567.1, forward strand.
TAGCGTCCGCTTCCTGGCTAAGTCTTCCAATAACCTCCGACATGTTGTAGATAGCTTGTCGATGATATTCTACAATAAACTATGTAAATAAATCTAGTAATTTAGATCTGGTCCGTTCGAATATGGTCGGATCCCGGACGAGCCCCCAATATGTAACAGCTGAGGTTGTTCTAGCACGTTATAGTAGGGGGGAGTTAGTTGATCTAACTACAACCCTTTAGAAAACGAAACTATTACAGCTGTAAAATAAATAAACACGAGATCCGACGATAGATTAAATAATACTAAAGTTTAATAACTGTATAGTGAACAATAAATTACTAGGAAGACGCCAGCGAAACTAAATATCTACGCCACACAAAAGGAAACTCACTTACTCACCCCCCAACCACTCACACAGGTCTATATATATAAACATTTCTATAGAAAGTTCCCGAAATAAACGTTACCTTTGCCCTCGCACAAAATAACCAATCACGCATCAATACGTCATCAGGTTACATCACCCAAGGCCAAATCTGGCGTAAACATTCGTTTCCACAACGTTATCGAATATTCGGGAACATACTAATATTTACTGAACGAGTCAAAACACCTGACAACAAGCGAGCGAGGAAAAAAACTACTCACTAGAAAAGAAGGTCAGGTCACGGAGTACAGTCAACAATAAAATGAAAAAAGTAGTGGACACATGCTCAGCCACCAGCACAACAACAAAACCGGGGGAGGGCAAGGGGTAGCCCGCAGATGCTACAGTCTTCATAAATTTCCCATGACATGCTCGCATCCACAAAAATTGTAACAAGAATAAGTCTTCCATGTGTGCACACATGTCATTCAAACAATTGAGCTTGCCTGTGGTAAAAGCTGCACTCCCTTGCTGACATCATTACAATACATTATACTGACCATAAAACTTCAACAATCATTTCTGTTGTTTCATAAAAGAACTCCATGAAATAAAAATACAATCCAATCCACTTATCTCGTTATGCCTTTTGTTGCCATTCTGGGTAACTTGGCACAATTTCAAAATCCCGACTTGTTCCTTCTTTAATGCTACTGAATATTTCCCTGTAATTCGACCTTTTAATCTTTTCTTTCCTCTTATATGGACACATTTCTTCCTGACCAAAGTACAACATGTGCACTAGATCTACTACTGTGCTGCCGAAAACACCCATAAAACTCCCTACAAATAAGACCTCTTTATTTCTTGTGCAGTGCTGGCGGAGAGGGGTGACAGAGTGGGTGTGTGGACGAAGAGGATGACCTTTGGCCTTTGGCTTCAATAACACGAGCATGGAGTGTCATGCATAGGCGCACAACACTAACAACAGAATGTGTCTGCTTTTTGTTTCCACAAAACATTCATGCCCTGTTGATACCAGGCCCTGACCTACATCCAAGTCGAAGTTAAAAAGAAAAAGTAAAACACTGCGCATTTGATGCATAGCTACAGCATCTTGTAGTCTTTCCATTCTGTCCTCTGTGTCCTTTAGTTCTCTTTATTGTCCATGTGTTGAAATTCTCAACAATTTCTGTTCTTTATTCCTCTGGTGTTAAGGTCATCATCATACCTGATGGACGAACTATTACAGCATCTTGTCGATATCGGCAAATGTTTGCCACACAACAATGATATTGAAGGAACAGGTGACAGTATGCCAATAATTATAAGAAGAATTGCATTATTTACTGGACATTTTTTCCCACAACGGTGATGTTTGACACCCCCCCCCCACCCCATGTTCTTTCCACCACTAATCTGCTATTTCGACTTTCTCTTTACTCAACGCAATTTAGACAGTCTCACTGATGTTGAGATAACTGGATTGAACTGTAATTCAAAACTGACAATAGTGACATCAACCACATTATGGGCTTTGACCACCAATACAAAAGTCATTATACAGGATACAAATTTTCACAGTATTAATTTATCCTTTACAATGCATTACATATATTCATTCTCTAGTGCGGTGGCCACTGTCACAACACTTCCATAACAGCAGGTGACACCTCTGGGTATGGACACTCATGTCTCCTGCCTATTATGACGTCATTTGTCTGAACATTAGAATCATCAAATTGTAGACAATAATTAAAAGGATGTAAAATTTGTAAATGTAGTCCCAAATTAGTTGATTCTTCTGCAGTACTGAAGACATGCATACAGAATGTAATGCTGGGTCATCCAGCAATGGGAACTACTGACCACAGAAAAATATCCTGGACCTTTGCTGTAACGCATCACCACACGCCCAGACACGCCCATGGATTTGGCAAGTTTCCAGAAACCTGCAAACTTCCCTAGGATTCCCGTCCCTGGTCATCCAAGCTACAGAAAAGTTTTAGTCTTTAAAATACTGCTGACAATATGCATTTCCCTTACAAGAAGCAATCTGCCAAGCTGACTCAGTTCACTGTGAAAAATGTCCCAAACACTACATGAAATAACTAAGACAAAGACAATTTCAAGAAAAGGCACCTCTGATGACACAGTCTCTCTGTGTCATGATCATCTGTTTTCACTCGCCCAGTCAAACAACAACAAAAAAAACATCTCCAAAACATATTAGAGAATTAAACATATCACAGCCATTAGTAAAAAATACACAGGTAATTGACAAATTATTGTACATCAATAAAAAAAAAATGCATGTTGATCGATTGCCACGTTGTACTTTAGTTGAACATCATTAGGTCACACTAATACACTCATTATCATGATAATGATGTTCATGAATGGGATTAATACAAAATTCTTGTCACAGAAAGCATTTTACTTGCATAGTAAGTGAGCTTTCTTATGTGACACTAGAAGTGCTAACTAGTGGGAAACAGTCATGTAACACAGAGACAACATGCAAGGTAAACACGGGCACCATTAGGTACAATACCACAAAACTGATGTACACAAGACATTGTCGATCTGCATGAACACTTGTCCTTCTGCAGTTTTGTATGGATGGAAATCTCGTCAAACGTCATTAAGATGGAAAAGAATGCATGTATTTATGTACACTTTAGATCTGTCGGTCAAAAGCATGATCTCCCAATTGGGATCCTTGACAACTTATCAATTCACTGAGTCCATTGTGTGCATGCACCCAAATGTTGTAACTTGTATGTGGTCAACATTCAGTTGTACATTCAATACCAAGGATAAACTTAACATTAATCTCATGTTTTCTTTCTCAGAAAGTGTTCAATGTTCAGAGCACTTCAAGAGCAGTGAAAGAATGGAAGTTCCTAGAACACAATTCTACAGTTACACTGACCATCAACCTGCATTGAAATTCATACGGCAGAGACCAGCAATATAATCTACAACCTTTCAAAATGGTACGATGGTAAAATACAATGTACTTGTTTTGGCACCTTTTGATGGGCGCAGTGCTTGGGAGACTGTCTCTTACAGATGTCCAGCTTAAAAATTAATTAGTTGCAGGTGGAGTGGATAGAAAATGACTGAGGGAAAAGGGAGAAAACAATGCCCATCAAAACAAAATTGAGAGATTAAGGGTAAGTAAGAAGGGGCTGTTGTTTGCGGATTGTAGTCTAATTACAGAGTTGAATAGTTCAGTAATACTATAGCTTGGAACTTGGATCTAGGCATTGTCCATCCATTGCAGAATGCAGCCCTCCGACAGGGACTTTCATTCCTTTCTGTCTGATGTCTTGCTCATCCATGTTGTTCCCCCTCTCTTTTCAATATCGTCCTGCCATCTTCTTCCTGGTCGTCCTCGTGTTCTTTTTCCTGTCCGCGGTTGCTATTCAGTGCAGCGTTTTGTCCATCTATTGTCATTCATCCTTCCCATATGTCCGGCCCAATTCCACTTTTGCTGCAGCATGAATTTTACGAAGTCCGTTAAGCTAGCTTTGTTTGTTTGCATACTGTTCCGGCGTGGGGAATTTTATCTGCAGTCCGATGTTTGCGCATTTTTCTTTCAACTGCCCTCTGGGTAGTTCTTAATTTGTTCTAACTACTAAGTTGTTTTGTTACAATGTAATATATACCACAGCCCCCTAACAATGATCACTGGGGGGGGGGGGGGGGGATCCATCCAGTTTTTGCCCTAAGCCCTTCGTTGCAGGTTTCTCTATTGTCTACCAGTCATTTATTCAATTAATTTAATTATGTACCATATAACACCACAGCTCTGCAAAGCTTCTAGACAAACCTTGCAGATACTGACCAGGCAAACTTGGTGGGTGGGTAGGCAAGCAGGTGGCTCCACCATTTCAATGTTGATGGCCATGGTAAAGCTGAGATAGATCATAATCTGTATCAAGAATAATAATGGTGCCTAGCTCTAAGCCCAGTCCTCTCCCAGACTTGTCCAATACAGGATCACTTCAATAAGGTATCTCAAGGGGCACATGTGGTATGCCTATGCTGCATAAAGGCAAATGGATGTCAGCTGTGTTTTGCACAAAAAGGAGGAACACATATTTTATACAAAACACTGTAACACGTCACCTAATGTACTGTCTGTAATGCCCATCCTGTCACCAAGGTCTTGCATTTTACTGGACTGGCAGTTATTTCAGCTTCAAAATTTGCAGCATTTTTTTTGGTTTTGTTTTATTTAAAAATGTTTTCTCAAATGGGTCCCAATACTCTAACAGTCCTGATGATTAGACCTGACATGTTGTTAGGCTTAGGCTGTCTTTTAGAGTTTTAATTCCAGGATATGTCAAACAGAGTAACTCCCCATGTCCCACCAAAGTTTCTGATTAAATGATTGCACATGATAATATTGTAAATTTTTATTGTGGCCCCAAAAAAAATACAAATGAAGCAACTGAGAGTTGAAAACCAACCACTGCATCTACTACATTTCTAATTTGTCATCAGCCACCTTGGGAAACTCCATAGACACAGGAAACGGAAGAGTTTGTAACATTCTGCCCAGATCTCAACTATTATTCAAACAGCATTTGGTTCTATCAAACTTCCATCTATCATAATATGAACATACGGTTTCCAAATCTTTCACTTTTCATGTGAAATGAGGACAGACATGCCCTAGATCCTTGGCCAAGCCAGCCAGATCTCCGACTGCTCCTCCCTTCAGTCCACGCCTTCAAATCCTTGTGTGTTCTCTACAGCTGTCATCAGTTTACTTCTCAACACCTCGTAGCTTGGGTAGGATGGCAGGTCCAGTCTGTTGAAGCTACACAGAGAGGATAAAACAGAGCACAATATTACACCAGTGTGGTTCCCCCCTTGGATCAACATTAAAACCCAGGCCGAGGCTGTAAGCTCTAAACTTGTATTGGTGTCTATTTAAAAAAAAAAAAAAAAGATTCATGGTTCACTGTTACATTTTCTGCAATGGGACTAAAGGATCTGGATTACTTCAAAAAGATTTCCTATAAAATTGATTTTTTTTTTTTGGACACAAAAAGCTGTCTTGGCTCTATGACATCACTGAGCTTGTCAGGGACAAGGAGTGCTTAGTGTAAACACCACTGAGCTTGTCATGGACAAGGAGTGCTTAGTGTAAACACCACTGAGCTTGTCATGGACAAGGAGTGCTTAGTGTAAACACCACTGAGCTTGTCATGGACAAGGAGTGCTTAGTGTAAACACCACTGAGCTTGTCAGGGACAAGGAGTGCTTAGTGTAAACACCACTGAGCTTGTCAGGGACAAGGAGTGCTTAGTGTAAACACCACTGAGCTTGTCAGGGACAAGGAGTGCTTAGTGTAAACACCACTGAGCTTGTCATGGACAAGGAGTGCTTAGTGTAAACACCACTGAGCTTGTCAGGGACAAGGAGTGCTTAGTGTAAACACCACTGAGCTTGTCAGGGACAAGGAGTGCTTAGTGTAGAAAAAGATGCTTTCAAATTTGCCAAGGAAATCCACAGCCTCGCAAATATTTTGTTTTCTAATTACATTTTAGAACAATTTATCCACAAATGGTTCAACAAAAAAAAAAAACTGGCTTATTCCATTAATTTTCATCTTCAGTAGTTTCATTAATGTTCATGGGGGACAAGGTGGTCTAGAGGCAAGGTGCTCGCCTCTCGTGCCAAGGGTCCCGGGTTCGAAACCCGGGCCGTGCAGGCATGTTGGAAGTTTGGGATTTTTCTCATATTTTCGTGTCCCTGATTCTATTGAGGGGTAGGATCGAGTACCTAGTCTTCTCGGATAAGGACGAAAAAATTCGGAGGGCCCGTGTGCACGTTGCGCACGTTAAAGATACCTTGGCAGTTGGAAATCGTAAAGAGCAGGCCGAACAGGCCGCTGCCCGGGCAAAATTAAATTAAATTCATCTCTACCAGTCCCTCCCCCCTCATCTCCCCCCCCCCCCCCAAAAAAAAAACAAACAAAAAAACGCCGACCGGCGCTGCACTGTGGCGACGACGTGCCTGCTCCAGTTATAACTGGGCTGCAATGGCACAAAGGCAAAATTTCCCAAATGGGATTAAAGAGTTATACAAATACAAATACAAATACAAATACAAATCTTCAGTAGTTTCATTAATGTTCATCTTCAGTAGTTTCATTAATGTTCATCTTCAGTAGTTTCATGCAGTGTGAACTTTTAGCCCTTCTGTTTTTACTGGTGTTTCTGAGGACGCAGTTTCTGACACACCAGGGTATTTTTTATCCTTCTGAAGAACCGCAGTTCTACTGGCAGCAATTTTTCATCTTTTCTCTGAGTTCACCAAACTAGTACATTGCTACTTTACCCTTCTCGCAAACGTTGCTGCTATTCTCAGTCCCAATAATTTCTGTCATAGAAATCTAATGTTGTGTTCTTTAAACCAACCTGTTTGTATGAGTTGGAAATCGTAAAGAGCAGGCCGAACAGGCCGCTGCCCGGGCAAAATTAAATTAAATTCATCTCTACCAGTCCCTCCCCCCTCATCTCCCCCCCCCCCCCCCAAAAAAAAAACAAAAAAAAAAACGCCGACCGGCGCTGCACTGTGGCGACGACGTGCCTGCTCCAGTTATAACTGGGCTGCAATGGCACAAAGGCAAAATTTCCCAAATGGGATTAAAGAGTTATACAAATACAAATACAAATACAAATCTTCAGTAGTTTCATTAATGTTCATCTTCAGTAGTTTCATTAATGTTCATCTTCAGTAGTTTCATTAATGTTCATCTTCAGTAGTTTCATGCAGTGTGAACTTTTAGCCCTTCTGTTTTTACTGGTGTTTCTGAGGACGCAGTTTCTGACACACCAGGGTATTTTTTATCCTTCTGAAGAACCGCAGTTCTACTGGCAGCAATTTTTCATCTTTTCTCTGAGTTCACCAAACTAGTACATTGCTACTTTACCCTTCTCGCAAACGTTGCTGCTCTTCTCAGTCCCAATAATTTCTGTCATAGAAATCTAATGTTGTGTTCTTTAAACCAACCTGTTTGTATGAGTCTACCCTAACCTGGGCTGAGAGGTCCTTGGAGAATACGTGAAATTTTGTGAAATTTTTGCACATAAAAAAGAAATTACCATGAAAAAAGGATCACTGCTCAGATCTGTTCCGCCTGAGCATACAAAATGAAGTTAAAGGATATGACTTACCAAGTGTGAGCTCGAGGAAACTGATTGACATTCCCCCATCTCTCAATGGTAAAGAGTTGAGGTCCATTGCTGCCATAGAGTTCGGCAAAACCATTCATTGGCACTCTTGAAGTGCCTGTCACAAACTGTAGAAGTCTTGAGCGCATTTCATTGTTGAAAGAGTAAACAGCCTGAAATAGACATTGGAAACCATAAACAATCTCAGAATGATGAAAGTGAAATCAAATTACTTTTCCGGTCATTAGCTGTCCATAGACACAAAAATGCTGCGAACATTCCAGCCAACATCAACCAAGTCACAGTGTTCTTTGGTTCAATACACTTAAACACACATACATAAATGTGCACATCACAAACTACACATGCATTTGTCAGTTCAAGGAATTCAGGTGAAAATTATGTTTCTAGTTTTTTTTAATGATTTGTCCAAGTTCTGTGATTGCAACATTTCAGACCTGCCAGCAACTGGCAGGTAAAACAAATTACTGTACTTGCAGGGCATACGGATTGCAGTAAAAACTTCAGATATATAACAGTGGCCAATTTTCACACCCATGATTCTCAATGAATCCCTCATTTGACAGGTAGTGTAATGTTTTACAAAATAAAATGCTCCTGCAAGAAAACAGTCTATATAATAAAGTCCTCTGCCTCTCCTTCACCAGTTTCCTGACAAACAGAAACCATCTCACAGTCACAGTCATTTTGCCCACATTAATTACAGTCAACTACGCTTGAGTTGATGTTGCCGGGGGATAAAAAAAAGATCAACACATCCGTTGTTCAACTCATCCGTCGCCGCCCCGATGTCAAGGGATGTAACCAATATTAACTTTACATTAAAGGGGGGGGGGGGGGGGGGGGGTTGGTGAAACGCATTCAAAGTGAAAGCAATGGTCGGTCAGTGCACTACAGTTTCTAATCTTGGTTTGCCACTCATATTACTCATAAAATCATAAACAAGACGGCAGGGTGCAATACATGAATTTGGGATACCCTCTAACGTCTGTGCGTATTAAAACCAGATCAGTGACCTCACTCACGGGGGGAATCTTATTTGGGTCGCACTGACCCTGCCGACTTACACACTACCACTGTGCACGTGGTTTTTATGTGGTCGGTAAAACATTCGCTGCTGTGCCTTATTACAGTTAATAATGAATTACAGTGGACCATCATGTTTAACGACACTGCTAATAACGAGAACTTTGCCTATAGCGAGAACATTTTAAATCCCCGTTTTTTCTACTATATAAGCTATATATTAAAATACTTGAATAACGGCAATTGATAATCACAACCTTTGCTATAGCGAGAGAATTAATTCTCAGCGCATACGGCAAATTGTGGGAGCAGCTGCAGTACAGCGTGTAGCGAGTCAGACATATAGTGTTCTTGGTCTGTTACTGCACGCCCACCTGTCTAGTCACCTCTTACTCAGGCAGACAATGCTTTGTTTCCTTACTGACCACGTGTCATGACAGCGCATTACACTACCCCCCTCGCAATCAATAAATTTACATTTGCCCGCCTGCCCACCCGTCCAATTGTGTCTTGCATAGGCCTAGCAAGCATTGTCTACTTGCTGACCATGTGCCGTGACAGCACTGTACACCATCACCAGCGCAGTCAATAAATTTATGCCCGCCCACCTGCCCAATCATGTCTTGCATAGGCCTAGCAAGCGTTGTCTACTTCCATCACCCATGCATACAATATATTTACGCCCACCACCCGTCTAATCATCTCTTAAGATCTTGCTTATACCAAAGAAGCTTTGTGCCACCACACACGCAACCAAAAAAATTAACGGTAGTGATTTACGCGGATCAAAGACCGTGCACATCACAAGTAGTGACTAGAGAATGCACGTGTCTGACGAAGCTACACGGTTGTAGCCTTCATGGCCAGCCCCAGAGTTTGCCCCAGTGAGTGATGAGTCATCACTTTGAGGTGGCTGCGCGTAGTGTGCTGTCACAGCAAGTGGTCAATGTGGAGAGAAAGCATACTTATTACTAGGCCTATGCAAGAGATGCCCAGGTGGGGCCACAACTCGCAAGGCAATTATTACTCGCAGCACGGTCTTTGATCGTAATTGATCGCCGCGCGGCGTATGCTGTTTGTCTACACCGGGCTTCCTGACCACATGCCTACACTCGTCACAAACATGCGACCAATCTATTAGTATTACTCGCCTGCCTCTAACCTTTAAACCTGTCTCTCTCGTAATTTGATCGAAACATGGCTACCGTCAGCACATAAAGACGAAACAAAACAAACAAACAAAAAAATACCGAGATCAAGGCCGAGATCTGCCGTCAGTTTGATATAACAGTAAATTATGTAGGCCTACATTGATCGACAGAACATGCCAATAAGAGAGGTAACCGTTATTTTTCATGGTTACCTCCCTTGTTAGCATGTCCTGCATATAGTGGGGGTCTTTTAACCCCTTGCTTTGCCTTTTTGACGCTTTCCTCGAATAGCGAGACCTTTGGTATAACGAGACATTTTTGGTGGAACATGACCTCTCGTTATAACCAAGTTCCACTGTAACTAACAAACCATTTGTCTGTAAGTCTCAAGCAATGATCTGACTTAGATACTGACACTGAGAGCTGTAATTTTCTTCAAAACGAAGCATGATACCCCCGAGCGCTAAACAATGGTTTATCCAGATTAGCACTGTTAATGAACCAACGTGGGCATTTGGGGCAAAGGTCATTGCAGAGCTTGTTTCTGATTGGTTCTTAGAGACAGACAACTCAAGATGATAGGCCCAGTCAGCTTAGGAGAAAATGAGATGATAATAATTGCCAATGTGTTGAACAAAAATTCACATGCTGATGCTAAGCCTTTTGATAGTATAGGGAGAGCCCTTGAACTGAAAGCTTAGTCTTTGTGATTCCCGCTAGTGGTGGACTGTCAGTCAAAACACCATCACACCGCTGGCTTGGCCACAGGCATCTAGACCTGCTCTGGCCTTGGGACTAGCCTATCAGCGTTCCCTTGCTTTGGTGTTGGGTGGTGGTATTTTTGAAGTATGCGTGGGAGGACTGAGAGGGAGGGGCATTGTCCACGACACCGTGTGTAATCGTAAGCACCCACGTGGACTCACTACCTGTGTGACTGTGCGTGAGAACAAAGAGAGACCGTACAGCCTATCACTGTATCAGCGCGCCGTAGTGTACACATTATTGCGTCGCCAATGGGGGAGTGTCGGTGAAGGATAGTTGAGGTGTCGACTCAATTTCATTGGTGGGACTAGCGAGATCAACTCATCCGTTTGAGGTTCAACAATTGGAATGAGAGATGGGACAGGAAATCAAAGTCAATACAGGCGTCGCGACGCTTGAGTTGAAGTAAACACAACCGTTTTATTTTAATATAAAATATGATGCAATGGTGCCGGTTCCACCAAAAAAGATCAACTCAAGAAAAGTTCAACTCATGCGAGTTTAACTCAAGTGAAGTCCACTGTAATTTCGGTCTGACCTCAAACACTTGCAACTACTGAACATGCCATAGAAGTTTGTGAATGTTTCAAACTTTACAACAACAACAACAAAAAAGACATTCTTACTTTCCAGAAATTGATAATGACAGGATGATTGGGGTTATACTCTCCCTTGTAAGCTGTATTATGCTTCCAGTTGTTGACATCAATGTCCTGGAGACCACACATCAGCAACTGGGGACAAGACAGGAGAGGATGGATAGAATATATACATAACTTTCTCATTCAAATGTAAAATAGCATTCAGAAATGTCCCAGGTCTATGGATGCATCTCTGTCATTGTTTCATTCAAATATCTGTTCCACATTTTACACTGCAAACGTTGGCAATGGAATGATAAAGCTATATCACAGAAAGACACGCCCATTCACCTGGCTATGAAGAACAACAAATGTTGTGAAAGCAGTAATTAATACAGTATATCATTAGTGTTTCCAAATAGACCCTTCCACACTGCTTTATCCAGATTTGTTTCCAAAACGGTAACTCGCCCCTCTTTCAACTTTCCAAGCACTGGACGTAGCTACTGGTAGTGATATGTCAATTCACTGGGTTTTACCGCCTATCTTTTCTCATCCTATCACGGTGCCAACATGAAGAAATATCTTACTACACTGTACATCACAAGGATGAAACATCTGTTGCTTTAGTTCTTATGGTTTTTCTAGGCAATGTTGAAGATCCAAACTGGCAAATGTGTCATCTTTTCTTGGGCCATTATTTCCAATGACTCGGAGTCAGGGTTTAAATGCCAACTGAGATCACCTTCTCATACAACGTCTGTATTTCATTTCCAACAGGAGTTAGACATGGATGGGAAAACTTCCTGAACTTTGGACGTAGCTAGCACACCACCGCCAACCACAACACACTTAAAAAAAACAACAGTGTGGACTTTTAAAGGCAAATTCCACCTCATGAAAAATAAAACCATTGATTATGGAAGCACATATACGTACAACATGTACAGATATGGACAGTGCATATATCTGTACAACACACACAATTTGATGACGAAGAACACACACCAGAATACTATATTACTGACCTTGTTAATTTGCATAGTTTTTAAAAATATGAATCGGCTTAGTAGCAAAACAATCCGACTTCTGCTCGGAGATTGCGTGATCTGCGCTAATAATATACTTGAGTGTACGTCCATCACCAATGGCTACCCCAACCCCTTTTCGCCTGATTAGTCAATCTGACTACCGCCTATTGATACAAACTGACTAGACCCTCACGCCTCCAGGTCCATCTGACTATTCCATGTGTTGTCACTTTAAATTCGTGACCACCATACCAAGTTTTGTACGGATTATATACACTTCCATTGATTATATATTGTGCTTTTATATTGCTTTTCACACATACATGGTTGTGACAACAGAAAAATGGCAAACTCACCTCCAGTTCATTTTCATCAAATATCTGTAGCAGGTTCTGTGGAATGAGGGCATTGAAACCCTTCATGAATGCTTTCATCTGAGCGTCTACTCGGGCAGAAAACCTCCATTTGATCACCACGCTGAAATGTAAGCATGAACATGAACCATTTGTGAATTGTGCCCATGAATACGAGAGTGGTACAACTTTATATTTCTGTTGGAAACTCTGATGACCCAATGAACGTTAACAGAACCTTCCTATCTTCCGGTGGAGTAAAGTTCTGTTTCCCCCATACAACACAAACTGATTATTTCATGTCTGTTTGTTCAGCCTACTGTTTAAATGAGAGAAACCAAAAAGTCGACTCAATTTTCTTCTCACCCACAAAAACAAGACTAAAAGATAAGCAAGACTGAAAAGCAAGTGTTTATATCCCTTGGCCCGTGAAGTCATCAGTTCTCTATTAGTTCTCCAAAATGACCACTTACCCAATGTATTCCATTTTGTTTTCATTTGTGACTGCAATATCCCTGCCATTAGGCTTCAGGTCTTTGGTTTTGATCTGAAACAGGATGTGAAGAAATACATCATTACCTTAACAGATAGTTGTATAATGGTTGCATAATCTTAATATCATGGACCACAGATGAAACTTGGATGTTATTTTGGAGGAAACTCAGATGTGCCATAGGGGAACGGGCACTAAAAAAAACAGCGTATGTTGCCATTTTGTGTCCTGATTTTGAATGAAATTCCCGTCTTGAATAAATAAAACAAAAACGACAGCAACATTTCTGCTTATATTACTTTGTTCCATATTTCTTGAAAACAATAAACTTACAATTATCTCATGGGAACTTTTCAACCAGTGGAGGAACCAAAACTCTCACTTCAGTTCAAATTCTCTGAAGAGGCTGGTAATTTTCATCTCTGATAGAACAAGGTTTATGATCTACTGATGACAGAAAATCTCACAAACAGCTGCTGATACGACATAACAAAGAAGAACCAACAAAATGGTTTTGCATTGGATATGTAAAGAAATAACAATTATATCCAATGTCAAATGATAATTTATGCAGCCATATTAGCCCCTAAAAATATTCAACACATTTGTCTGCGTACACAAGAACCACATATTGCTACATCAAAATGAAGTTATATAATGTACATTATAATATATTGAATTAACAAGTTGATTTGACACCAAGACAGGACACAGAGACTGATCAATTCGTTATATTCCATCCATCAACTTGCGCTTGTATCACTGGTGCCAACAATGCAACAATTCACACCATACCCCTTCATAATTGAACGAAAAAGGGTAGTACTCAGTGTATTTATATGCGGGCAATTTGTGGACATATAGTGGGAGAAGGAATGATTTGTCTTGGTATTCTGTGTCTCGGGTCATATGTATTAAAAAAAATCTGTTTCACTATGACAACTGGGTGGCATTTTGAAAGCAAGACTTTCATTTCTTTTTATACATTTTAGATTTAAACATGCTGCTGCTTTCAGTTGTTCAATCCATCTTTCAAGTCTATGAAGTGTTGTAACATCTGTTGCTACACAAAAGTAGTTGTCTTCCTTTCTTCACTCCTCTGTTCTGTCCCACGAAAAGACTCACCTCTCCAAACTGATCCTCCTCCACTGAGAATGTCATCTCCAAATCTGTAGGGTCATTGTCTTGAATCCAAATTAAGGAGTTGTAATACTCTGAATCCTGAAAGTGTTCAGAATATCTTAACTGTCAACGAGTGATTTTTAAAACGGTATACTGTTCTAATATTTTGACCACAAATGTGAGCGAGCCTCAAAAATCTCAACGGAAGTCGCATTTTTCAGTTATGAATATCACCGTAAAGTATGAAATCTCATCTTTAATATGGTGTTAAAATTATGGCAATGCTCTTTTTCATCGCAAAGTTATGGCTTTTTAAAGACACCAACCCCCCGGTGAACTGCCGAACTCTGTGTGTATCAGTATCATCACTTCTGAAGAAACAGGTCGAGGTTAAAAAGAAAAAGTAAAACACTGCGCATTTGATAGCTACAGCATCTTGTCGATATCGGCAAATGTTTGCCACGCAACTGCTCCACACAACAATAACATTGGAGGAATGGGTGACAGCATGCCGATAATTAAAAGAAAAAGGGACATGACTGCGTTATTTTTTGGGCACTTTTCCCATAACAGTAATGTTTGATCTCCTCCGATACTCCTCCCCCCCCCCCCCCTTTTTTTTTCTCTTGTCCACTGCTATTTCGACTTTCTCTTTACTCGATGCAAGTCAGACAGTCCCACTGATGTCGAGATATTAGGATTGTGCACTGTAATAAATTTCATGGTTGTAATTACAAGATCTCGAAAAACATGTCTGAGTTGTGGTAGCATTGACAGTTCCCATGGATGAGAATTTAAAAAAAAAAAAAAAAAAACAACAGAAAAAAAGAAAGCATTCAAAAAGTCTGTGACAACCTACGTACCACTGACTCCATGTCATTGAGAGTGATGGTTTTCCGTAACATCATTTTGTAGAAAGGTCGGATGAAGAAAGCTGGAGAGGCAAGAAGAAAATGTCAATCACCGTGCAACAAATAATGTCAAAATTGGGCAAAAAAGAAAAAGTTGTATGTAGCGAAGCCCTGCATGAGAAATAATACCCAAACGATACAATGCAAACTCAAGAGAAGACAGAAAATGGTCATATTTTTGGCTTTTGCCTTTGTCAAGAAAAAAAAAAATATAGCCCTGCTGTGACCCCCCAGTTTTTCTGTGGTTTTTATAATTAATATTTATTTTTGTGCAAGAAATACCATCCTGCAGCATTCCCTCAGAAATGTTTTCATCTGTATAAATATCACTGAATATTTTCATGTTTCCAACACAATCCTTTACTCAGGGTTCCTGCACCTATGAGAATGTAATCCCACGGCTTTTCCAGGGCCACTTAAATGATGACATCACATGATATTGTAAGAAACTCAGGAAATTTTCAGAAGATTCCCATCTCGGAGCCAATGTGACTAAAAGTACATTACCACGTACCCCCTGTAGCAAATCTCCAGAAATTATCACCAAAAAAAATTGCAGATTATGTCAGAGTCTGCGCTCAGTTTGTCATTTCCTTGCATCATCCAAAAGTTTATCATTTCCCTATTGTACTGCGAGTTTCCACTTACCATCCAGAAGCTTGCCATGGAACACTGCCATGCCAGCAATACGGCCAATGAACTCAAAGTATGACAGATGGTCTTCATTCAGAATGCCTGATAGTGCATTGATCTGAAGTGTGTAGTTGTCTCTGGAATGTACAATTTGAAGTACCAATAGAATTAAACATGAACAGACACCATCCATCCATGTAGATCTTTGTCTTGTATGCTCAGCACAATAAACTTTTGTCATACCATGGTTTCTTTTTCCAAAAAGGTGGAAGAAACATGTCCCCAGCAGCGACCTGACAGAATAATCTTGAAAGTCCAAATGAAAAAGAAATGAATGCTAACCAAAAAAGAAAAAAAAAAAGCTCAGGCTCTAAATGACTCACAAAGAACAGAGAAAGTGAGACTGAGACCTTCATAGGCAATTCCTGACAGACCAGTGTATAATTCCTTCTGCCTCCGTTACAACTTTCTGACTTTGAAGCTTAGAGAAAACTGATACAAACTGATCATTTAAGAAAAAAGCCAATTGCATACGTACGTTGCTGAATACTCAAACAACCCATAATATGGGTTGAACATTTCTTTGGACAGAAGGTAGAACCATTCTCGAGCAACTCCACCATAATCCAAACCAATTTCACCATCAAACTCGATCCACAACCTGAAGGAAGCAAAAAACAGACGAACATGAATTTTCTCTAGTACATCAATCCACATCTAAACTGAAATAGGATTTGGTCATGCCAGCTTTTATGTACTGATAGTCATGTGTTCTACCTGTAGTAAACTGAACTCTAGTTAACACTTCTCAAATCTCTGCATCTTTCAATAAATGGCTCATTTTATATTGAGGTTTAAATTATGTACCATTTTGCATCGATTCTTGCTGTAAGAAATATACCCTGGTTATATGTTTTATTTAGATTTACTCACCATCAAATTATCTAAATAATAACTTTTCTATTTCTCTCTGATAAAACTGTTCTCTCATGACAAATTACAACTACAGTGCATCATTTCAGTGTTATGCACAAAAATGTGTGTTCACTTTGCGATACGTACACATAATTAATTATGTTGAACATTTTTTTTATTTCAGCACAGTTTTGAGTAATGTAGAGAAGTTTTTTTTGTCAATAATTTAGTTTAATTATCTTGGTTTTCAGAACGCAATGAAGGAAACTTTAAAATCCCACCACAGTCTAACAAAAACTCAGTTCCATTGGGCGTAGTGTGAACTTTGAGCCCCTGCAATGTTTCACATAAATCCACAACTTTTTGAGACATTTCATGTTGAGCCTGCCCTTTCTAAAAAAGATGCACTATACTGCACCAGTGCTTTGGCTCAAACAGGTTTTTACTCTGTGTGTGTGTATTTATCTCCCCCATTATCCAATGAAATAGATTTATCTCATGAAGTGCTGGCATGTCAGCCTACAAAAGGTCTGTGAGGATCCAATTTATGATGTATCGCAAAAGCAGATAGTGAAAAATTCAGAATATCTCATTATTGTAAGTATCATATATCAATGAAGACTGCAAAATCAGGAGTCGATCTCGATTATTACAAATTCTGTTCGACAGGAAATTTGATCTAGATTATTTACTTACCTTGTTTTTAACATGTCTGGATTTTTCACACCCATGATAACTCTGAATGAATCCTCAAACACATTTCTTCTCGTCACTTTGATGTCAATCTTGTTTGGCAAGGAATTCTGTAAAAAATGTGTCAAGACGTTGAGATGCAGCAATCGTAGAAAGTGGCAAAGCAACAACTTTTGTGGTTTTAAATGTACATCTTTAATCCCTGTATACTTGACTCAAAGCACACTGATGCAATAAGAACATTCTCCCACATCAAACGAATACAGCACAGAGTGTTATACATCAGAGAAGCCTGAACATTCACATTGCTCAAAACAGCAAAGTAAAAAAAAATTGCAATTTTACACTTCTCTGTCATTGTACTCATACAAATCTTGGCTAGCCCAATTACTGTAAATATTCCTTTACAATGTAACTGCCTCTCCTCCCATCCACCACTTCAGTGCTGAAGATGAGGATAAAATGTTATGCTTGCATACAGTGTGACCCCCCCCCCCCCCCCCCGTCCTCCTAAATTTGCCGTATAATTGAGGCACAAAATTTTGTGCGCTATACACAAAACTATTCATGACTGATTCTGTGTCTTCCTGATAATAGACACAAAAAAAACTACAAAAAAAACAGCAAATGCAAGCATATGTAAGACATTTTTCTTTACCAAAACCTAGCTTGAGGCGAACACTATCACTCCCAATTATCTTGTTTCTCTACAGCTTAATAACTCGCCCCGTAGCTTCCGGACCAAACCGCAGCGTTGCGTCACCATGAAGCTATGTCGTCCTCAAATAAAGTTACCAAACACGACTTCAGTTTTTTGTAACTTGAGTAACTACAATTTCTTTTGATTTTACTTACTGGCTTTCGTAACTTTGATCTGAAATACTCATATTTGCGTTTGTAGTCTCTGGAATATGGAATGGCCTGGGAGAACAAAACAAAAAAAAATAAAAAAACATATGAGAAAGAGAAAGCATAAATATGAACAACTCATGCTAACCTATACAATTTGAAGGTGAGGTAAATAGCTTTCAGAACCTCTGCCAAGGTACAAAATTAAATTCTAGATCTAGAAATGACCAGATTTAAAGTGTATGTTGCCTGCTCAAAATCTGAGATTTCCAAAAATTTTAAAAAGACAAAAAAATTAATTAAAAAGCCCTTAAAAAAATAGTATATGTTTTGACAGTTTTATCTGACAAATGTAAAATTGTGACGGTCTGCATCATTTCCAAGCTGACAAACTTTTCTGCCACAAATATTTTTCTGGTAATTTATCTGTTTGGTTTCAATGTAATATGTCCTACAAGAAGCCTATGATCAATCTGTGGGGCAGCGGTTTCTGTAGCAAGAATGCTTGGAACAAGAATATGTATATTGGGGATAATTATTTTGAAGTGCTTTGGTAGAGACAGATCCCAAGTGAAGCTGATGAGAGAAACTACCGAGTTGTGTCTACTTTTCAGCTATATTTTCTCTGTTCAGCTTCATCTGAAAACAGCCCCTACTAAGAGCTTCCTTTACTTTTTTTATTTTTCATCTGACCAAAAAATCTAAAATTTAAGTAAGGCCAAGAGTGCACAAAAGACTGTTGCGTTGCAATCGAGTCCCATTTTTAAAACCAAGGTGAATAAATGTAGGATGCATTGCAGGAACATGAAACTAAGACACGAATGCAGCGTAGCAGCAAGTTGCATGAGGGCGCCCAGGCTAAATTATTCAATACCATAATACAATCAAACATGTTATAAATGAACGACTCACAGGCCCACCAATCTTCTGTAATCTTGGATCTTCCCAGTGTGTCGTTTTGTTATCTGTCAAAGTACAAAGATAGTAGAAATCACTCACTCATAGAGCATGAATAATGACACAAGAAGCCATACAGCTGTATCTGTTTGTCACCTACTTACAGGACACCCCCCCCCTCCGTGTTCACTTTCTTAACTTTTCTAACAGATCTATTTTCTTAAGAACCAACTTAACAAACAACAGGTCAATTCTCCAGCTGTCAGCTATGCACACACCATCTAGACAGCACATTCTACTCACTGTGGTCAATGAAGAAAACTCGGCCATCAGTGTGAGTCCTCTCCTCCCAGCCAGGCTAAACAAGACAGGAATAGAAAGACAAAAGAAATGGCTCTCAATCATCAATTCTTGAGCTTATGTATGAAGATGTACATTCATTTATGATGTCAATTCTCATATCAAATTAAGACTGATAATACTCCTTAATCACTTTCAAGCTGCAAAACAATAATACTTATCTAGAAAAAAATGCAGCTGTTTAATCTAATTTATCATTATCTTATAATTACAACACTCTTTCAAAATGAGCAAAATCTTCTCCAGACATATGAATTTGGTCTCATTTCAGTCAACATGTTGGTTCTTGGTTCCACAGTAAGAGCTATAGTAAAGGATGATTCCCTCAGAAAAATTTCCATGAATTTTAGATCTAGGCACAAAATCCACAACCTACTGGCCGGGACAGCAATCCACAACCTACTGGCCGGGACAGCAATCCACAACCTACTGGAAGGGACAGCAATCCACGACCTACTGGTAGGGACCAGCACTCCACGACCTACTGGCAGGGACAGCAATCCAAAACCTACTGGCCGGGACAGCAATCCACAACCTACTGGAAGGGACAGCAATCCACGACCTACTGGTAGGGACCAGCACTCCACGACCTACTGGCAGGGACAGCAATCCAAAACCTACTGGCAGGGACTGCAATCCACAACCTACTGGCAGGGACAGCAATCCACAACCTACTGGCAGGGACAGCAATCCACAACCTACTGGCAGGGACAGCAATCCACGACCTACTGGCAGGGACAGCAATCCACGACCTACTGGCAGGGACAGCAATCCACAACCTACTGGCAGGGACAGCAATCCACAACCTACTGGCAGGGACAGCAATCCACGACCTACTGGCAGGGACAGCAATCCACAACCTACTGGCAGGGACAGCAATCCACGACCTACTGGCAGGGACAGCAATCCACAACCTACTGGCAGGGACAGCAATCCACGACCTACTGGCAGGGACAGCAATCCACAACCTACTGGCAGGGACAGCAATCCACAACCTACTGGCAGGGACAGCAATCCACGACCTACTGGCAGGGACAGCAATCCACAACCTACTGGCAGGGACAGCAATCCACAACCTACTGGCAGGGACAGCAATCCACGACCTACTGGAAGGGACAGCAATCCACAACCTACTGGTAGGGACAGCCATCCACAACCTACTGGAAGGGACAGCAATCCACAACCTGCTGGCAGGGACAGCAATCCACTACCTACTGGCAGGGACAGCAATCCACAACCTACTGGCAGGGACAACAATCCACAACCTACTGGTAGGGACAGCAATCCACAACCTACTGGCAGGGACAGCAATCCACGACCTACTGGCAGGGACAGCAATCCACAACCTACTGGCAGGGACAGCAATCCACAACCTACTGGCAGGGACAGCAATCCACGACCTACTGGAAGGGACAGCAATCCACAACCTACTGGTAGGGACAGCCATCCACAACCTACTGGAAGGGACAGCAATCCACAACCTGCTGGCAGGGACAGCAATCCACTACCTACTGGCAGGGACAGCAATCCACAACCTACTGGCAGGGACAACAATCCACAACCTACTGGTAGGGACAGCAATCCACAACCTACTGGTAGGGACTGCAATCCACTACCTACTGGTAAGGACAGCAAACAGCATTGCTTACTGAGCTCAAAAGTAGATAATAGTCAAGTTTCTTACACTTGAAGATGCCGCTGGCTAAGTCTCAAATAATCTGCTGTCAGATTCACCAGGCCCCTTCTGGAAAATTTCTACTTTATAAATCTTACAGGTTCAATATTTTTGAAAGAAAGTCTACTCTCACTAATATTGCAAGATGCAACGTGTTTCATCAAGACGCCTGAAACTCCTGAATCTCTTTTATAATAACTGATTACAGAAACTGGACCAAACCATCAAAATTTGCAATCTATGAAGGATGAAATACAATTCTCTGATCAAATAGTCTGTGTACTCGTACCGGTAATGGACCAAGATTGTGTAGGAGATCTTCTGAAGATGTTGATCTGAACACTGGCGTAGGTGATTCCTGCACTCGCAAGGATCCACCTCGCTGCAGAGCAGTTTTCCGAGGATCCTCCTACAGATTAAAAAAAAAGCAAGTTTATGAGGCAAGGCCAGAGATGAATACTTCATAAGAGCACAGAACAGACATGATCAAATATGTTTACCAACATTATTGTCCTCAACTGTACATTTACACTGCAAACTTGCCAACTTAATGACCATCTGATCAAGGGATATTTCAAGAGCCTTGTACATGCATGCCTTATTTAGTTAACTGAAACTGTCAGTAAGTTATGATTTCCACTGAAAGGAGGACACAATTCTGGAACAGTTGCCACACACTTTACACATCACATACATTAATAATACTAATACACAGAATTTATATAGCGCTTCATCCCGTTAACCTTCACCCTGCGAGAGGCGTTGAAATATGGCATCGACTTTCCAGGCATTCACTCTGCATGGGCGTATCAATATGGCAAGGTCAAGCTGAACACTCCATGCACAAGCCCTATTTTCATGGATCAGGTCATCATCCGCTTTGAGACATAACTACCGCCTTATTGCTCACTGTATCTCTTCTAAATCAAAGGCATTATGGCAAGGACATGTTAACCAGTGAACCACTGGTCGGAATCACAAAGACTAAGCTTTCAAAGACTCTCCCCACACTATCAAATGGTGCAACATCGACATGCGAACTGATGTTCAACCAATTTGCAATATTATCTCATTTTCTCACAAGCTGACCATCATCTGGAGTTGTCTGTACCCAAGAACCAATCAGAAACAAGCTCTGAAATGACCTTTGCCCCAAATGCCCACATTGGTTCATTAGTATGTGTCAATCTGGATGAAACCATTTGTGTAGGGCTTGGGAGGGCGTGGCTAGTTATTCTTCGTTCTCACGAAAACCACAGCTGTCAGTTTGGAATCATAAGTCAGATCATTGGTTAGAGACTGACAGACTGAGGTTTTGCTGGTTAATTCATTATCAAGCATGATAAGGCATAGCAGTGAATGTTTTCATACCGTTCAAATACAAATCAAACCGCGTGGACAGTGATAGTGTGGTCATCGCACATTGGCAAGGGTCAGTGCGACCCAGATAAGATTCTCCATAAGTAAGGTCACTGACTCAACGGCGGGCTTTACTGGTAGCGCGCAGGGTGTGGGTTAACAACCAGGCTCTAAGCGCTTTACAACACTTACATCATATATTCACACACACACACAATACACAAAGGTACTCAGGAGAAAACAAAAAATGGACATTCAGAGTGTAAAAAGATAACTCTGCAGCTGATGTTTGAAAGTCATAAAATGTTCAGTCTCTCTCAAAGACAGAGGCAGAGAATTCCAAATCCGAGGCCCTTGAAAAGAAAAAAAAATGTTTACCCATAGTCATAACAATCTTAGGAATTTTAAACTTTTTAGTGTCAGCAGGTGACCTTGATGTTAGTGCCATGTGTGTCTACACTGACGCCACCAGTTTACTGAGGTCACCTTGATCTTCAAACCTGACAGAAAGTCCTTAGTACTAAACACAACAACAACAACAACAAAGTTCTGACACCCTAAATCCAGGCGAGTCCCATCAAATCCAGGCACATGCTGGCAGATCTGAGGTTATAAATAAGAAGTTGCTGTGCATCAGGTTTCTGTCCTAATCCATTCCATCTCTTGAATGAGTGGACTGAACTGACATAATTATGCAATGAGCTGAAAAGCTGTGAGAACCATGGGGGAAATGAGACAACTTACCCAGCTAGTGGTGTGGGACAACTTACCCAGCTAGTGGTGTGGGACAACTTACCCAGCTGGTGGTGTGGGACAACTTACCCAGCTAGTGGTGTGGGACAACTTACCCAGCTAGTGGTGTGGGACAACTTACCCAGCTAGTGGTGTGGGACAACTTACCCAGCTGGTGGTGTGGGACAACTTACGCAGCTGGTGGTGTGGGACAACTTACCCAGCTAGTGGTGTGGGACAACTTACCCAGCTAGTGGTGTGAGACAACTTACCCAGCTGGTGGTGTGGGACAACTTACCCAGCTGGTGGTGTGAGACAACTTACCCAGCTGGTGGTGTGGGACAACTTACTCAGCTGGTAGTGTGGGATAACTTACCCAGCTAGTGGTGTGGTGTGAGACAACTTACCCAGCTGGTGGTGTGGGACAACTTACCCAGCTAGTGGTGTGGGACAACTTACCCAGCTGGTGGTGTGGGACAACTTACCCAGCTAGTGGTGTGGGACAACTTACCCAGCTAGTGGTGTGGGACAACTTACCCAGCTAGTGGTGTGGGACAACTTACCCAGCTGGTGGTGTGGGACAACTTACCCAGCTAGTGGTGTGGGACAACTTACCCGGCTATTGGTGTGAGACAACTTACCCAGCTGGTGGTGTGAGACAACTTACCCAGCTAGTGGTGTGAGACAACTTACCCAGCTGGTGGTGTGGGACAACTTACCCAGCTAGTGGTGTGGGACAACTTACCCAGCTGGTGGTGTGGGACAACTTACCCAGCTGGTGGTGTGGGACAACTTACCCAGCTGGTGGTGTGGGACAACTTACCCAGCTGGTGGTGTGGGGCAACTTACCCAGCTGGTGGTGTGGGACAACTTACCCAGCTGGTGGTGTGGGACAACTTACCCAGCTGGTGGTGTGGGACAACTTACTCAGCTGGTGGTGTGGGACAACTTACCCAGCTAGTGGTGTGGGACAACTTACCCAGCTAGTGGTGTGGGACAACTTACCCAGCTGGTGGTGTGGGACAACTTACCCAGCTGGTGGTGTGGGACAACTTACCCAGCTGGTGGTGTGGGACAACTTACCCAGCTAGTGGTGTGGGACAACTTACCCAGCTAGTGGTGTGGGACAACTTACCCAGCTAGTGGTGTGTGACAACTTACCCAGCTAGTGGTGTGGGACAACTTACCCAGCTAGTGGTGTGACTGTTGTGATCAATATAAAATGTTCTCCCATTCGGAGCAATCCCAATGGCCCAGCCAGCAGGCAACGGTTCTTCTTCTGAGTCTTCATCACCACCAGCATTCTGCCACAAACACAAATCAAGATATTCAATGTGCAGCTGCGTTTTAATCAAACAAAAATCCAATATTTCAAACCATAGCATTACAACAACAAACACCTCAACCTACACAACTGATGTAACTCACAAATTCTAAATTCTTCCATCTTATGACATCTAGAATGGAAATTAAGATTAAGGTATAAGAACCTGTGATCAACATTAAGTCCATAAAATCAACATATTTATCCTTTCAGCCTCATGAAAATCTTCCCCAACTGACCAAAGAATTTTTGTAAAGATCTTCAGAGAAACCAGAAACCAAATCATTGGCAAAACCCGGTCAGTATGAAATGAAAACACTGGAAAACCCTTACAAGAGCTCTGTACATTTCATTCAATTCTCTACAATTTCCAGCCTTCACAATTCCCTCCTGACCAACACCATTCTTTATTTGACATAACTAAGACAACAGTTGCTGTACTTACTGGCACACTCCGTCGAGCATGCTGGAGAAAGACCAAAAAAAAAAAAAAGGTAAATATTTGAGGAGCATGACTGTATTTCCATTATTTTTTAACATGACCAAAACCTAGAAGACAAGCCTAGGCCTGTACTGCTGGTTTCACACAAACAACTGGTATATTGGTGGGTGGCCATTGGCATGGTATTGTTGGGTTTCTTTCACTCCACATCCTAGAATTTGTGCTCCTATACAATTTTGAATTTAATTGTGCTTTTGATTGGAAGTTCCAAGGCCATATGTTATGTTCTCCTACCAGAGTGAAGCTCAGCCAATAGGCAAAATTTAAATTTAGTGGTGGGGGGGGGGGGGGGTGGGGCGCGCGTGTGTGTGTGTGTGTGTGGGGGGGGGGGGGCTGCAAAGCATCAACATCACAATTTTGGGGTAACGTAAGTAAAACAAATGAACAAGTTTATGGGCTCGTACAAATTCAAATTTGCATTTGTATTTGTATGACTCTTTAATCATGAATTTGTGTCTAAATCTGAGAGTTTCCTTCAACATCACTGCTTGTATGGAAGCTCTTTCATTTACACAAGTAACCAGCAAACATAGTTATTCTCTAGAACTACTGCCATTGACCTAGTGAGAAATCTTATTTACAGTAATCTCTGTATTCTGTCTTTATGAAAGAAAAAGAAAATTAGACGAAATCATTCAAGAAAGTTGGGTTAAGACCACACAGTATGTACTAATGTCACTTCAGTAATGAAGAAATTTGTGCTCAGCCATGGCTAGACAACAGCTGTTTACAGACCTGAAGACCGAACATATGCTATAAGAGATCTCTGTTCATGTCTTCAAATACAAAATGCCTTTAAATGTTTGCAAGTAAAAAACAAAACAGGCAGATCTCCAACAGAACGCCCAGCAAAGTTTTAGGGTGGCAAACTTCTAAGAGTCACGAACAAAAAAAACCAAACTTTACCCTTCGATCCTCCTGTCCATGAAGATCTGATTCACTGACTGAAGCTGTCATACTTATAGTATCGTCTTGACTGATATGCCTACGATTTCTGTACAGTTGCTGAGCTTCTAGGCTACGTTGTCTCTGGACCTCCACAGCAGATGGACCATCGGCACTACCGGCAAAGCAAACATTGACAGAGACATGTCATTTCCTATCCCTGTGACCTTCAGTTTGACTGACATCATCAATCACGTACATCATGTAATCTAACCACAATGCAAACAGCAAACAGGTTGTTCTTTACACATAACACAAGTACTTCACTCCATCATTTCATTTCCAATTACATGACTGATATCACCTGTCACCTGATATATGCAAGACAAACACTGCTCTTTCCCCTGTAAAAACAATATAATTTTTTTCGGCAGCATTCTCATCAAACAGTTCTTTATTAAACAGTCAAATGCATCCAATTACAAACACAAAATCACAAGATACCACTTTTCAACTAGATGAACTGCCTTGAGCTAGAACTATTCTTCAGCACAGCAGCCAAGTGTTTGGCCCGTGTCCACCACTGGAAAGAACAAACTCAAGCCACCTGCTCAAACAGCTCACTCACCTTGTTGGTCTATCCCATTGTGTTGTTCTCGTACTGTGATTGACATAGTAAAACCTTCCATTGGCATCCGTCCTTTCCTCCCAGTCAGGTGGCAGTGTGGATGCCCTGTTAGATTATAGACATTGATCACATGAAAGAGTAATGTTTTATTTAATGGAAGTACAGAAATATCACTGTCTCACACTGACGGCCTTCATAAAGGGCACAACTCACTCAGACCAGTCAGCCCTGAAAGTTATCAGTTGAGAGATTTCACCCATGTGGAGAGATCTGTCTGCACAATCATGCCATCATCACCTATACCAAAACCATACCCAATATGGAATCAACAAACTTGAGAAAAGTAAAAAGAAACGCCCAGCCAAGAAAAATTGTCAACTATCTCTGTTTCCACTACTGATACTATCAGGCTAGTCAGATATTCATGTCAAGTGACTGGATCTAATCCTTCAAATCTACAAGTTTGAGTCATCCAACAGCAGAGAATCCAGAAATCTAGCGCCTGCCAGAAGTAGAAAGTAGCATTTCTGGTTTCCATGCAGTCAAAAAGTAAAATCTTTTGATCCGTAAATTATCAGTTCTATTTCTTCCTTCTCTTTTCATCACCATATTTGCTTACGTTCACTCTGACTTGATGTTTGTACTGAATCTCTTCCTGACCTGCCAGAAAACTTTCTTGTAAACAATTTTCACAATCTATGCAATGACATCATTCACTATTTATTCTAACCTTTTTCACACGAAACAAAAAATATTGGCAACACTTTTGAACATCTCTCTGACTAATGAAGGTATTCAATACTTTGCAATGTTTTTTGAAACCAATTCTTACTCAATACATATTTGGACTGTCGCAATAAGTTTTTAAAAGCCTTCTGACTCATCTGAAATTTTGCAAAACTTGCCCCCCCCACTGAACTCACTCTGTTGGCCTGTTCCACTGAGTTGTTCTGGTTGTGTGGTTGATGTAATAAACTTTGCCTGTTGGATCTGTCTGCTGTTCCCATCCGGGAGGCAGCGGTTGCTCAGGGCCATTTCCTGATTCTCCAGCTGTGGGCGTCGGCCCTGAGGCTCCAACATCAGCTGATCTAGCAGATTCCAGATCCACCATCTCCCAACCAGGCTGCTTTGAGAGAAAAAAATTGCCAAGTCCAGGGAACTAAAACTACAAAGCTTATGCATCAAGATGACTTGGATCTCCAGATTTTTAACACTATACAATTATTGCAAGAGTGTCCAAATGAACGTATGTTTGAAAAACTCACTTACATGCTGTGAATAAATAGTACATTTTGTTTCATGATCATTTTGGAAAATCTGTGGTTTACCAGGGGTGACCTTGTGTGGATTTCTGTCAATTTTACAGTATCCAA
Organism: Onchidella celtica; assembly: GCA_963931925.1. NCBI lineage: Eukaryota > Metazoa > Mollusca > Gastropoda > Systellommatophora > Onchidiidae > Onchidella > Onchidella celtica. Next base: position 117,015,098 of record OZ007567.1, read on the forward strand.
TCAATCTGGCCAAACATTTCAGTGAGACTGGCCGAACAATTTCTCAAGCCTATGAGCCAAAATCCGCATGCCTAATGGGAAAAAACCATATCTTTGCCACACTAAGAGGATACACAGAACCCTGCATCTTCAAATAGTACTAAAATTGTTGTTCAGCTTGACCTGAACTGCACCTACTACTGACCTCATTAGGTGTGGTCCCTGATGCTGTGTCATCTGCTCTTTCTTGACTGTCTGCTGACGGTAAATAGGCCAAGTATAATGTCAGATGACCTCTCACTCTTGACCGAGAACTGTAAATAAAATAAATACAACACCTTTATGCTAAATTAACACTGAGCTAAAAACACAACAAAAAAACACACCTCTCCCAGTAACACTGAAAAATACATATTGCGCCAATGTAGACCACGCCATAAATTATACTCCAATTCAGTCGTGTGCACCTCGGATTCTACATAACATATCAATACAATAAACTTACTCTATAATTATGTGTAAAACAAAGATGTCTTTTATGTCAACGATGCTCTAGCTGCAGCTGCCGCCTTCTTCCTCCTCTTCTTGTTTCCTCCTTCAGCCCATTAAAAGGGCTGTTTTAGCCCTCAAAATGGGCTGTTTAGCCTCAAGAACAACTGTGTCTTCTGAATGTCATGCATGTAAAATGTGCCACTGTTAGCAAAAAATCAATTTAAGAAAACAAAAAAAATATCCTGAACTCTATTACCAGCATCACAATTGAAGAGATTGGCTGAAAATATGACAAATTCACTGCATCTAATCACCACCGCGGAATGACACATAAATTTGCATCATCTGCCTATGTCCTGCCCCCCTGTCGTCCAGCAGCAATTCTAGAAAACTCACCTGCGAGGTCTCAACACAAAATTCTTGCATGTTATGTCTCTGCCACCCCTTTCTGAGGGGATGGACATGAGACTCAATGGGATTTCTACTAGACCTAAGAAATCATCTCGTGTCTGAAATGCCAAAATGAAACAAATTCAACCTAAATCATCATTTATTGCCCCTGAAGCCCCAACTCCTCCACCCTCAACAACTCTTGCTTGGGTCATGTGCAGAATGAAATGAGCAAAACAAATGTGACAATGGCCATAAAGATTCCATCCTCAACATGTAATAAATTATCCATGCTGGCCAATCAAATCCTTCAAGACTAAATTTAATTCTTTGATATGTTCTTCACAATAATTACTTCAGTAACTGAGTGTCATTAATATAATCATTTACAACTGAAGTTTGAGCTCTAAGGTATCTCTGCACAATGGCAGGTTTTCTGATGACAATTGCTAGTAAAGTCCAACTACCAAAAATAAAATATGAAAGTGGAATGTACAAATTGGATTAATAATCAAAATTGTTGCTAAAAAGGGTAAACACTAAATTTGAACCTCATCATTTCCATAGTAAAACATTATTTTTTTTTTCCCCCACTGCTCAAAGCCTGGAAGTAATGGACAGAACTCTCCCTAGGTTAAAACAACAAGGAAAGCAAAACTGTTCAACTTTACATTTATAAGAAACAAATTGAAATGTCTCTTACCACACGGTTTTGATCAAAGACTTCCAAAGTGAGGACACAATCGTCTGGACTCACCTGTACAAATGTCAAAATGTCAGAAACATGAACAAGATGAAGAGAACAAAATATTCTCTCTTGTCTCATCAATATTTCAAATGAGACATAGACAAAACCACAAGATTTCACAAACATGCACCCAAGTGGGGAATTGTGGTCACTTTAACAGTTTCTAAATATGTCTGTCAAGATGCCAAGGAGTATTACATCTGTTTTGCATGCCCGGGTGTAAGCTTGGCTATTTTGCTTGCAATTTATAACGGGTAATAGCACATCAAAACATCAAGTGTCCATCACATGGCAATCTGGCATCTGTCAAAAGTCCCTTCATGCTGTACAAGCTGCTGGACTTGATGAATATGCATTGCCGTAATATTTTCCAGCAGCAAAATTTAACACTTTGAATTGAAGGTCAATGAACACCAACAAAATCATGACTCATTCTGGTTTTCCACAGATATACTGACATGTATAGACATCACAGAATCTGTACCACATAGACTTGTTTTACACCAACCAATAGCACTTACCCTGAATATAAACTCTTCATACCACTTTGGATGGAGTGACTGAAAAAGAAATTGATACACAAAAATGAAAAAATGTGAATATTTCATGTAATCTTTTCTCTCCCCGTTTCCATGAGTTTGGGGCCATCAAAACTGCAGACCCCCATCTTTATGTCAGTACAATGAAACAGGGACAGGATGGATAAATCATCTTGGCTTACAACCTCAAAAATTAGCAAGATTAACGCTGTCCCACATAAGAACACTTTATGGATTAATTGTGATGAACTTTTTCAATCTCAGATATTTGTCCACCTTTATGAAATCTAGATTTTGATCTAAAAATTGCAGTTGTTGTTCAGCTCAAAACACTGGATAAATGATTTTCATGATTTTCATAGCTACGCCTTTCCACCCAACTTTAGCGACAAATGTTTTTTTTTTTATCACAATGTGAGGTGACAAGCTCAATCTGATACCACCATGGCTATCACAGGAGACCTGTACCTCAGAGAAGCAGAGGAATTTTATACACGACAATGAAATCTAGATGGTCTTATATCATGTCTTCAAATGCCATAAAAAGCTTCACTTGTGGTTTCATTTTCGTACATACAAAGTGAATCCCCTGCCTGGTTCCTGCTACATGTGGGTACATCCATGCAAACATCCTGTAAATTACCAAAGTCAACACCACATGAATGGTGTGCATTTGAAAAGAGTTAAAAAAAGAAATGCTATAGCCTACTTACTGATGACAGCCTTATGTAAACTTGAGCTTCGCCATGGCTATAGGTATGCGATATAATCCCATGCTTGATACTACAGCACAGATCATGTTTGCTTTTCTTTTTGGTGAATTAAATTTGACACTGAAGTGAAACATCATGATCTCTTACAATGTCCTGCAGAAAGGAAGAAAATTGTCCGGGAGCACTTGAAGAAGTGAATTCACCTTAAACGTTTCTCCACCTGGTACTCCACTGACAGATGGCAAAATGCCATCATGCTCTACAGTCACCTGTCACCTGTCGGCTTCATCGTCATCGATGTTAGCTGCTACAGTGGATGTCATGACAAAATCTCCTCCACCCAATCCTGTCCTTAGCTTTCCTAGTTAGTTCACTTATTTCCAGCTGGCTGACTTTCTTGATGTTATCGTGATATGTAATGGGTGGTCTTCCTTGTTTTCTCTTTGTTTCTGTCTTTCCTTGAAGGATTGATATCATAAGGGCCGTGCTTTTGTTTCGGGCCGCGTGGCCGATGTATGCAAGTCTTCTTTTATTTATTTCAGGTGTTATTCTTCTGGTGGTGCCAAGCTGTTCTAAGATGCTTGTATTTGTTCTCCTTTCTGTCCAACTTATTCTGAGTAGCCTTCTGTAAAGCCACATTTCAGCTGCCTCTAATCTTGTTATGTCTGCCTTTTTGAGTGTCCAGGCTTCACAACCATATAGTAGGACTGGCCAGATCAAGCACTTAAGTATGTTCACTTTGAGGTCCGTTGGTGTGCCTCTATCCTTCCAAATGTTGTTTAGTTGAACCATTTTGTGTTTTGCCATTCCTATCCTTGTTTTTATGTCCTTTGAGCAGCTTCCATCTTGCGATTTATGTGATCCTAGGTATTTGAAATCAGTCACTTTTTCTAGTGCTGTTTTGTTTACTAGTATCTCCTGGTGTTCATGGTGCCCTGTTCCAGTATGCATGACTTTCGTTTTCTTAGCATTTAGGTGTAGGCCTGCTGTCTTGCCCGCTTCATCCACTCTGTGCAACACTCTTTTCATGCTGGTGATGTTATCTGACATAAGAGCTGTGTCATCAGCGTAGCGAAGGTTCGTGATGTTTCGGCCTCCGATCTTTATTCCCATATCTTCTATGTCTGCGTTTCTCATGATCTGCTCAGTATAAATATTGAAAAGATGAGGTGAAAGTATGCAACCCTGTCTGACTCCTTTCTCGATGTTGAAATATGGACAGTTCTCATTGTTCCATCTAATCGTTGCCTTTTGTTCGTGGTATAGTGCAGCGATGAGGGTCACAAGGTGTTTCCGGAATCCCATCTTAATCATTATATCGAACAGGTGATGGTGCCTAACGCTGTCGAACGCTTTGCTGTAGTCTATGAACGTGATGAAGGCTTCGTTTCCATTGCTTCTTATCTGTTCAATCATTATTTGTAGTATGAAGAGCATGTCAGCGGTTCCTCTGTTGGTCCTGTAACCAGCTTGACATTCTGATAGTTCCTCTTCTACCTTAGATTTCATTCTGTTGAGTATGATGATGAGCAGGATTTTGCTGGTGTGACTGATGAGGGCGATGGTTCTATAATTTCCAGTCTTTGACATTGCCGCTTTTGTATAGCATACAGTATAAAACTATGAATATTTGACAGAAAACATGGTACCAGAATGAAACTCCAAGAACACACTTAACCCAGACATACAAGACTGACCTTCCTGACCACCTGGGTCTGTTTTGTATCAATGAGGACATCTCTCTGCAGCAATGAAATCTTCACATAGGGATCACTGAAAGCAAAAAAAAAAAAAAAAATGCGCTGATGCTTTAACCTAATCCAAGGAGGATATCTTTTGTCACTGGTCGAGAAAACTGCTGCATGTCAAAATGACTAGCTGTAGGCCTATGTACTTTTTAAGAGAAACACAAAGAACTGTGTTATTCCTGTTGTTGTATGTGTGCGAGTGAAGCAAAACTGCATGTATTGATTCCACAGTGATTTCTAAAGCCTGGCAGCAGCAGCCAGCACTAGCCTCATGTAAGGGCTGAACCAGACCAAAGCTGGTGCAGGTGTCAAGTTGGTGGCTCATTGCCCATACATTATGCATCACATCAATACCCCAGGCACTGCTTGCATGGTGGTGGTATGTGTGGGCAGTGATTAGTCTGTTTCACCCCTAACTAGCAACCCATCTAGTTAGATCAACAAGGTCAAAAATATTTGGAAAATCTGACAAGAACAATTTTCTGGAACACTGAGGATTTGGAGATCAACAAAATTTGAAAAATTCATCACATACTGCACAAACCTGGTCCACTGATCTAGCTGATGGTCAAGAATATAGAAGGAAGAACATCAGCAACATTTTCAAAGTAATTAAAAACTTTCTATATCTATCTCACTACATACTCTCCTTGGGGTCGTCATAGATCTGTCAATTCAACCTCCCCACAGCTGGTTAAAAAAGACAAGAAAAAAAGAAAAGAAAGTCATTTACACTTTCGTGGGCAGTCCACTCTTTGACCTATTCAGGTCAATGACAGTACAGCACTAAGCCATCAGAAGTGTCTGACATGTATTTTTATACTACAGATGTCAGTCAATTCCCTGTTCTCTGGCCATGAATGATGAATGTTGCATTGTGCAGGTACTTGAGTTCAGGATTACACTACCCCCACTTGCTTTTTTACTCTTTTAGTGTGTGATAAAACATATGAATTTGAATGTTTAGTGGTATCACTTTCAAACTTTCCCCTGATAAGTATGGCAACAACAACAACAACAACAACTCCTTACCTGGCACCAAAAATATCCTTCTTGGCTAAATTCACTCCCTCCACAACTTTGATACGCAACAGTCTGTTTCTTTGAGGATCCTGTGGACACAAATGCAACAATTTGGTTGATCAACCTAAAATCTTGGGAATCAATCAGGCTATCAAACTTGTTAAGGAAAAAATTTATCATAATATTTTCTGTTTCCTATGTTGAGAGTCATTTTTTGGGGTACACTGTTGAACGGATCAAGAGCAAGTGAATGTCGCAGGCATTAAAATGTTCGCAAAGGGCCTAGGGGTGAAAATGAAAAAAATAACACTTAATTTTTATTGGTCTGATATTTTAGAACATTGGGTGAAAAATGAGAACAGGTGAAAATTCCCTTTGTAGATTTCAATACAAAAATAGACAGTATCTCTAGTCTAAATTCCTGAATTGTCCTTGCCACAGAGTCCCATCTGGAGCTTTTCTTTACTAATATTATGAGGAGAAAAAACAATAACATCGAATTAAAAAGAATTCATTCTTTCAAATTAATGAAGTCTCTAACTTCTCACTTAGGTTTATTTCCAGATTATGGTTGAGAGGTTGTTGTACGCAAGGTTGAGGGCTGTCGACTTTAAGAAAATATTTACTTGGCAGGCTGCAATCAATAAACATGTCAGTCTAATGTTGCTAGCAAGAGTGGCAATAGAATTCTTTTTTTTTTTTCTTCAGCCCTAGTTTTAAACGTTGAATGCATTAAAATGCACACCAACAAAAACATCCCTACCACATAAATACTGAATTAATTACTGTCTACAGTAGTATTTTTCTTCAATTCAGTTCCCTTCCAAACCAGCCAAAGACAGAATTTTTTAACTTAACTTCTAAGTTAGATGGAGATTATAAATACACTATTTATAATTTTGTTTTCCAATTCAAATTACATTAATTTCTTTTTCCCATGATGAGGTGCCACTTTGAAGATGGTATCAACGATCTGTTGATGTGGTTGTGTGTGTGTGTATGAATGTTATTGCAAAAGTTTCCATGTCTGTGGCAGTGTGGGTAATCCGTTGAGAATGCAGTTGCAATTGTTATGCAAAAACAACAATGTGACTGACAGATCACTAGTGTATCTCATGATAATAAATGTTACAAAATGAGTTTGAGATATTTATTTGTGCTAGATAAATAAACATTAGCAGCTTCAGTTACTGTTACAAAAATTAACTCTCTATGCCAGTTTGACTGAACGCATTTTTTTTTCAAAATTACACAGGCGGAACTCCAAAATTTAAAGTACTCTTGAGTTTACTTATCAATAAATTAACTTAGTTGACAACTGTTTTAAAATTGTTCGCAATTTGTGCCTTTACATTCAGGTTCCTCAAATCACATGGAATGTCTGTAAACTAACAAGGGATCTCAAACTGAACACGTTTTGCCTCTTGATCCCCTCTTGTTTCACAATCAATGCTTTTGCAATTTCAGTATAATGTGGTAAAAACAAATGTGTTGAAAGTTCAGAAAAAAAAACTCTACTTAAGTCATACATTCAAAATGTAACAAAACTTCTCAATGGCAAACTTCCAACGGATTAAATTCCTCAATGCTTCAGATGCCAAAAAACAACTGCTGTTGTAAGAAATATGTATGTTATTTCATGCTGGTAATAGAAATGGATCAATATTCCTGGTCCATGTATGTAAACTGAAAAAGAATCCAACACCACAAATTATGGTTTACAACTTTCAACCAAGGGAAATCCCATGTAACAGAGAAGGCTGTGATTTTGTGTCACTTTGAATGAACTAGACTTCAGGAATACAAAAATCAATGTGCAGGACCTGCTTCAGAATGGCAGCTGCAAGCTACATGTGTATACTACAGTGGGCTCAGTGTTACTGTGCTTTGCACTTCTTGAATACAATTGTTTATGCATGATGGTTTCAGGGGAAATTTTCACACAATATCAGAGGAACCACATTCTCAATACTATACAGCTGAAATCCTCTAAAAACCCAACAATTTTCAACTATGTTTTATAACATGCATTACAGTAGGCCTACCATTATAAACTCGAATCTCTTTGCAGCCAATTATTAGACCCATGCAACTAAAACCTTGTAACATTCATGTCAACTGCGATGCTGATTACTAAACTAGTGTAGTGCAGGGACAAGAGTGGTATCGTCTGAACAAATGATCACACAAAGGTGAGATACAAATGGTCTAGATGCAGACTGGCTGGAAAAGGTTTTGCCTATTTTCAAAGCTATCATATATATACAATGTCAGGCCAGAGTTTTCTGCTATTGTATGACAGTACACAATACAGCCTGCTACTGTCACCCCCACTGTCTTGTGGGTCATCTCGGGAGAGAGGAAGACTAGGGGAAGGTAACCCTGAATACAAATACCACACTGCCTTGTGTGTTGCTATGATAGCAAAGGCTATGGGAGTAAACCCAGACAGAAAATCAGGAGTGGAGACCCGAAGGTGGTTGTCAGGGAGAACTGCATCAAACTGGCTTCCAGCATCTCCTGCAGCCGGACTAGTTCCAAATGTATTGACCTGGTCTCTCCCTTGGGTTTAACTAGAATGGCAGAGAGAGGGGTGGTGCCTCTGGGCAAAGCACCATCTCTTAAAAATAGCCCAGGCAAGGCAGCAAAACGAGGAGGCGTTTGCTCGGGCTTGGCAAGCGTCTGTCTCTCCTCTATAAGCCCACCCATTTCCGATTTGGAGAGGACACTCCAGCCACCCGTTACGGATGGGCACAACACGGGAGGTGGCAGTTACCGGTGATAAGCTCAATCCATTTGGCGTACGGATGAGCGCCAGGGGTCCCCTCTGTCGGTGGGAGCGGCTTTTCAGCTGCATTGATCAACTACCGCCCGCCGTAACCTGGGCAGCCCCCAAGCAGTTGGGTGTTGTTCCGCCACGTCAGCCTGCTTCATAAGGTGGTTGGAGCTAGACCAAAAGTCAAAAAGCTGACGTAAAGTGTGCACCTGGAAAAAACAGAAAAATACTAAAACTTGGTACCTGGAACGTCAGAACAATGCGCCCAAGCTTGCAACAGCAAGATCTCACTGATATTGACTCCATCAGGAAATCCCAAACTATTGATCGAGAACTTCAGTTACTAAACATCGACATCGCTGCCCTTCAAGAAACTCGACTTCCCGACTCCGGGTCAGTCAAAGAAGAAAACTACACCTTCTTCTGGCAGGGCCTTAGCAGCGAACAGCCGAGAATCCACGGCGTGGGCTTCGCCGTAAAAAACTCCCTTATCAATTCGATCGCAACTCCAATTGGAGTGTCAGAACGCATCATGACACTCAGACTGAACACCCGGTCTGGTTTTACCAACATTATCTGTGTCTATGCCCCAACACTTACCTCCTCTGACGAAACCAAAGACATTTTCTACGAGGCATTGCAGAGGACTCTCCACAACATCCCTCTCACCGAAGGCCTGCTAATTCTGGGTGACTTTAACGCTCGAGTGGGAGCAGATCACTCCGCATGGCCAAAGTGCATTGGGCACTTCGGCATTGGCAACATCAACGAAAACGGGCAGCGCCTTCTGGAGCTATGCTCCGTAAACTCATTATGTGTTACAAACACGTACTTTGACCTTAAGAGATGCCAAAGAACATCATGGCGCCATCCCAGGTCTGGCCATTGGCATCAATTAGATCTTATTCTCTCAAGGAGGAAGAGTTTGGGCTGTATAAAAATAACTCGTTCCCTCCACAGTGCTGACTGTGACACCGACCATGCACTGGTAGTCAGCAAAATCAAAATTTCGGCCAAGAAAATATACAGATCAAAAGCCCCTTCAATCCCTAAGATCAATGTAACAGCAATCAGAGATGAATCAAATAGAAAGTCATTTGAAAAGTTATTTGCTGAAAGCATGGATAATGTCACCCAATGTGACTCGGTAGATGAAACATGGAACACTCTCAGTTCAAAAATTCATGACTGTGCCATCAAGTCTTTTGGACAGCATAAAGTTTCAAACAACGACTGGGTAGCCCAGAACAGCGAAATTCTCCTACCTCTCATTGAGCAAAAGAAATCTGCTTTCAATGAGTATAACAAAAATTGCAATCAGAGTACAAAAACTTGTTTGAAAAATGCAAAAGCTAAACTTCAGCTGGAGGTAAGACGTTGCGCCAACAAATACTGGACAGACTTGTGTAACAGCATACAAGAGGCAAATGAAAAGGGAGATATGAAAACCGCCTTTAGTCAGATGAAAGTAGCTCTTGGGCCAATCATCACCAAAAGCGCCCCACTTAAGTCTGTAAATGGTGAACCCATCACAGATAAAAATGAACAACTGAATAGGTGGGTAGAGCATTACTCTCTGTTGTACTCAGCTGAGAAAAATATTCCACCAGATTTTGAGGAACACCTCCAAAAACTGCCAATAATGGCCGAACTTGACGCTGAACCTTCCTTAGTCGAGCTTTCCAATGCAATCGACCACCTGTCTGCTGGAAAAGCCACAGGAAGTGACAACATTCCTGCAGAGGTATTAAAAGACCTAAAAGGCCCACTATTACCACACCTGTATAATCTGTTACTGCAGTGTTGGAAAGAAGGCGTGATACCACATGATATGAGAGACGCCAAAATTGTCACACTTTACAAGAACAAAGGAGACAAAGGCGACTGCAACAACTATCGAGGCATATCCCTCCTCAGCATTACTGGAAAGGCTTTTGCTCGCGTCATCCTCTGCCGCCTTCAACAACTGGCGGAAAAAGTCTTACCAGAAACACAATGTGGCTTTCGAAGCAAACGATCAACTATTGACATGATATTTGCACTTCGGCAAATCCAAGAAAAATGTAAAGAACAAAATAGGCCGCTTATAACATGCTTTGTGGACCTAACAAAGGCTTTCGACACCGTAAGCCGATCTGGCCTGTATGCAGTCCTTAAATCCATAGGCTGTCCACCAACATTGCTAAAACTTATTGCATCCTTCCACACTGACATGAGGGCATGTGTCAACTTTGAAGGCTGCACATCCAATTCATTTGCTGTAAACAGCGGTGTGAAGCAAGGATGTGTTCTTGCTCCTACCTTATTTGGTATATATTTTGCAGCCCTACTCAAGAATGCCTTTGGTCAATGTTCAGGTGGAATACTTATTAACACCAGAGTGGACGGCTCCATTTTTAATGTTGCCAGACTAAAAGCAAAATCTCGTACAGAGCATATTATGTTACAAGAGCTCCTCTTCGCAGATGATGCTGCAATCGTGGCCCACGATGAAACCACGCTCCAGGCTCTCATCAATAGCCTTGCCAAAGCCTGTGACAAATTCATGCTAAGGATCAGTGTCTCAAAAACTGTAGTTTTGACACAAGGCTTGAGAAACCCCAACCCAATCATGCTGAATGGCTCTCCTCTGGAGCAAGTGGGAAAATTCTGCTACCTAGGCTCAACCATCAGTGGTAGCACAGACATAACAACTGAAATAAATGCCAGAATAGGAAAGGCGGCCACAGCTTTTGGCAAACTCTCAAAAAGGGTGTGGAACAATAGCAAGCTGACCATCAAAACAAAGGTACTCGTGTACCAAACTTGCGTCCTAAGCACCCTGCTGTATGGCTCAGAGACATGGACCACCTACTCCAAACATGAAAGATCCCTCAACTCCTTCCACCTGCGCTGCCTATGCAAAATTCTCAAGATCAACTGGCAAGACAGGATCTCAAATATCGAAGTTCTGAGCCGAGCCAACATTCCATCAACTCAGGCTCTCCTAGGCAAAAAAAGACTGCGGTGGCTTGGACATTTCCACCGTATGGAAAATGATCGCATCCCCAGACAAATTCTCTACGGGGAACTTGCTACTGGCAACCGACCCAGAGGTAGGCCACATCTGCGATTCAAAGACACTTGCAAGGTCACGATGAAAGCATTCAACATCGACCCCAATGAATGGGAGAACCTTGCAAATGATCGAAGCAGATGGAGACAAAAATTGCGCAGTGGCACGCTCGCAATAGACTTCAAGGCAAAAGAAACATACCTGACAAAACGACAGAGGCGGAATGAAAACACTCGCCAAAGTGAACCCAAAAGACTGACCTGCAATCACTGCCATCGCACTCTCGGGTCAAACATTGGTAGAATAAGCCACGAGAGAAGCTGTCAGTCAAAGTGAAAGTGAATATTCTAGTTGCTAAGACCGTCTGTAAAGACGCTAAAGGCCATATATAGGCTATCATACACACATAAATATTACTTCTGGCAGGGGGCCAGGTAGTAGTTATTGAACAGATTTCATTTATCATGAGCTGTAACTTTAAGAATGCAGTTTAAAACAATTTATGCACAATCACTAAAGGTCTAATGTCTCTCTCTCTCCCCTTCCTCCAGGATTGTTAATGACCGAGTTTGCCGCCCTCCCCCAACATAAAAATGATGGGGAATTTAAAAAAAGAAACAGTCTGTGTGTGCACTGTGACTGAAGTCATGAAATTGAATGAGAATACTACTTTTTATTAACAATTTAACCAATGCATCAAATTTATTCATTAGGGGAGGTCAATTATTGACAATATTTTTGCAACAATTTACAACATGTTGTCTTCACAGCAGTGCAGTGTATGGGGAGGCATTCCATCTCATGGCAGATTTTTAAAAGTATTTTTAAAATGAAATTTAATCCAAACTGCACGGGTATAAGGATCCCCATAATTAAGGATGCAAGTTTAGGAGCTGGTGAGTTAATCCTCTTTTATGAAGGATGTTTTTATTTTTTATGCGCCGCTCAGCAATTCACTGATGTTAATAAATGGTGGCAATACTGACAGGGACGCTTTCAGAATTTGATTTTGCAGATGCAGAAGTTACAGCAAACAAAGAGTCACAATAGGATAGGTTTACATTATATGCGGATTGAACTCTTCCCCATTCAATAATTATGTTCACTTCAAGCAAGGCCCCACCCTCTAGATGTAATTTTGCTGTGCAGAAAAGCAAAATCGGCAACTTACTTGAAATATTGTAATTAAAAATCACGGTCATCTGCATATTTCAAATAAGAACCAAATTATTGTCCTATGTAGCCTATATTATCTAAGTTCTAAGGCAGAAAAAATATATGAGAGTTGAGGTCCTGTCCTTGTGCTGAGGATTATCACTTGGTTAAAAAAGCAGTATCATTTGGACAAAAAGCTGGACTAGATCTAGATCCAGAACAAGCTTTCGCATCATTACAGGTAAAGAACATCATAGCAACTGTGACAGTCTCGATCTAGCTAGATAGAATCATAGATCTATCGTTCTGTAGCATTAACCTGGCAAACAACAGAATTTTAAATTAACGCTCACCCTGCGACCGACACTCAAAGCCCGCTGTCCGGTCAGTGACCTTACTCACAGAGAATTGTGCCTGGGTCGCACTGACCCTTGCCGATGTACGATCACCACACTACTGCTGTCCACGTGGCTCGGTTTTTATTGATCGGTATAATGTAAACATTCGCTGCTATGCTTTATCACGCTTAATAATGGATTAACCAGAGAAACCTTTGTCTGTAAGTCTCTAACCAATGATCTGACTTATGAAACTAAACTGACAGCCGTATTTTTCGTGAGAACAAAGCATGATAACTAGCCACGCCCCCCCAAGCGGAAACAAATGGTTTCATCCTGATTGGCAAGTATACTAATGACCCAAAGTGGGCATTTGGGGCAAAGATCTTTTCACTTTCAGAGCTTGTTTCTGATTGATTCTTCCTACAGACAACTCCAGATGGTGGTCAGCTTGTGAGAAAATGAGATAATATTGCAATTGGTTTCAAGAGCAACAGTTCGCATGTCGATGCTACACCTTTGGATAGTGTGGGGGAGAGCCTTTGAAAGCTTAGTCTTTGTGATTCCAACCAGCGGTTCACTGGTTAACATGTCCTTGTCACAATGCCTTTGATTTAGAAGAGATACAGTGAGCAATAAGTCGGCAGTTATGTCTCCAAGAGGATGATAACCTGATCCGTGAAAATATGGCTTGCACATGGAGCGTTCAGCTTGACCATGCCGACTTTGTCCGCCTGTGCAGAGTGAGTGCATGGAAAATCGATGCCGACTTTCGACACCCTTCGCAGGGTGAGGGTTAAGATGTTCCGTGTTACACTAGGCAACTACTCCTATTCCAGATCATGTAGGTCTAGTGTGTTCATCCAAATTTATCTTGTAGCATTAATGTGGTAGATCTAGATCTAGACTAGATCTAGATCGATCTAGATCTAGATCTAGTAACTTTACACATGGTATGCAAAAGACAGTAGTTCAATAGAGACCAGACGGTAATCTACGACTAACTGTAATTAGATTTAGACCTAGATCTAAGATCAGTCTGTCAAATTCCACTAGATCTAGATCTAGGTCTAGTCCACATCTAATTTCATGTTTTTCATTGACCAATTCCAAGTCAGGGAATGATGCTAAAATGGCTTTTATTCATCCCTGGTCAGAACCAATAACAACTCAATGCAAAAACTATGAAATACGGAATGATTAGAACTCACATAATCCTCTGGCAAGCCGTAAATTATTTGGTCTAAATCCATGTGCGAGATCGCTCCTTGTTCTGCCTCTTGCAAAACACAAACACAGTATCTGTAAGTCACAGCCCCAAATGAAACCCACTTTTGATGACGACATACGTAACTTCGCAAAAGCCCGTATCTAAGAGAGGTAAATCCTACTACTTTAACTAGTTAGAGTTACCTGCCTTGGATTGATTGCGAAATTCTGCCTGGTGTTCAGGTAATTGTTTTCTTTCGCAACATGAATGCCCTAAAATAATGTGAACGGATTTTCCAGACACAGGTGCAAATACAAACTTTACTGCTAAATAGTATAAACAATCCATCCTTAACTTATCTGTCATCTATGCACTGATATTTCACTCTATTTCCAGAGACCTAGATCTATATTTAAAACGTTCTAACGTACATAATCAGATCATAATTATAATAATAATGATAATAATAATAATAATAATGATAAATAAATAAATAAATAAATAAATAAATAAATAAATAAATAAAACTGAGATATTTCAGAATAATTTAACAGGCCCTATCTATCTTTCAATCAGCCGAAAGCACTGAAACCTTTTAAACTATAAAGTGTCATGTGATTATGTGTAGACCAGCTAATAAAAGTCACTGACTGACTCCCACGGGGGCAATCATAATGATTAAATTTGGTCTTTGTCACCCGTCTGACCTACTAAATATTAACCACGACTGATTAAATTTATTTTTCAGATCTTTCTTCACACAGAAGCGGCCAAGAGAAACAATACAGTACGTAAAACTATCAAAGCGATTTATTTAGATAATGCTGGTGGTCTGCATGAGTTAGACTGGAATGGTGGGAGGGCGTATCATCAGAATTGAGATGACCTTATATAATCATTTTGTAAATTTACAAGAGGCCACGCAAGCTGAGACCTCAGGGTTGTTTTTTTTTTAGTTGGCTTTTTTTTTTCTGCCTCGACAGACCCTAACATACAAACAAACAGACAAACAAAAGACCCGTTAATTTTAAGAAACTATCTACGGTAGGCCTATTTCAAATAAAGACGGTTTCAAATGCGCATCGCGGCTTACCTGTGGATTATTCAATATTCAGAGTATTCTGAGTGGATCACTTAGAATGAAAACGATCATTTGTATTATGTTACTAGTTTAAAAAAATAAAAAAGCCAGCCTCAACAGATAAATGCTGTCATTAAAAGTCTTCCTGTGTGTCGGAATGGTTAATGTGAAGTTTCTAACAGCTGAATCTTCCGTTACGTACTTTCCTGGATGCAGTTAAATTATCAGCAGTTTTAGACTATAGATTTTATCTTTGGATTGGTAATTCTTTTTTTTTTTTTTTTAGATATTGATTGTGCTAAATTCACCTGATTCTAATGCTCATATCAAAATTTAAAAAAATAAAAAAATAAAATAAAAATTTGTCAGTGACGTGACGTTACAGATATAGGTCACTGAGTTTTGTTGATAGCACAAGGAACATTGTGAAATGCTGTTTGACGTCATAGATCTATGTCTGGATATTGGGTCTAGAGACTCACTTGTTTGTATGCTCAAGGCATGTTTTTAAAAAAATATTATTTTTAGCTTTTATTTATCAACGTGACTTTGAAATTTAAAGAGGAAAACTTCGTCTCATGGAAATGGATTGGCCAGTCTACACTATGGAAGTGCCGATAAAACGGATTACCGGTACTTTAATCTTTGATATCTACTGTGTTTACACTTGTAGAAAGTAGATTTAGTTCCAATGTTGGTAGAACACAAATCGACGTTTGTAAAATACAGCGTTGGCCAGAGTTTGTGACGTAAATTCACTTCAGTGACAGAAGTCACTCAGTGACCTACATGAGCACGAGGCATATATATCTCACCGGTATGTGGTCTGGCAACTTTTTGACAACAGTAAGGAGATAATCTTTTCTTTTAACACTCTTTTGGGTCATTTGGCGCTAACTTGCAGCAGTTATACACATTTTCAATGCCACAAGTCTGTGACGTCTGCATGCGGAGCGCATCTCCATTTCCATATAACGGTACAGGGAATCTGCATGTTCTTGAGTGAAAATGAATGAAGTTTTTATCAACCACTCAGGAATCGAGCCTGGAGTTGAATTAGTTCCTCAAGAACCACATTGCACGCTGATATAATAATATACAAAATGTGTTCCCTCCGTCACCACCAGCCCCTTACCTCCCCTGCACATAGTTTTGTACCTGTACATTGCAAAATCCTGCTGTGCCCAACTGGGCAAATAAAATAAGAAAAAAATCCACGGCATTTCTTCACTCACTCTCTCCCATTCCCTGGTATTTCATGAGATGAAAAAGGCACAACCAAATACCTACCACGTTAGCAATAACAATGTTGCAGGGATAAAATGTGCAATAATATTATCTATCGCCCCCACCCCCCCCCCGCCTTTTAACCCCTCCATACTTTTCAAGTTTATATATTATGTTCACACCGTTATCTGGTGTACTATAAGGTCAGTGCAGACTTTGCGGGCTTACATGACTGTGTTTGTCTGCCGCCCCCACAGCCCCCACAACAGTAAACCACATTCAAGAACATCTGTAGTTGTGGCATGCTGGGCGAGGGGTTCACTGTGCAAACACAATTCCCTGACCATCAGACCGACCCGAAACGAGTTGAATCTCCGGTCAGCTGGAGCCGATCTCCAGGTCAGATTGCCACTATACAGCCAGATAGATGTTTGTTTGCCGGTTTCAGCTCTATAATTTATTCACTTTTTCATTTTCAGGAAGAGAAAACTATTTCCCTATCTGTGCTCACTACCGCTCAGCGTACCGGTACCTTGTGGTTTACTGCACCGGACAAACTGCAATGTGCCCCTGGCATTAGTGACGCATGACGCTCGGTCACCTTGAACCCAGGTGAACGGAATAGTACTTAATCCGGTCACCTCGCCTTGAACCCATTGCTGGTAGGATCGAGTAGAGTAGTTCTTGGAAATTGGATTTTTCTCATATTTTCAAGTCCCTGGTCCTATTGGGGGGTAGGATCGAGTACCTAGTCTTCTCGGATAAGGACGAAAAAATTCGGAGGACCCGTGTGCACGTTGCGCACGTTAAAGATACCTTGGCAGTTGGAAATCGTAAAGAGCAGGCCGAAAGGCCGCTGCCCGGGCAAAATTGAAATTAATAGATTAAAATTTATCCATATCATCTCCCCCCCCCCCCCCCCCCCCGCCAGAACAAGAAATAATAAAACAAGTAAAGTGAGGTGTAAATGCCAAGGGCAGCGAACCTCCTAAAATAAAGACCTCAAATCTTGAACCCATTGCTGGGCTGGGTTGAATGGTCTGAATTTAGAGAAGTTGAAACCTTGGTGTGTGTGTGTGTGTTTTTTTTTTATCAATGTGTGTGTGTGTGTGGGGGGGGGGGTTATCTGTGTGTTTGTGACAAGCTGATATCGTTGGTTCGAAATAGTTCATGATGACGTGTTTGAGAGAGAGGAGGGAAGGGGTAACAAATCAAATTTTAATCATTAATTTATATTACGTGAAAAACAACAAACAACCAAACAATTTCATGACAATTTGACATCAGTGGATTTTCTTAAAATGAAAGTTTTTTGTTTGTTTCTTTCCTTTTGTTTTTGTTTTTTTATTCTCACGATAACATTTATTTTCCGGGCAAGAAGGAGGAAGGAAGGGTGGCAGTGGGGGGAGGGGGAGACTGGAGAACAGGTGAAGGCTGGATGCCAGCTCCAGCTACTGAAATCTGATTTTCTTTCTTTTTGAATCTCTTGTACTGTATAGATTTGGGGAGAGGGGGTGACTAGAGAACAGGTGAAGGCTGGATGCCAGCTCCAGCTACTGAAATCTGATTTTCTTTCTTTTTGAATCTCTTGTACTGTATAGATTTGGGGAGAGGGGGGGGGGGGCAAATGCAGGCTTCTGGGCAGTATATATAGTTCGCACTTCGTTTCCACCTTCAAATCTATTGTGAACATGTCTGTGGAGTTTTTACTTCCTCTTTATCTGGTTCACTGCGTGATGACGTCAGATTTTTTAAAACACGGATTTACATAATAAAGTCCTAGCCTATCATTCAGAGAAAATATGAGGCGAATTCAAGTTGTAATGCCTAGTTTACAACTTTAATTCACCTCATAATTGTTTTCTCTGAATTACACCCCAGTGCCCAGCCTCCCCCCCCTCCCCCCTCCTTTCCAGTTCTCTTTTCTTTGCGTGTTCACTTGTGCATTTCATTTCAGTGAGTGCAAACCAGTCACCTTCGATCACGTGACATCGTGCGGTGACGTTGTACCCGGAGTCTGCCGCTGATTGTGTGCTAAGCGAGGCCTACCCGTACTAGATCGTCAGCTGTCTTGTAGGCCTTGGTTCTGGGGCATTGGAACCAAATAATGTTATTTCTGTTTGTTTGTTAACCAATTCACAGAGTGCTTTTCACACGGTTTGCCACTATCAATAGTCTTGTTGCCATTTGAAGTCATTAGCGGCCCAGTCTCTGCGGGACGGTTGGCTTTCCTTGTGTCAGATTCAAGGTTTCCCTGACCAGCTGTGGTTTCTACCTTTCTAATTCTTCCTTCTCCCCCCCCCCCCCCCCACACACACTTTATTATCACCAGTCGGCCCGTTGACTCGGAGAGTACAGAATTACATATGACTGTGACATTTAAAACTGATTTCCCAACAACCTGTAAAAAGAAGCGAAGAATATATAATTTCCTATCGTACTTTTCGGATTCTATTCGATGAAAATGCGTCCTTGCTTAGTGGCTAAACAATTTCGTAAAATATAAGTAAAATGAAAGACTGGAATTTTGCTCAAAATGGAGTTGTGTCCACGTAAGTTTTCGTCAAACTTTGAGGCAGCACACATAGTTGCATAGTTTTTGGTTACGTAGTCACCTGGTTTTATGTGCTCACGTGTATACCCTTCTAGCTTTTTTTTTTTTATGGTAGGATGATTATTTGTTGCCATAATTATGTCAGCAGTAGGAGAATCTCGACAGGCGCACCCAAGAGGACAAAATCAAGCGTTTCACAGTGCTCATCTCTATTCTTTTTGGTCAGCACCTAGCAAGATCTGTGTCTGGCGCTGCAAACTGGACCTGAACGAGACTGTAAGTACGACACCAGGACTGGCGGTAAAACCAAAACTGCTACTGTATTACAAACATCAGTTTTACTTCCGACCGTGCACTTTAGAACTCTCAGTGGAGGAAACAAAAATGGTAGAGATTTGGCTCAACCCAAATATTTCCCTTCCAGACGCACAAAAATCACGTCTGAGATCTGTACCGCGGCTAATACTGTACGCACAGAAATCAAGCAGAGATCCCGGTAAACTACAGACGTTACTCTATGGTCCCATTGAGCTACAATTTAATAAGTTTGACCCAGGTTGGATTTATTGGTGATAACACGCGTCTAGCGCGTAGTTTATTTGATATCCTAGAGTCTATTATTGACGATCTCACTAGGATGCGTGCATATCGAAGTACAATAAAATTGGTAGGCCTATTTATACAAAGTAGGAACTTCCTACTAAAATTCTAACCGGGTACTATTTTCCAGAAACTGCAGTAGTTTGAATATAATTTTTCCACGGTGACGAGATAAGTAAAATTTGACAAACTCGTGCGGGATTTTTAACCCATCAATACGTCGTATCTCCATTAGTAACAAACGTTATTATGAGCACCTGTATTATACGGAAAAGGTATTGCATACTCTTGAAAATGAACCCGAGTTTCTGTCTTCCTGACGATACAGGAGCTGGATACCCGCTGGTCACAATTTCCAACTGACCAATCAAACCGCGCGCTTCCTCACAACAATGTTGATAACGGGTCCTGCACAACCGTACACAAGGGAAGTAATTCAACCAGACAAGTGCCTATAAACCTCTATGAGCAGCCATACCTTACTCGCGCACTAGCGTTTCAATGAAAGCACATTATTCAAAATAAAAATCGTTCATCCTCTTACAGAAGGATCCGTATTTTTAAAAATACGTACATATTCTGCACATGAAAAGTACCTACGTAATGCGCATGCAAAACACGTACCATGGAAACAGGCTTTAATCCTAACCCATACCTCACCAAGACTTTAGGTGATCATAATAATTCTACTGTAGTTTTTGAAGCTGGCGGACTATTCATTGTGATTTATCCATGCATGGTATGTTAGTAGTCAACTTATTACTGGTAAGTACTCACCCTGACAGCACTTGGGGATCCCGTGAAGTCGCTTTCCCGTCGGGAGGTAAGTCGGTGACCCCTGCCGGTGGGAGAAGTCGGACTCGTGGGTTGTGCATCAGGGGAAGACCACCGCCTCTCGGTTAGCCGTGGCCTCCCTATGCTGGTGGGCGAAGTCGGCGAGTCAGCAGTCCTGCTGCCACGACCAGCCATAACTTCGATTACTCCTGGACTAGACTGGAACTACTCCTGGTGGGGGCTGACAGACAGTCCAGAAATGAATATGTCCACACAGTTTATCCTGATTCGAACCAAAACAAAAACCTCGCTGAACATAAAGACATGTAAGGATCTCACTGGTTGCGCGATCGTTTCGTATGTTTCCAAACCGAAAGAAATACCACTTTGAAATCTCACAAGGCCCAACACATAATATATTTATCTCATTGTATGGTACAAACTACACTTTGCAGATTGATCGTAAACAGCCTTTTTTTTTCTCGCTCTCTCTTTTTAAAAGCCCGCCATTGCGCTGAAGCTTCGAACTAAACTACAGTAAAGTGGCCTACAAAACAAGGAAGATCTATTTGTCCACTCAACAATGCAATGCCAGTTCTCCCCCCATCGCCTTCTGTTTCGTGGTAACCTCTTGTAAAACAAGTAAATAATAAGCTTAAATGTATACAGATTTGACAAACATAAGACAGACAAAGCTGCCAACGGTACCAGCGCTTACAACCGTCTGTTTTCGTGACGACCATCCTTGACACACGGATTTACTTTAGATCTACATGCACATCTCAACCAATCTCCAGGGGAAAAGAGCGCAGAGAGTGAGTGAGACAAGCTCAGAACTCGGGTTTACGTCATGGTCTCTTGTGAAACAGAATCAATCTGCCTATAGTTACGGTTTCTAAAATGTAAATCCTACAGCACAGCCCTTTGCACCAGGTTAATTAATCTGCACACAGTAAATCAGGATTACGTAATACATGTCATTTTTGTTAGCATTTCAATTCAATGACACAGAACAGAGCAGGCTTTTTGGATCAAGTTTGCATAATTATGTTACATCAGCATTCTCCGCATTATCGATTAGTGCGGCGGCCATGGAACTGACAATGATTTACAGAATTCGGCACACACAAGATGGCATCACCCCAGAGATGTGGTCGTAATGTATGTAAGTCTAGATTGGTGTCCAGATTTTCAAGCTCCTAGTAGAACATGCATTTTTCTGACGGAGACAGGATCTGAACTTGAGAAGCCCGCTAGACCTGTATCACATGCCTAACTTTCAATCTCGGTAACATGTAACATACATTTTTGTCGAAAGGACTGGATCTTATTTAGGTGCACAACTGTCAGTGAATACAGGTAGGATTGATTTGTTCACGAAATTCTAGTCGCCCCCTCCCCCCGGAACGATTAGATCAGCTTACAGCTTATAGTGTACGGTGTCAAAACGAAAATGAACAGAAGGAAGACACGATTTCAATATAGGCTCTATGCAAAGGAGGTGGCAAAGCGAACAAAGCCTGGCTCTGAATAGGTGGGACATTGAAAGAAGAGAAAAGTAGAAATTTGGCACCCCCTCTCCCACCCCCACCCCCCCCCCCCCCTCACACCAGCCAGAAAAAAAATCAGTATTAAAAAGAAATACATAAATAAATAAAACTCAGCCACTGCAACAGTCCGACAAGTGCCCCAAAGTTACATATACAGCGCAAAACAACTTTATCTTTTAAATGTCTGTCTTGAATCTTCAATTTTCATAAAATTTCCTCGCTTGTGAAAATAATATAAACAAAAAATCTTTTGTATTCTGCACAGAGACGGTTCACACTGAAGCCTACTGAATAGATGGTCGCTGCACGAGGAGCTTACACTGGATATGTCATTGAAGACTAGAACGACTGCAAGTGGAGTAAAATGCCCTATCATCACGGGCTCCAGTGCACAGATAACAAAACACCAATACAACTTTTCGTGCACAGTGACAAAAACAATATACATCCAGCAGTGGCGGATCTGGAAGGTGGGGAGCACTGAAACTTTTTTAACATGCACGGGGGTGGGGGTGGGGGGGGGGGAGAAGATATAACTGTCCTATGAAGATGATATCGAGAAAAGGATTTGTGTGACTCGTACGTTTGTGACTGGTGACTCGTGACCCTTTCTCTGCAACCTACAAATACACAGGAACGCACAGCCAGACACAAAGATCAAGAAGAAGAAAAGACAAGGAGGTGAGAACACAAGAAATGAACGTGGCCGGGAATAGGATAATCTTTGTTTGTATAGGAGGGGGTGGTGGGGTGGTGGGCTGGTGGGGTGGTGGGCTGGTGGGGTGGTGGGGTGGAGGGGTGGAGGGGTGGTGGGCTGGTGGGCTGGTGGGGTGGTGGGGTGGTGGGCTGGTGGGCTGGTGGGGTGGTGGGCTGGTGGGCTGGTGGGCTGGTGGGGTGGAGGGGTGGTGGGCTGGTGGGGTGGTGGGGTGGTGGGGTGGTGGGGTGGTGGGGTGGTGGGCTGGTGGGGTGGAGGGGTGGTGGGGTGGTGGGGTGGTGGGCTGGTGGGGTGGTGGGGTGGAGGGGTGGTTGGGTGGAGGGGTGTTGGGGTGGAGGGGTGGTGGGGTGGAGGGGTGGTGGGGTGGTGGGGTGGTGGGGTGGAGGGGTGGTGGGGTGGAGGGGTGGTGGGGTGGTGGGGTGGAGGGCTGGTGGGGTGGAGGGGTGGAGGGGTGGTGGGGTGGAGGGGTGATGGGCTGGTGGGGTGGTGGGGTGGAGGGCTGGTGGGCTGGTGGGGTGGTGGGGTGGTGGGGTGGAGGGGTGGTGGGGTGATGGGGTGGTGGGCTGGTGGGGTGGTGGGGTGGAGTGGGCTGGTGGGGTGGTGGGGTGGAGGGGTGGTGGGGTGGTGGGGTGGAGGGGTGGTGGGGTGGAGGGGTGATGGGCTGGTGGGGTGGTGGGCTGGTGGGGTGGTGGGGTGGAGGGGTGGAGGGGTGATGGGCTGGTGGGGTGGAGGGGTGATGGGCTGGTGGGGTGGTGGGGTGGAGGGGTGGGGGGGTGATGGGCTGGTGGGGTGGTGGGGTGGAGGGGTGATGGGCTGGTGGGGTGGTGGGGTGGAGGGGTGGAGGGGTGGACTGCTGGTGGGGTGGTGGGGTGGAGGGGTGGAGGGGTGATGGGCTGGTGGGGTGGTGGGGTGGAGGGGTGGACTGCTGGTGGGGTGGTGGGGTGGAGGGGTGGAGGGGTGATGGGCTGGTGGGGTGGAGAGGTGGAGGGGTGGACTGCTGGTGGGGTGGTGGGGTGGAGGGGTGGTGGGGTGGAGGGGTGGACTGCTGGTGGGGTGGTGGGGTGGAGGGGTGGTGGGGTGGTGGGGTGGAGGGGTGGACTGCTGGTGGGATGGAGGGGTGGAGGGGTGGTGGGGTGGTGGGGTGGAGGGGGTGGACTGCTGGTGGGGTGGAGGGGTGGAGGGGGTGGACTGCTGGTGGGGTGGTGGGGTGGTGGGGTGGACTGCTGGTGGGGTGGTGGGGTGGAGGGGGTGGACTGGTGGTGGTGTGGTGGGGTGGAGGGATGGTGGGGTGGAGGGGGTGGACTGCTGGTGGGGTGGAGGGGGTGGACTGCTGGTGGGGTGGTGGGGTGGAGGGGTGGACTGCTGGTGGTGGGGTGGACTGCTGGTGGGGTGGAGGGGTGGAGGGGTGATGGGGTGGAGGGGTGGTGGGGTGGAGGGGTGGTGGTCCGACGACATCACCTCCTCCACCCAGACCCCAATTTGTGTAACCCTAGATCCGTCGCTGGGTGTCTCAGTGGTTTCGTACCACACTGTTGTGGAACAAAAACTGTGGCACCCGGCATGTCACAGTGCCATTACAAATATACACTATTCTAACTACATTTTGTATAGTCAAACACGTCAGGGGATGCCGGGAATGCCTTACATGGTTAGATTTTTTTTTAAAAAGTGTTAAAACTCCGTATTTAGCCAACATCACACACATGTACGCGAGAGATCAAAGGAATGATTAGCGATAACTTGTATGTTTGAGCGCGGTGGCTAGTTCTGTGGGCAGCTTTATAGCTGGCTTGGTAGACCGTGCGACCTTTCCCCTCTTTTAGTTTTCCTACCGGGATAAGATGGAAGTCCATTGAAAATTTCACACAGGGATGTGGAGGACGTGCATCAAACATTTCCTACAAGGATGAGGAGGACGTCCATTGGAAATTGCCTACAGAGGAGGACATCCATTGGAAATTGCCTACAGAGGAGGACATCCATTGGAAATTGCCTACAGAGGAGGACATCCATTGGAAATTGCCTACAGAGGAGGACATCCATTGGAAATTGCCTACAGAGGAGGACATCCATTGGAAATTGCCTACAGAGGAGGACATCCATTGGAAATTGCCTACAGAGGAGGACGTAAATTGGAAATTGCCTACAGAGGAGGACGTAAATTGGAAATTGCCTACAGAGGAGGATGTCCATTGGAAATTGCCTACAGAGGAGGACGTCCATTGGAAATTGCCTACGGAGGAGAACGTAAATTGGAAATTGCCTACAGAGGAGGACATCCATTGGAAATTGCCTACAGAGGAGGACATCCATTGGAAATTGCCTACAGAGGAGGACGTAAATTGGAAATTGCCTACAGAGGAGGACATCCATTGGAAATTGCCTACAGAGGAGGACATCCATTGGAAATTGCCTACAGAGGAGGACATCCATTGGAAATTGCCTACAGAGGAGGACATCCATTGGAAATTGCCTACAGAGGAGGACATCCATTGGAAATTGCCTATAGAGGAGGACGTAAATTGGAAATTGCCTACAGAGGAGGACATGCATTGGAAATTGCCTACAGAGGAGGACATCCATTGGAAATTGCCTACAGAGGAGGACATCCATTGGAAATTGCCTACAGAGGAGGACATCCATTGGAAATTGCCTACAGAGGAGGACATCCATTGGAAATTGCCTATAGAGGAGGACGTAAATTGGAAATTGCCTACAGAGGAGGACATCCATTGGAAATTGCCTACAGAGGAGGACATCCATTGGAAATTGCCTACAGAGGAGGACATCCATTGGAAATTGCCTACAGAGGAGGACGTAAATTGGAAATTGCCTACAGAGGAGGACATCCATTGGAAATTCCTTACAGAGGAGGACGTCCATTGGAAATTGCCTACAGACGAGGACGTCCATTGGAAATTGCCTACAGAGGAGGACGTCCATTGGAAATTGCCTACAGAGGAGGACGTCCATTGGAAATTGCCTACAGAGGAGGACGTCTATCGGAAATTTCCTACAGGGATGTGGAGGACGTCTATCGGAAATTTCCTACAGGGATGTGGAGGACGTCTATCGGAAATTTCCTACAGGGATGTGGAGGACGTCTATCGCAAATTTCCTACAGGGATGTGGAGGACGTCTATCGGAAATTTCCTACAGGGATGTGGAGGACGTCTATCGGAAATTTCCTACAGGGATGTGGAGGACGTCTATCGGAAATTTCCTACCGTGCAGGGATGTGGAGGACGTCTATCGGAAATTTCCTACCGTGCAGGGATGTGGAGGACGTCTATCGTAAATTTGGGATGTGGAGGACGTCCATCGGAAATGTCCTACAGGGATGTGGAGGACGTCCATCGGAAATGTCCTACAGGGATGTGGAGGACGTCTATCGGAAATTTCCTACCGTGCAGGGATGTGGAGGACGTCTATCGGAAATTTCCTACCGTGCAGGGATGTGGAGGACGTCTATCGTAAATTTGGGATGTGGAGGACGTCCATCGGAAATGTCCTACAGGGATGTGGAGGACGTCCATCGGAAATGTCCTACAGGGATGTGGAGGACGTCCATCGGAAATTTCCCACAGGGATGTGGAGGACGTCTATCGGAAATGTCCTACAGGGATGTGGAGGACGTCCATCGGAAATGTCCCTTCCTTTATATCACAGTTTCAGGGAATAGTTCCAAAATAGTACATTAACTGTGACCATCGCTTTCCTACAAGCACGATTTGGGTCCCCTCCCCGCCGTCAGTGTAATACACATCATACGTTTGCCTGGGCCACCCCCGCCTTTCCTCTGGTACGACCTAACGGCCACTAGAATGGCGAGTGTTCCATGTCGTGATAGTTTCAAACATTTATGCATGGACTATAATACAGAAACGTGGCTTTTAGTAGTTTAGGCTGGGCATTTCCACAACATACTTTGTAACACACACAAAACAAGTAACAATAATTTAAAATATCATTTAAATTCATTACCATAAAATCAAGGCGTACAAGTAGGTCATCCTACGGTCTCCACCCCCTCCCGCCCCCCCCCCCGCCAATTTTTTTTTCGAGAGTACATACTCAGCCAGCAATCCCAGGGAAATCAGAGGTGTAGGAATGTCGTCAAGTTTGCACAAAGGAATGGACCTTGCTCTTATGTACATCCGCTGGTTACGAAATTGCACTGGCTTCGGTTGAATGTAGGGAACCTGCTCCCAATGCTAATCCTACCATTCCTACATCAAACCTACTCTCCCAAACCTCCAGTTGCTCTGTTCCCAATCCCTGCTGAACTGACTGAGGTCACTGAGGGCTGCACGCTAAGCTTTCCTTTCTCGACCAACCTTTTTTTGCTTTTGTTTTAAAAAATTGAGATATTTTGGCGTGTGTTTAGCCATAGACGGCCCGCGGCCCGCAGGTCGTGTTATAAGTTGGAACTTAAATTCTGAAAACTGGATGAATTTTTCATTTCTTAGCCTATATAATATACATGTTATATCATTATGTATCGTAACTACTACAATTGTCAGCTTCTCCTGAAAAAGTTGTAAAAATTGAGTTACGACAGTTGCTGGGCGGCCATGAATGCATTAACATAATAACAACAAGCAAAAGCTAACCTTGACACAGAAAGGCAAATTTAGTTATTTTAACAGCACTTATTATGGACTGTCAGAAAACGGCAAAGTAGGGCCTACTAACCAACACCGCGGCATCTTCCAAAAGGAGAGGGATTTAACAAACAAACGAAAATTACTACGCGACCCTTGAACTGCGGAAGTATAATTGTATTGACTATTTACTACAGATTCGAATAGTTTCCTTCATTAGAAGTCCTAGCCCTTGGAACGATTGACACTAAACAACTTAAAGTCTCACGTATACATTTCAGAGACCACTGTTTTATATACATTTAATGTCATTTTATTTCAGGTTGAGACAAAAATAGTAAAACGGTAATGTACCCCCCTCCCCCCCCAGACACACACATACACCTTTTCTTTCATCAGTTTCTCCAGCTGAGGTCACCAGCACTTACATGGGGTCAGAGGTCCTATCCAGTTTATCAACTCTACTCAAATAAATTAATATCACCTCACATTACATCACATCGCATCGCATCCATTTATAGATCTATTAATTATCAAAGGAACTGTAGACTAATCACACAGCCAAACAGAAAAATAATACTGAAGTGCTTTCACTGTTCAGCTATCTATCACTTACTACGTAAATCACTACGGTCCAATAGCAACAGCTTTTTCTGAAAGATCCTGTTCATGATCAGTAAATTGAAGCCAAACTTTTTCTGTAAATTGTATAAAAGTCAATTTCTTTTACACAGTTTTAAACAAATAAGAAAAACTGATAAGTGGTGATTAACTTCTACTTACAGTCGAGTCGGCTACAGGTAAACTGACAGTACCTGTATTAATTACCACATGTACTAAAAACTTTATAAAAGTATGATTATCCCAGGAGTGACGGAAGCTCAAATGGCTTTTCAACATAGCACAGTCTCAACTGTTTAGACATCCTGCAAATGTGTCGACAGGCGGGATGGTCCTAGCTGTGCTGTGTGGGTTGTCACAATGTCAGCGGAGCACGAGGCGCGAGTTACACACGATGACACAGGGAAAATAATGTCATGACATGTGTCACAATGCCCACACCCCTCCAACTCCCGCCCCATTCAAGTTTATTTTTATACGTTCCTTTCTGACGTCTCCTTTGCCTAACTGCCGCAGGCTGGGGAGGGGGAGGGGGAGGGGGAGAGGGAGGGGTTGCTTTCAAAAGTATTTACAATATACTGGTTAAATAAAGATGTTGAAACTCTGCCAAGCTCGACGCAATTTGTGGCCTGGTTCAGAAGCTTTCCATTGTATATATTGATTCACACAGTGTCGGGGTATTGTGTCAACATGTGCACTGCACCTGTGAATGTTGTTGGCTTATCTATCTATCTATCTATCTATCTATCTATCTATCTATCTATCTATCTATCTATCTATCTATCTATCTATCTATCTATCTATCTATCTATCTATCTATCTATCTATCTATCTATCTATCTGTCTGTCTGTCTGTCTGTCTGTCCGTCTATCCATCCATTCGTCCGTCCGTCCGTCTATCTATCTATCTTTTTATCTGCCTGTCTGTCTGTCTGTTTATCTATCTATCTCTCTATCTGTCTGTCTGTCTCTCTCTCTCTCTGTCTATCTCTCTCTCAATCTGTCTGTCTGTCTATCTATCTATCTTTTTATCTGCCTGCCTGTCTGTCTGTCTGTCTATTTATCTGTCTATCTCTCTCTGTCTGTCTGTCTGTCTCTCTCTCTCTCTCTCTATCTGTCTGTCTATCTCTCTCTGTCTATCTATTTATCTATCTATGATCTATCTATCTATTTATCTATGATCTATCTATCTATGATCTATCTATCTATCTATCTATCTATCTATCTATCTATCTATCTATCTATCTATCTATCTATCTATCTATCTATCTATCTATCTATCTGTCTGTCTGTCTGTTTGTCTGTCTGTCTATCTATCTAGTACATGTATAAGGTCTCACCATCTATCTGCCTATTTTAAAGTTTTGCCGTATTCACCTGGACAGACTTCAGTGTACCTTTGTGGCCTCACACCCAATAGCTAAATAAAGCCAGCACATGCAGATCAACGACATGGCTAAAAAAGCTTTCTTATTTGAAACTGTTGCACTGTCATAGATCTCTCTGTGTCAACAACAGAAATCTTGGACTTGCTCAATATTCGTGGTTTTCTGGTATTTATTTTGTCAGGATGTTGTTGGGGATGCAGCAAGAAATAGATTCAAACTATTTAATTATTTACTGGTTATAGACTGAGTGTGAGAGAGAAGAATGTGGTGACACCAGTCAATGGATATCTGGTATTAACAGTAGAGTAAGCGGTGGGTCCAAGTAAGGCTACCGAGCCAGCATCCCTATGTCAATCCCACGCAGATCTGTATAGGATTTATGTAGGGTTGGTAACACTAGCCTAGGGGTGGCTTCCCTGCACCAAACTGGCCTCGGTGCGATGTTGTAGTCAACAGATCTACGTAGGAACGACGTCATTCCTATGTGCAAACAGTCGGATTTCCATACAGTTGATGGCTGGGTAGGTATAAAATTACGATTGGGGGATTGGGGGGGGGGGGGCTCTGTACTTGCAGAGCCCGTGAGAATGACTGTAAACTGAACGTATATTTGAAAACAACATCATACAAGACTCAGGAAGGACACTGACTATAGTTTCTGGGATTCCCAGTCTGTCAGGATCTTCCTCGAACTAACTTGATCTTCAGTCAGGACATCACAAACGTGGGCGTTGTCCTTGCCCGGACAGATGTCCTTACAGTGAATAACTGTCAAATGCACCAACTTTTTCATTTCTTTAACAGTTTCTCAAATGTTCATATGGTCGAAGTTTCAAAGCTTGCCATCTGTCTGTCTTCTTACTTCAACAGTTTGTGCTCATAGTCAAAAGTTACAACATTCAGTTTATTTTGCTGGCTGCCACAGCATAATGATATCTACAAGGGAGTAATCATTATATTGCACAGTCTGGCCTTGCCGTTCGCGTAAAGCCAACTGTTCACACGAGGATATATGTAAATACGGTACGTCCATTGAGAATGGTTGCCGGTACACAACACCCTCGTGAATGACGACTTGAATTCTACAAAGGAAGTGTATATCCGTACAACATGTTGTATGGATGTGGACAGTGCATATCCGTACAACATGATTACAAAAAGCGCGACTAGTGAAGGTTTGCTGAAACAAAACTTGGTATGGTGTTCACGAATTTAAAGTGACAACACATGGAACAGTCAGATGGGCCTGGGGGCGTGAGGGTCTAGTCGGTTTGTATCAATGGGCGGTAGTCAGATTGACTGATCAGGCGAAAAGGGGTTGGGGTAGCCATTGGTGATCGACCTACACTCAAGTAAATTATTAGAGCAGATCACGCGATCTCCGAGCAGAAGTCAGATTGTTTTGCTACTAAGCCGATTCATATTTTTAAAAACTATGCAAATTAACAAGGTCAGTAATATAGTATTCCGGTGTGTGTTCTACGTCATCGAATTGTGTGCGTTGTACGGATATGCTTCATTCTACAAAAGTGAGTTTGGGTTTGGATTTTGCAGCGCATCAGCACGAGAACGGCCACTTTGAGCCTTTCACGCTCTTTTGGGGGAGGTGGGGGTGGGGGGGGGTACTTTATTTAGGTTTGGTATTCAGGGCTTCATCAGTTTAAATTCTTCTTCTTCTTCTTCTTCTTTTATAGTTGGTTGGTCTAGAAGACGATTCCCCAACTGCACTATAGTATATGCGACTCAACGTCGCTCCTCTGAGGCTAAAAGCAGGGTAAAACCTTACATAGATGTTAAGACCATTTAAAAATATATTAGTTGTATAAAGTCTTTTGTATATATAACTCTGGTATAAATATCTCTTGGTTTCCAGATTGTGCACAGAAATACAACCCGCACTTTAGTTACAATGGTAGCTGCAACGGATAATAATGTTCTTAAATTCATTGTCGAAAGTCGTTGCAGACGATAGTGTTTGGACTTCTGCCGGGAGGTTGTTCCACATCCTGATGACATTAGGGTAAAAAGAATAAAGATGGCTGTTAACCCGTGAGCTTGGGATGTTATATTTTATATTATTCCTTCTGTTGCCTCTGGTATTAATGGTGAGGTGGTTCAGTGCCTTTATCCCTGAATTCCATAAATAGAATTGAATTGTTTCGTTTAAACTTGATGACATTGATGAAACTCTCAAAAATTGTTTTGTGTAGATCTGAAGTGAGAAGAGTAGTGGTAAAAAGCAAGGCAGTTACGCACGCTAAGGCCCATTGCAGACACATAATAATAATAATAATGTATAGCATTTATATAGCGCATATCCATTTAAAATGCTCTATGCGCTTTACAGAAACAACATGTCAACCACAGAGCAGAATGGAGCTGCCTGCGAAGCGCTCAACAGACTGCAGTGCTTCTTTCTCTCTCCCTGTCTCGCTCACTCTCTCTCTCTATCTCAGAGCAAATTGTAATGCAGCCTATTAGGCGCAGTTCACAACTCACAACAGTTCACACTCACAACAGTTCACAACTCACATCAGTTCACAACAGACAACTCAAATAATATTTGAATATTTATTAATAACAATATATATTTATTAATGAATAATAAATGTTGCTGATGGTGGGGAGGGGGGGATGATATGGATAAATTTTAATCTATTAATTTCAATTTTCAATTTTGCCCGGGCAGCGGCCTTTCGGCCTGCTCTTTACGATTTTCAACTGCCAAGGTATCTTTAACGTGCGCAACGTGCACACGGGCCCTCCGAATTTTTCGTCCTTATCCGAGAAGACTAGGTACTCGATCCTACCCCCCAATAGGACCAGGGACTTGAAAATATGAGAAAAATCCAATTTCCAACATGCCTGCACTGCCCGGGTTTAGAACCCGGGACCCTTGGCATGAGAGGCCATGCCGACCTTTCGCCCCTGGGGCCGCCGTGTACAGCACGGTGCCGTGCATTCAAGAGCGTGCATTATTGTGAGCCGTGAATGACATGGCGCAACACGACACGGCCTCTTCCCATGGCCATTGTCAACATGGATGTTCTGTTCATGAAGATTTGTTGTACTTTGTTCTACTTGTGCTACCTAGATTTTTAAAAAGCGTTCAGGGGGCAGAAAGTGGGCTCATCTCCTAAACCTTCAGAGACCAATTATTGCAGCTTTCCTCAGGCTACATTAGGAGTTGGGGGGGGGGGGTGATGAGAGAAAGTTTCTGAATTACTTTAGAACGTCTTAGCAAGTTTTGATGAGCTCCTGAATTTGTATTTGTATTTGTATAACTCTTTAATCCCGTTTGGGAAATTTGCCTTTGTGCCATTGCAGCCCAGTTACAACTGGACTAGGCACGTCGTCACCACAGTACAGCGCCGGTCGGCGGATTTTTTTTTGGGGGGGGGGATGAGGGAGGGAGGGGGAGGGAATGGTAGGGATAAATTCTATTTAATTTTGCCCGGGCAGCGGCCTGTTCGGCCTGCTCTTTACGATTTCCAACCGCCAAGGTATCTTTAACGTGCGCAACGTGCACACGGGCCCTCCGATTTTTTTCGTCCTTATCCGAGAAGACTAGGTACTCAATCCTACCCCCCCCCCCCCCCCCCCAATAGGATCAGGGACACGAAAATATGAGAAAAATCCCAAATCTTCCAACATGCCTGCACCGGCCGGGTTTTGAACCCGGGACCCTTGGCATGAGAGGCGAGCACCCTGCCCCTTGACCACCTTGAATCGACTAGACCCTAGACCCTCTCCTCCGCAAGCAGAGTAGTGAGATGAGGGATGCCATCTCGCCAGTCTTGCCCTGCGCAAGGTTTCTTAAGAGTTAAACATTATACCGGAAAATCAAACAGAAATATAAAAAATACCACAAAAATTATTGCCTACACTGTAGGTGAATGCTGCAGCGCGGTGAGGACAAGGCAAAAACACGATGTGTCTGAACACGCCAATATAACGCTGTGTATTTTTCATGCCGTAGACGGCTTGGTGACGTGCCGTAGACGGCTTGGTGACGTGCCGTAGACGGCTTGGTGACGTGCCGTATCGAAATTGTCGCCGTGGTGTCAACAGCGGTAGTACAGGGCAGGCGGCGAAAAGTCAGTGTGTCTGAAATTGACCTAACACTAAGATCATTTCATGAAAGTGCACAGAAAATACCCTCCATTCTTTTTCTTATGGAAAACAGTAATCATTTGTTGTAAATTATAAATTACTTCTGTTTGTTGTTCCGCTCTAAAAATCACCGAGACATCAAGTCTGGATTTTTTCAAGCAAATCTTTCTCTTGTCTGTCACTATCAGCTGTACTTTTGAACCATAATCTTTACGAGCAAAAACACACGATCTTTGATGCACTTTTAAAGCAGGCTAAGCAAGCACCGTTACAATTAACTAAACTCTTTTCAGCTTGATACATTCACATAAAATCTAGTCTACAAGTTCACACTTCTGTCTCGGATTGCACAAGACAGGTGTGGAGTTTTGCCATTAATGAACATGGCGGACAACGACATCCGGGTTCTGTGTTCTGTGGTGTTTTTCCATCTTTTCTCTATTGGCTTGAAACGGGCGCTCTCATTGTACAGAGATAAGTTCAGTTTAGGCTATCTAAATCATACACTTTACAAACTCAATATGACTGCAGTTTGTCTCAAACCCTACCATTCAAACAGACAGTTCGACCTGAAAGGAAAATCAAAGCTTACCTGATCCTGAGGGGTTTCTAAATCCCCTCTCACCGAGAAGAACACAGAATCAACATGTCATATTTAACGTTGTTGTCAGACTAAAATACAATCGTTCGACAAACAGGTGGTCATAATTATAACCATGAAGTGAAGAAATAAATCCCATTACACTAAGTTTCCTCACATCTCTCAACCCGTGAAATCTGCAAGCAAGAAACTCTACAGGCCAGCGGGAGTCAGATTTGGCAATGCAGCAGACACAGGATGTTACAAATGTTTTTGGTCTGTTGATAGACCGTGCAGACTTACAATTGTGTTTTATATAAAAGCATTGCATTGTGATAGCACTGTCCACCTCTCAGCCCCCTCATCTGACAAATGAATCTACATTTGGCAATACAATTAAGCCCAGGTTGCCACCAGCGGTGCATGCCGTTCAACGTTGAGGAGAAACAAACGAAATGTGTGCACGGCTATGTTTGTGCCTGAGTTGTCAGTGGATGACGAGTGGAATGAGAATTTTTGTTAGTTGTTTCATCATGGCAATCTGCCAGAGTTCATGCTCCATGGGGACGGGCGCCCCACCATCTGATCTGTTACGAGTTATCTGCATCACCATCATTGTAGCCTCACCACGTGATTTCAGTGACAACAGAAGACCCGAGAGACAGTGTCTCGGGAGGGCCGGCGTTTTCTAGGAATACACACAATTTAAAAAAAAAAAAGAAAACAAATGGCCCGAGGGTTTGGAGTTATAACTGCCAAGATGGTGACTTCAGTCATGGCCATAGATACACACTACTAAACAATCATGGCTTAGACTTAAGGCTGAACAGTGCACACACGTCACCGTTTTCTCCATTCAGCTTTGTGGCGTACGCTGTTGTTGATGTGCTCCATGCAGTCCTCCCTAGATCACCTGGACAAAGCGCACGGATGCAAAACGCCCAGGCTGTTTCATCTAATGATCTTTAGTATCTTGGTTGCTATAGCAACATCTGCACATGACATCATCATGGAGCCTCTGAGGTGGACGAAACCGCACAATACAATATTCCCCCCCCCCCCCCCCACCATTTTTTGTGTGGTCGTCATCATGGCTACGAACTGGTTACAAACCTGGAGGCTGTGCACTTCGCGCCCCCCTTCCACTTCACACCCGAAACACTTCGCGCCACCCCACCCCTTACCCCCCACCGCTGCACTTCACGGCCCCCTGCTTTTCAAGTCCCCCTTCCATTTCACCCTCCTTGCACTTCGCCCCCCCCCTCTCACCGCAACTTCAGGAATGAACAAATCTGTATTATCACTGACCAGTCCTCAACCATATGGAAATCCGATGCAAAGGACGGAGGAGGTCAAGTTTGCTCGTAGAAATGACATCGTTCCTGCCTAGAGCTGCTGGTTACGACGTCGCACCGACCTAGGTTTGATGTAGGGAATACTTTCTTACGGTAATCCTACCAACCCTACAGAAATTTGATACAAATCTACGTCAGATGGACGTAAGGATGACGGCAGGATCATCGCTACAGTCTGTTATTGGACAAAGCTATGTATTACTCCACGGCACCAGAGGCAGTCTTGTTACTGGACATCTCTACAAAGAGTTTTACACCACACTAACCTGTCAACATGATTGAATCATACATTATTTTGTCACAGTATCCCCCCCCCCCCCCCCCCCCCAAATGACTACACACTTGCTAGCCACACGGCCAGCTCCATCAATGCTTGACTTTAATCGTGTCACTGTCAGTCTCTGTGTGTGACAGAAATAACACACAATTTGATTTGCTTTTTGGTAGAACTCCCCCCTCCTCCATGCGGATAGACCCCCCCCCACCCCCACCCCCGCACAAAGAATGATAATGCACATAAATTCCCAGATTTTTTGTTGTCTCCTTTTTAAAAAAAAAAATGAATGAATAGAAGGCAGGAGTCAGACCAAGAAAGAGGTCGCTTGCAGCGTCGGACGGCTACGATGTGAGCTACAACAAACGATGTTCACGTCGGACGGCTATAATGTGAGCTACAACAAATGATGTTCACGTCGGACGGCTACAATGTGAGCTACAACAAACGATGTTCACGTCGGACGGCTACAATGTGAGCTACAACAAACGATGTTCACGTCGGACGGCTACAATGTGAGCTACAACAAGCGATGTTCACGTCGGACAGCTACAATGTGAGCTACAACAAACGATGTCCACGTCGGACGGCTACAATGTGAGCTACAACACACGATGCCCACGTCGGACGGCTACAATGTGAGCTACAACAAACGATGTTCAGCCCTTGGAGATATTGGCTGGGGAAGAGGTGTAGGTCACGTGACTGGAGGATGTACCTCCTTGGCAGTCAGGAGGCATGAACAAAGTCTGTCCAAGTCTGTTTGTTGTTTGACAGTTTTACTGATGCAAAGCTCCACCACCACTATTACCACCACCACTACCACCGTCACCATCACTACCACCACCACTACCACCGTCACCATCACTACCACCACCACCACCCACTAAATACGACACACAACCACCAGGAAAAAAGAAAACATATCTTTTAATGTCCTTTAGTTGCATTTTCTTGACATTCACATTAATTCACTTCATCACTGTCAAACTCAACAACCAGCAGAATTTTCTATCTACGCTCGGGGTACAAACACATGATTTCCTTATCTCATGCTTCACATTATTTTATACATAA
Source organism: Onchidella celtica (assembly GCA_963931925.1). Lineage (NCBI taxonomy): Eukaryota > Metazoa > Mollusca > Gastropoda > Systellommatophora > Onchidiidae > Onchidella > Onchidella celtica. The sequence goes on from OZ007567.1 coordinate 117,051,777, forward strand.
CAAAAACATAACATTTACATTACCACGCACTCCCGCAAACGCACACACAGACACGCATACGCACACACAGATACACATCAAAAGAGATTCTCAATCTGAATACATTTCGAAAACTGATTGTCTCCTTTCGTTTCCTTACCCAGCTCGTGCTGGTTTAAAACTACAGAATGTAGAACTACATTAAAAAATATTCGAAAAATTACGTTCTCTACAAAAATCAAACTTTTCGTTGGGCTAAACTGCAAGAGTGTCATGCTGAGTTCAAATCATTTGAAATGTTCATGTCAGTTTTGAAAGCTTTTAGTCCTCAAGTATATAATTATAAAATACAAAATGATTATGCATAATTACACAGGCTGTGTAGTCCACACTGGAACTAGACAGGAAAGTTTAGAACAATCACAAGAGAGGGAAAATTGAAATGTCCCACTTAGCTGCCCTACACCAGTCCGACGCAGACAACTGACGTCAGGTTTGCACACATTGTTCCTACGTAGATCCGCTGGTTACGACATCACGCCGACATCGGCTTGCCGTGGGAAATCTGCCCTTTCAATAATCCTATCAATCTTACGGAAATCCACGTCGGCTTGACGTAGGGTTGCTGGCTGGGTTACCATGCTTTCAAAAACTTTCATAGGTGGAGAAAATTATACAATTGACTTAGCAAAGGAATTTTCCCAGCCCTTACGTCATAGTTTCCAGCTAAGTTAAAATTTTCGTTTTGTTTTCTTTGAAATGGTATTTAAAGTGTGATTTTCTTACAGACTTTTTTCGGCAAACTGTCGCAGAATTCAAAACGAGTGTCTCAGAAATAACCTGTCAAACTCAAAAGCAAATTTTAATTCAGTTTGGCTGGTAAATGTCTCCGTTTCAACGATGTGAAACTGTGGCCCGATGTCTAATGCACATGTACACCGTGCACTGGTTGTTTCACAGCAACCGTAATGCCCAGACCACAGTAATCTATCTGCACACCAAACAGTTCACAGCACTGTTAGTCAACAGCAAATTATATTCAACAAAAAAATTGACCCTCACATACATCATCACTGCCTTCTTTGTTGTATGAAATCATCATCATCATTATTATCGACAACAAATTAAAAAAAAAAAGTATCACATAGTGAGTGGACCATGCTCAGACACGACAATAAAACACCAATAGACAATGTCTCTGTACGTCTTTTGCCTAATGTTTGTCCATATCATACTAATTAATTAACAGACAGATGAAAAGACCAGGGAATGTGCCGATTTCTGATATAAACGCGATACAAAGAGCAGTGACCGTATGCATGAACTTGGTGTAAGTCCGCCCGTGTTGCACCATGGTGCAAGCGTAGTAATGCCTACGGCCAGGTAGGTGTATACTCAAATTACCTCTGTAATAAAACTTGACATTGCCCATGCACAGAATTTGTATGGGTCAGTCCCGGCAACGAGAAAATAACCCCGATGAAAACAAAACGTAGAGATCGAGGGTGAGTAGAAATCCAATTTTTTTCCTCGGCCCATGAAGTCCCAGGTTGGACCAAAATATAGTTACTGTCTGTCTTTCTCTCCAGCAGACGCCATTGTCCCAAGCTAGTTACGCACAGCATAGCTGATTTAGTCATCCTCGGAGAAAGTGTTACGTTATGAACGTAGAACACGTGGATGTAGGCCTACGCAAAGTTCATGCATACTGCGCGGTGTTTAATATCGACTCGTAAGGCCTACTCCACCATGTAACTAGCTACGCACGGTTGACGCGTACGAGGAGCCAATCGAAATCACTGTGTAATCACCATCAGATAGGGGAGGAGAGTTCATTGTTGCCATCGGCTGGAGCTCTGCTGGGGGACTGTCTCCTCTGACCATCATATTCTTTAGGCAGGTGACAATTCCACCCAACAGGATCACAACCGCGCCAGTCAAACTGAGCGCGAACGAGTAGCCCAAATCCACTTTCACAAATAAACTACTGCCACGTATGGATGTATCAGCATATTTTGTGATGTCCTGATGAAGACCAGCTGCCCAGACCACGTCACAGACCAGAATGGCCGCGACTGAAAGCAGAAAATGCACAAATTTGGATCAGGACTTAACCTTTGATAGAAAAGATAGACGGGTTTAGAAGATGGGGGGGGGGGGGCAGGGGAGGGCAATAATATATGCGCAAAATCAAACATCTACACAAAATCAACACAAAAAAAGGGGGGGGGGGCATATTGTAGCCAACTTGAAGCTTTTAGCTGCTTACACGTCACTCTCTGGCCCCAGTACAGTAAGATAGTTAATAATAATAATAATAGTTCGTCCATCAGGTATGATGATGACCTTAACAACACCAGAGGAATAAAGAACAGAAATTGTTGAGAATTTCAACACATGGACAATAAAGAGAACTAAAGGACACAGAGGACATAATGGAAAGACTGTAAGATAGTTATATATATATATGGCCTTTAGCGTCTTTACAGACGGTCTTAGCAGCTAGAATATTCACTTTCACTTTGACTGACAGCTTCTCTCGTGGCTTATTCTACCAATGTTTGACCCGAGAGTGCGATGGCAGTGATTGCAGGTCAGTCTTTTGGGTTCACTTTGGCGAGTGTTTTCATTCCGCCTCTGTCGTTTTGTCAGGTATGTTTCTTTTGCCTTGAAGTCTATTGCGAGCGTGCCACTGCGCAATTTTTGTCTCCATCTGCTTCGATCATTTGCAAGGTTCTCCCATTCATTGGGGTCGATGTTGAATGCTTTCATCGTGACCTTGCAAGTGTCTTTGAATCGCAGATGTGGCCTACCTCTGGGTCGGTTGCCAGTAGCAAGTTCCCCGTAGAGAATTTGTCTGGGGATGCGATCATTTTCCATACGGTGGAGATGTCCAAGCCACCGCAGTCTTTTTTTGCCTAGGAGAGCCTGAGTTGATGGAATGTTGGCTCGGCTCAGAACTTCGATATTTGAGATCCTGTCTTGCCACTTGATCTTGAGAATTTTGCGTAGGCAGCGCAGGTGGAAGGAGTTGAGGGATCTTTCATGTTTGGAGTAGGTGGTCCATGTCTCTGAGCCATACAGCAGGGTCCTTAGGACGCAAGTTTGGTACACGAGTACCTTTGTTTTGATGGTCAGCTTGCTATTGTTCCACACCCTTTTTGAGAGTTTGCCAAAAGCTGTGGCCGCCTTTCCTATTCTGGCATTTATTTCAGTTGTTATGTCTGTGCTACCACTGATGGTTGAGCCTAGGTAGCAGAATTTTCCCACTTGCTCCAGAGGAGAGCCATTCAGCATGATTGGGTTGGGGTTTCTCAAGCCTTGTGTCAAAACTACAGTTTTTGAGACACTGATCTTTAGCATGAATTTGTCACAGGCTTTGGCAAGGCTATTGATGAGAGCCTGGAGCGTGGTTTCATCGTGGGCCACGATTGCAGCATCATCTGCGAAGAGGAGCTCTTGTAACATAATATGCTCTGTACGAGATTTTGCTTTTAGTCTGGCAACATTAAAAATGGAGCCGTCCACTCTGGTGTTAATAAGTACTCCACCTGAACATTGACCAAAGGCATTCTTGAGTAGGGCTGCAAAATATATACCAAATAAGGTAGGAGCAAGAACACATCCCTGCTTCACACCGCTGTTTACAGCAAATGAATTGGATGTGCAGCCCTCAAAGTTGACACATGCCCTCATGTCAGTGTGGAAGGATGCAATAAGTTTTAGCAATGTTGGTGGACAGCCTATGGATTTAAGGACTGCATACAGGCCAGATCGGCTTACGGTGTCGAAAGCCTTTGTTAGGTCCACAAAGCATGTTATAAGCGGCCTGTTTTGTTCTTTACATTTTTCTTGGATTTGCCGAAGTGCAAATATCATGTCAATAGTTGATCGTTTGCTTCGAAAGCCACATTGTGTTTCTGGTAAGACTTTTTCCGCCAGTTGTTGAAGGCGGCAGAGGATGACGCGAGCAAAAGCCTTTCCAGTAATGCTGAGGAGGGATATGCCTCGATAGTTGTTGCAGTCGCCTTTGTCTCCTTTGTTCTTGTAAAGTGTGACAATTTTGGCGTCTCTCATATCATGTGGTATCACGCCTTCTTTCCAACACTGCAGTAACAGATTATACAGGTGTGGTAATAGTGGGCCTTTTAGGTCTTTTAATACCTCTGCAGGAATGTTGTCACTTCCTGTGGCTTTTCCAGCAGACAGGTGGTCGATTGCATTGGAAAGCTCGACTAAGGAAGGTTCAGCGTCAAGTTCGGCCATTATTGGCAGTTTTTGGAGGTGTTCCTCAAAATCTGGTGGAATATTTTTCTCAGTTGAATACAACAGAGAGTAATGCTCTACCCACCTATTCAGTTGTTCATTTTTATCTGTGATGGGTTCACCATTTACAGACTTAAGTGGGGCGCTTTTGGTGATGATTGGCCCAAGAGCTACTTTCATCTGACTAAAGGCGGTTTTCATATCTCCCTTTTCATTTGCCTCTTGTATGCTGTTACACAAGTCTGTCCAGTATTTGTTGGCGCAACGTCTTACCTCCAGCTGAAGTTTAGCTTTTGCATTTTTCAAACAAGTTTTTGTACTCTGATTGCAAGTTTTGTTATACTCATTGAAAGCAGATTTCTTTTGCTCAATGAGAGGTAGGAGAATTTCGCTGTTCTGGGCTACCCAGTCGTTGTTTGAAACTTTATGCTGTCCAAAAGACTTGATGGCACAGTCATGAATTTTTGAACTGAGAGTGTTCCATGTTTCATCTACCGAGTCACATTGGGTGACATTATCCATGCTTTCAGCAAATAACTTTTCAAATGACTTTCTATTTGATTCATCTCTGATTGCTGTTACATTGATCTTAGGGATTGAAGGGGCTTTTGATCTGTATATTTTCTTGGCCGAAATTTTGATTTTGCTGACTACCAGTGCATGGTCGGTGTCACAGTCAGCACTGTGGAGGGAACGAGTTATTTTTATACAGCCCAAACTCTTCCTCCTTGAGAGAATAAGATCTAATTGATGCCAATGGCCAGACCTGGGATGGCGCCATGATGTTCTTTGGCACCTCTTAAGGTCAAAGTACGTGTTTGTAACACATAATGAGTTTACGGAGCATAGCTCCAGAAGGCGCTGCCCGTTTTCGTTGATGTTGCCAATGCCGAAGTGCCCAATGCACTTTGGCCATGCGGAGTGATCTGCTCCCACTCGAGCGTTAAAGTCACCCAGAATTAGCAGGCCTTCGGTGAGAGGGATGTTGTGGAGAGTCCTCTGCAATGCCTCGTAGAAAATGTCTTTGGTTTCGTCAGAGGAGGTAAGTGTTGGGGCATAGACACAGATAATGTTGGTAAAACCAGACCGGGTGTTCAGTCTGAGTGTCATGATGCGTTCTGACACTCCAATTGGAGTTGCGATTGAATTGATAAGGGAGTTTTTTACGGCGAAGCCCACGCCGTGGATTCTCGGCTGTTCGCTGCTAAGGCCCTGCCAGAAGAAGGTGTAGTTTTCTTCTTTGACTGACCCGGAGTCGGGAAGTCGAGTTTCTTGAAGGGCAGCGATGTCGATGTTTAGTAGCTGAAGTTCTCGATCAATAATTTGGGATTTCCTGATGGAGTCAATATTAGTGAGATCTTGCTGTTGCAAGCCTGGGCGCATTGTTCTGACGTTCCAGGTACCAAGTTTTAGTATTTTTCTGTTTTTGCCAGGTGCACACTTTACGTCAGCTTTTTGACTTTTGGTCTAGCTCCAACCACCTTATGAAGCAGGCTGACGTGGCGGAACAACACCCAACTGCCTGGGGGCTGCCCAGGTTACGGCGGGCGGTAGTTGATCAATGCAGCTGAAAAGCCGCTCCCACCGACAGAGGGGACCCCTGGCGCTCATCCGTACGCCAAATGGATTGAGCTTATCACCGGTAACTGCCACCTCCCGTGTTGTGCCCATCCGTAACGGATGGCTGGAGTGTCCTCTCCAAATCGGAAATGGGTGGGCTTATAGAGGAGAGACAGACGCTTGCCAAGCCCGAGCAAACGCCTCCTCGTTTTGCTGCCTTGCCTGGGCTATTTTTAAGAGATGGTGCTTTGCCCAGAGGCACCACCCCTCTCTCTGCCATTCTAGTTAAACCCAAGGGAGAGACCAGGTCAATACATTTGGAACTAGTCCGGCTGCAGGAGATGCTGGAAGCCAGTTTGAGTAAGATAGTTAGTGTATTACAAAACGCATATCAAATGTGCCTTTAGATATTTTACTAGAGAATGAAAGGAAAGAGAGAGAGAGAGACGAATGTTGCTTTCTGAACCGTACTTACAGGCAAAGATGGCCATGCCCCCTGCCACATAGTGAAACTGGAAGCCAGTCTTGCCTTTGAAGAAAGCAGGAATCAGGAGCATTAGATCAACTGCAGCAACCGCCAGTCCGGTGATGGCAAAGCCTCGAACAATTTTCAACCTTTCATCAACTGTGGAGAGACAGACATGACATGGGGATTGATGAACTTGCCAGTTTGATGAGAACCAGCGCGAGACCAGGCAAGCAAAACCACAAGGGATCCATTTGGCAAACAACAACTGAACAAGGAATGGCAAAACGTCACAAATAACTGGACACATTGTCAAAAAAACAACAACAGACAGACAGTTAAGACGATACGTAGATGAGCTGAGATAAAAGATATTGATTTAAAATTATTGACCGTGTATAGAAATGTATGGTGTTAAACTGGAAGCGCATAGAGCATTTTAAATGGATGTGTGCTATATTATAAATGCCATCCATTATTATTATTATTAGGTGGTATGAATATAGACATGTGTGCTGAGGTAGAAATGTTTGTGTCTATATTATGTAGGCAGGCAGACATAAATAGACAGGTATGCTGAGGTAGAAATGTCTGTATGTATATTATGTAGGCAGGCAGACATAAATAGACAGGTATGCTGGGGTAGAAATGTTTGTAGGTATATTATGTAGGTAGACAGACATAAATAGACAGGTATGCTGGGGTAGAAATGTTTGTATGTATATTATGTAGGCCGACAGAATAGATAAAACCAGAGACAGGCAGACAAGTACAGACACCTATGAGCAGATATGTCGACAGGCATACTAATTAAACAGACAGGGAATAGACAAGCTGAATCAGACAGGTACTAGGGCAGGCAGATACGCGAGCAGACAAACTCAGCACATTCCAAACTGTGATACATGGAATTAGCTGTGACACATGGAATTAGCTGTGACACATGGAACTAGCTGTGATACATGAAATTAGCTGTGGCACATGGAACTCACTGCGACACATGGAACTGGCTGTGACACATGGAACTAGCTGTGACACATGGAATTAGCTGTGACACATGGAATTAGCTGTGGCACATGGAACTCACTGCGACACATGGAACTGGCTGTGACACATGGAACTAGCTACGATGCATATAATTAACTGTGACACGCGGAACTAACTATGACACATGGAACTAGCTGTGATATATGGAACTAGCTATGATACATAGAATTAACTGTGACACGTGGAACTAACTATGACACATGGAACTAGGTGTGATATATGGAACTAGCTATGATACATAGAATTAACTGTGACACGTGGAACTAACTATGACACATGGAACTAGCTGTGATATATGGAACTAGCTATGATACATAGAATTAACTGTGACACGTGGAACTAACTATGACACATGGAACTAAGTGTGATGTATGGAACTAACTGTGACACACGGAACTAGCTATGTCACATAGAATTAACTATGACACATGGAACTAACTGTGGCACATAGAACTAAACGAGAACACGTACAGGAATCGCCAAATACTTCAGATTCAGTGGTCCACTCGGTACACCGGGACCCACGACACACTTTCCATAATCCACAAGTGATGTCATTATAATCCACTACCGACCACTCGGCTGTTGCCATGCCAACGTTGTGCAATACAAGACCAAGGACTTGAATACATAGACCAATCCCAAGTGCAACATGCTCATTCATGACGTCAGCTGCAAGACGACCTGATCAAGGTTGTGCAAAAGTGCTTCATTAATTAAGATTGAACGCCAAGTTTTTGTGTTGTTGTTGTTGTATTTGTTGTTTAATGCATGTGGGATAAGTAAGCAAGATCCTTGGCATCTCATACAAAGATCACATTACCAACTTGGAGATCCAGACCAGAGTAAGGCAAGACCTGTTGTCCACAGTGAAAGGATGAAAAATGAGATGGTATGGTCATGTATCAAGATCTACAGGGGTTGCCAAAAACCATTCTACAAGGGACAGGGCGAGGAGGCAGTCGGAGAGGAAGACAGAGAAAGAGATGGGAGGACAACATCAGTGAATGGACTGGTTTCACACTCAGCAAACTGGCACTGGTTGAACGTACAGTTCTGTAATTTGGACTCATGGCGGATACCATGTGATGACATGCAATGATGTAATCGTGTGTCTATGCTACCAATGTTGTGACTGTCACAGTTGATGTAAATTTCAGCACGTTATGATAGGGAGAGTCGTGTGATTTGAACTGCTACCCTTTAAAAACGAAACTATCTCGAACTGTCGTAGAAATAAATGAAAACAGGATCCGATGAACGATTAACATTAACTTTTAATAACTGTAGATGAACGCTGGATATCTCACAACTTTTACTTACGAAGAAGGCATGCAGGTCTACGTACAAAACTTAGAATAGGTCTAACACAGAATGACAGGATCTTGCCCACACACTCACTCGCTGGCCATCCTTTATATACCCATCTAGATAGAACGTTCACGAACGGGAAAGCAATCATTAAATGAGATATTCATCATTTAAACCTTTCTGACAAAAAAAAAAAAAAAATGATTGTTTTTACAAGTTTTCACCTTTAATTTAATAACGTATAGGTAAGATCTAAATCAAAATGGTGCTTAACTTGGCGTGACGTGTGTTACATTCTCAAAAAGTGGTTTTTCATTTTAAGTAACATTCTCTGGAATTTCTGTGAAAGTAGGCAAAGAATTGCACGTAAATTTTAAAATAATGCCTGTAAATGACTGCTATGAATTTAGCAAATTCTGTATTTCATAATTCTTACATTTTTTGATGATGTAGGCAAAAACGTGGCGTGACGTGTGTTACATTTTTTTCGTGACATGTGTTATTACATCTTCAAAGTGAGAATTTCACGTTTTAAGTTCCAGTCTAAATTTTGTTCCTCAAGGCCAAAAAATGTATTCTGATGAAGAATACTCCTTCAGTTCAATGCTAAATTAATTTCAGAGACAGATTTTTTTTTTCATGTTAATAGGTCAGTCACACAAATTAATTTTTGGATTCACAGTTTATGTGACAGGGATGACTTGGCTGAGAGTTGTTAGAAATGTGAATGTGAGAAATATTGGAAAGGGAAGAAACTGGCTGATAATTTAGATTGAGAACCAGGATATCTTTTGGAAAGTATGGGACAAAAACGGGGCTGGTAGACTTAGAGTTGAAGTGAAAAGTGGGTATGAAGTGGAGCGGTTGGAAAAGGTTATTGAGGAAATTCCAGATTTCCAAGAGTTTGTTCGGGTGAAAAGGTTACAGACAGAGGCCTTTAGTATGGACAAAATGGACATACAAACCTCTGTACTTCAGTGTGATTTCGCTATGGTGTAGCTATGAATGTCAGACTGAAGTATAGAGTGTTTTATGGGGCAGACGAACAGTGAACGCTTCACTGCTGCATTCTATCTATCTTGGTAAAGAGGCATCATGTAAGTTTTACTTGTAGTCACAGAACATGAACAAAGACACAGTTTATAGTTTATCAAGAAATTGGTCACTACTGAACACTGAACATCTGAAGGAAAAACGTATTATCTATAGGCCCTACTTATGGTCCACCAGGGGAGTTCAAAAACAGATATTATGGTGAAATTGCTTGCTGATTTGGGTTGGTGCTTAATGAATGTGAAGCCATGTGGAAGTATTTTGCCACGTCACATGGCAAAGGAGTTGTTGGTGGGATCGGAGGGTCAGCGATAAGTTTGATACGAAAAAGTTGATGTCAAGAAGTGATGACGTCATTGTGCAGGATTCAAATAATAATAATAATAATAATAAATTACATTTATATAGCGCATTTCCAATAAATGCTCAATGCGCTTTACAAGTAATAAAAACTCATTCCTCTCTCTCCCACACTCCCTCTCCCCACCCCCTCTCTCTCTCTTCCCATCACATTCTCACTCCTTCTATCACATGCTCTCTCCCCTCAGGTAAGTCAAGAAAAATAAGCCTGCTGGAACAAAAAATGCTTTAGCTGCCTTTTGAAACTTACTAATGATTTTGTTTGTCTCAGTTCCATAGGTAACTTGTTCCACATTAAGGGGCCAATATATGTGAATGATCGTTCACCATAACATCTGTATGATTTCACAGGTGTCACTAGCATGGTGGAATCAGTGGAGGATCTTAAACTTCTCCCTGGTGTATACAGTTTTATCAAATCTTGTAAATAAGAAGGAGCCGAGTCATTCAGACATTTGAAACACAGGATGCAGATTTTAAAAATTATCCTTTGCTTCACGGGGAGCCAATGCAATTCTTTCAGGAGTGGTGTGATATGATCTCGTTTTTTGGATTTGGTTATCACCCTGGCAGCATTATTTTGGATTACCTGTAGACGATTCAAAAATTTTGTATGAATACCCGCTAAAAGTGAATTGCAGTAGTCCAGTCTAGACAAGATAAGGGATGTAACTAATGTTTTTGTGGTCTCTTCATTTAGATATTTTCGGACAAGGCTTATTCTTCTCAACTGAAAATTTAAGGATTTAGACAGAGATCCTACACCTGAACCCATTGACAAATGGTGATCAATAAACACACCCAAATTCTTTACAACTTCTTTGCATGATAATTCATGGCCATTGAAATCAATGGTGACATTTTCAAGATCTTTTGTTAATCGTGGGTTGTGGAATAGAACTATGTCTGATTTGTCTTCATTTAATTTCAATTTGTTTGTTGTCATCCACATTTTAATTTCCTGAACACATTGTTTAGTGGCGAGGGTCATATTTGACAGATCTTGAATGGTGCCATCAATATATATCTGAACATCATCCGAATAAAAGTGATATTGTAGTCCATGAGTTTGTAAAATACTTGCAAGGGGCTGCGTATAGAGTGTAAAAAGCACAGGACCAAGGACAGACCCTTGTGGAACTCCATAGCCTAATGCAACTTGTTTAGAAAAACTGTTCTTAATTTGCACTGACTGAACTCTGTTCTGTAAATACGACTTGAACCATAACAGGGTTTTGCAAAGAGGCAAGAAACTTAATGCCCAAAGTTAACGTTGTGCACATGACACAGGAAGAAATTGATGAGTGCATTAAGGAGAAGAATCCATGGTGTGAGGTGAAAGAAGTGCCTGGAGACAGCATGACCCATTTCATGCCAGGTGGTGGAAAGGGAAAAATGTCATTCTATGTGGACAGACTTCTACCTGAGGTTCTTGCAGAGGTTTGCCATGGCCATGAAAGAGAGAAGGGAGAGAATGAAAGTGGAACAAATGTTGAAAGTTGTAAGGCTAGAAACTGGCCGGGTTATTGTGATGTATGACAGAGGGGGGTGCGCAAGTGTCTGTAATGAGACCAACATTCAATGTAAACTGGAAGTGGCCTACGGTAAAAGATGAAATAGAAATGTTGTAAACAAGATCTTTCCACCAGTTCCTGATGGTTCTCGTGGCCAAAGTAGATTTGAAGATCAAATTCTGCATGTAACACATATCACATAAGATGTAACACACGTCACGTGACGTGTGTTACATTGTTCGGGTGCCTTTTTCAGGAATACGATTAAGTTTTAGATTTAAGCGTGATTGTCGAACACTTTGCGGTAATAAATTATGTTTGTTTTGTAAATGGTTATGATCTGTCTCAAATATTTATTGCCAGGCAAAAACTTTATGGCGTAAAGTGTGACGTGTGTTACACAGTACCAATGATGTCTCTTGGATTCTTTATTTTCAAAACCTAAGTCAGTAATAGAGTTTTCTTGTTATTTTTACACTGTTAAAATGCCAGTGTCATGATCTCATTTTTGGGATCCAGTGAGTAGAGTTAGGGTGATCCGACCTTTAGAATAAAAAGGTGGGATTTTATAGGTTAGTGGACTCACGCCCTAAGGCGGTGAATGTTGCAAGCAGTGCACGGGGCACGTGAACCCGGCATGATTTCGGAAGGTGAGACAAGAAACTTTCACGGGGTTTGGCTGGAGATATATAAGCTTAAGTCGCCATTGTTTAAGCAGAGAACGGCTGTGGAAATCATTCGATCCAGTGAGGTTCCTCTCGGCTCGAGCTCCAGGGCCTGACAATAGGAGTCGAGCACAGACAGAATAGATACAAGTGAAGTCGAAGTGGAGTGACCGTGTCGTCATCCAGAGAATTGATAAACGCCTCGTCGCACTAGGCCAAAAGTGCGAACCGTGTCCTTTGGATCTACGCTCGTACTTGGCTACGAGCGTATAATGGTAGGCAATTCATAAGTCCACACAATAGAGACAGGAATTACTAGATCAGCCCAGTGACGAAGCTGAGTAGTAGGAAAGCCACCTGGCAATCCTCACAATAGAGACAGGATTAATACAGTGTAGAATGATAGTGTGTGTGGAAAGAAAGAAGTATTGAAGTCAGTCATAGAAAAATAATCTTTTGTAGACGTAGTACGTAGATATTGTATCTCATGTTATATTGAATGCCTTAGTTGTATCCCATGTGAGATTAGAACTTTTGAATTACAGTTAATAAGTTCAGCGACAAGCTGGAGTTCCCACAACGGGGCTTTGATGTAGCCACTAATTAAGACAGTCCTATTTATTGTATCTGCAATCCTATCTATTGTATCTGCAACCATATTTATTGTATTCTGCAATCCTATCTATTGTATCTGCAACCATATTTATTGTATTCTGCGATCCTATCTATTGTATCTGCAACCATATTTATTGTATCTGCAATCATACCTATTGTATCCGTAGTAATAAAGTAGTATGGCCCTTCAGGCCTGATATATATATTCGAGTGTGTTATTAATTATTATGATTGTGCCTGGGCGAGTGTGAGTGGCTTTTCGATTAGTCGAATGCGCTATTATCCCCAAGACCTTACTCACCTCGAATGTTGACACTGGAGGGGACACCAAATCTGTGGACACCCTAGCGATCATCTTGACGTTGGAGGACACCAAACCAGTGCTGTGACCTTTCCGGGCACTCCTTCACTACATTTTTTAGATTAGTTAGTTATACCCATATTATCTTTGTATACCGCTAATTTGTGTTCCTTTTCCGTTGCATGGACATCTCGTCACTGATCCGTGGACAACAACGAGGAACGGTCAGGACATCGACTCGCAGAAAGTGAAAGACATACGACGGGGCGTACGCTGTGGAGTGAGGAAATTTGACACCCAATTCCCAGTTAAGTGATACCATCCGATTCTGTCTATGTTTGAGGGGTTGACACGTTTCTCTTCCCCTCTCTTTAACAGGCATTTTTCCTTTTTTCTGTGCTTAGCTAGAGTAAGCGGGTGGTTGGAAGGGATCGGGACTCAGCATACCTCTTCTTGCCAGACTAGCCGGGCTAGGTGGCGTTTAAACCGGATGGGAGATCTGCTTTGTTTTGAATAGTTCTTTGTTAGGGATCCATTTATCGTTTAGATTGTGGTGTTCTATCTTCCTCGTACTTTTTAGGAAGACGTCTCTCTTGTGCTCTTCTTACCTATCTGTAGATAGTTTCAGGTTTGATTGGGTCTGTTATCGTTCGTCCTTTGTGTCGTTGGGTAGTGTTCACTGTATAATTTCTTTTCACTTATAATAATAGTTCGTCCATCAGGTATGATGATGACCTTAACAACACCAGAGGAATAAAGAACAGAAATTGTTGAGAATTTCAACACATGGACAATAAAGAGAACTAAAGGACACAGAGGACAGAATGGAAAGACTGTTCTTTCATGACTTATGGCTTCTCATGTGACTGATAAGTCCTATTTTTGCCCTGCAGACCCTTCCGCATAAATGACAAGAGTGCTCCGTTGGTTCAGTACCACTGGGCCTTTTCTTGCGCCGTTCTCTTTTTTTGATAGCCTGCTGGACTCTGTCAGCTTCCCATGCTTTGCTGCCTCTGGTAAGGGCCGCCCTCCAATTTGCACGATCAAGCGAGAGCTTTTCCCACTCACTCACATCAATGGCAAAGGCCTTCAGTGATTGCTTGAGAGTGTCTTATAACGTCTCTTTGGGGCCCCAACATTCTTCGTTCCATTGGAGAGCTCAGAGAAGAAGATTTGCTTAGGTAGTCTGGAGTCGGGCATTCTGACAACATGTCCTGCTCAACGTAGCTGAATTTTTTCAGGTGGCAGAAGATGCTCAATTCCTTGGCACGACTGAGGACCTCAGTGTCTGGAATTTTATCCTGCCATTTGATCCTTAGGATCTTTCTAAGGCAGGCCAGATGAAAGTGATTTAGCTTTCTGGCATGCGATTGGTACACTGTCCAGGTTTCAGCCCCATAGAGTAGGGTGGGAAGGACCACAGCATTGTACACTTTCAGCTTTGTGTCTGTGCGAATGCCGGCGACATCCCATACTCTCTTTCGAAGCCTGCCAAATGCAGAGCTGGCTTTGCTGATTCTTGAGAGAATTTCAGTATCAACACGAGCCGCGGAAGACAGTGTACTGCCAAGATAGGTGAAGTTCTCCGACACCTTCAGAAGACTGTCATGGACTTTGATATTTGGGGTCACAGGATACTTGTCGTCTGGAGTAGGCTGATGGAGCACTTCCGTCTTCTTTGTGCTTATTGTGAGGCCAAAGTTGTCACAGGCACTAGAGAACTTATCAACACAGTTTTGCATGCTATCCTCATCGTGTGCCACAAGTGCACAATCATCAGCAAATAGTAGGTCACAGACTTGAGTACTTTTGGTTTTGGTTTTTGCCTGAAGTCTCCTGAGGTTGAATAGACTGCCATCAGTTCGGTACTTGATGCTTACCCCTTGAGGAGGAGAGCTAAAGGCTTCTTGTAGCATTGCAGAGAACATGATGCTGAACAGAGTTGGGGCTAAGACACAACCCTGTTTTACCCCATCTGTGACAGCAAAGGGCTCTGAAACACTGCCGTTGCTTTTGACTGCAGCTTGCATGCCATCATGAAACTGGCGCACTATTGTGATGAATTCGGGTGGACACCCAAACTTCGCCAAGATTTTCCAGAGGCCTTCACGACACACTGTGTCAAATGCTTTTGTGAGGTCAACAAATGTGATATACAGCGCTTTATTTTGTTCCATGCATTTTTCCTGAATCTGTCTGGCAGCAAAAATCATATCCGCCGTTCCCCTCTCTTTACGAAAGCCATATTGGCTCTCGGGAAGCAAGTCATTTGACGAGAGGTGATCAAGAAGGCGATTCAGAAGCATTCTTGCCAATATTTTGCCAGCAATTGAAAGTAGAGAGATTCCCCTATGGTTGTCACAGACTTGGCTGTCCCCTTTGTTTTTGTACAGATGGATGATTGAAGCGTCTTTGAAGTCCTGTGGCAGCTTCCCTGCTTTCAACATATGATTGAACAACTCGGTCAACCTTTCAATAAGCTTTTCTCCACCGAAGGCATACACCTCAGCAGGAATTGAATCCACGCCTGGTGATTTGTTAAAGGACATCTGATTTGTGGCAGTTCGGGTCTCATTTGCTGTGAATGGCTTGGCAAGAGCTGCATTAATAGGAGTCTGAGGGAGGCGGTCAATGGACTCAGTATTTATATTTGATGGCCGATTTAGCACACCTCCGAAATGTTCCGCCCAACGCTGAATTATGGCATTCAATTCAACAATGCGTGTTGAACCATCTGACGCAAGAAGTGGCGTAGTGCCAGAGCGGGATGGTCCAAACACAGCTCGGAGGCTCTCAAAGAACTTTCTAGTGTTGTTTGTGTCGGCATATTTCTGAGTTTCTCTTACTCGCTCTTCAAGCCAGTCATTTTTCATTTTCCTCAGCTTCTTCTGGAGTACACCCTTACATGCACGCAGTGCATCAGCTTTTGCTGTGGAAGAGGGGTCACTGCAGTGAGCTTGGATGAGACTATTTTTTTCTTTGATGAGCACTTTGATTTCATTATCATTATCATTGAACCAGTCCTGGTGCTTGCGGACAGGAAAACCAACTGTGCTGCTGGCGCAAGAGTGTACAGTCGTATTTAGGTCAGTCCAGCTCTGTTCAATGTTCTCAGGGTCAAAAGTCACGCAATCCAATTTTGAGGAGAGTTCTGATGAGAGCTCGCTCTGTTTCTCAGCTGAGCAGAGTTTTGAAACATTTAGGCGTTTAGGTGGCGCTTTCCCTTGAGGGCGTCTATTGCGCCTCGATGTTAGTCTGAGCTTGCAAACAATGAGTCTGTGGTCAGTTCCACATTCGGCACCACACATCGCCTTTGTTACAAGGACATCCTTTCTGTCAGTCTTCCTCACAATGACATAGTCTATGAGATGCCAATGCTTTGAGCGGGGATGCATCCATGGCGTTCTGTTTCTCACGGGGAGACTAAAATTTGTGTTGGTAATGAACAGGCCAAATTCAGCGCACAAAGTAAGTAAGCGCAACCCATTGTTATTGCATGAACCAACTCCATGAGGGCCCAAAACACTTGGCCACGCTGAGATTTCGGAGCCAACCCTAGCATTGAAGTCCCCCAAGAGAATCAGCTTATCAGCTGCCGGGACAGAGCATATGACAGATTCTAGATCAGAATAGAACTTGTCTTTGGCTTCATCTGGGTTTGTCATGGTGGGCGCATATGCGCTAATGAGGGTGACTGACTGGCTTTTCCCAACTGGGATCCTGAGTGTCATTAGCCTGTCATTTATTTCAATTGGCATGGACTGCAAGTTTCTGACAAGGTCATTTTTAATTGCAAACCCAACACCATGCTGTCTCGGTTCGACTGCACCCTTGCCTTTCCAGAAGAAGGTGTATCCACCACTGAGCTCTTTGAGTTGGCCACTATCAGGGAGTCTGGTCTCACTGAGTGCCACTATGTCCAGGTTGTACCTGCTGAGCTCAATGGCAATAAGTGCAGTGCGTCTTTCCGGGTTGTTTGAGTTGTCCTGTAGTGTGCGTATATTCCAGGCTCCTAGCCTGAGTAAGCTGAATTTCTTTTTGTTTCGACCGCAAAAAGGGATCCCCACTGGTCGCGGTATACCAGTCAGGGTGATGTGAAGTGGGCTTTCTTTAGGGCACCTTTTCTAGCCCCTTCCTCAGTTGAGGTGAGCAGTGCTATCCTTAAATAAGGCTGCTCAGCTACTGTGGGTGCTGCCTCCCCACGCCTCCACTTCAATCGACGATGAAGCGACCATAGCCCACAGCCACCAACGTGTAGGTCTGTGCTAACAGCTTCCAGTCTATCCAAACCTGCTGCCACCGCACTCGCCCATCGCCGTTGGAATTTTGAGAGGAAAGAAGACGAGACAAAGATGAAAGAAGACGAGGTGAGTGTTAAGACTGGCGCAAAGAATTTGTTTTTAGTGAGAAAGAGCTGCGCAAACATCAGATTCACTCTCTCGCCTAGACACAACTTATCCAAGTGGCAAGACAGGGTCAAGACGACTGGAAATGTATCCAGGTGCAGGAGGATGCCAGAGGGACAGTCATATTGCCTGACCGGCTGCCTGTAGGCTACTCCACAGCCTCGCAGTCCCAACTGACTAGGGTGAAAGACCCAAACCAAAGAACACCAATACTGGTGGATGCTCTGTGTCACGATATCCAGGCCAGAGTGACGGTATATTGCCATCTGCCCTATCAATCAACCACTGGCCTTCCGCCAGCTTCGAAGCTGCGTCCGGGAAGTTTGCTCAATTCTTCGTCTGTGATTTAGGCAAACAAGCCTACGACCACACCGCTACCGGGGGCCAGTATGAAGGACTCAAGTACTGAGGGTCACATTGTGCCCTAGCATGTGGCCGTTGGGTTAGATGAAACCTCCTCCGCCCTGGCCGTTTGCACCGACAGGTGCACGCCCACTGATACCATGCTAGCATACCAGTTCATGAAACAGGTTGTACTGGATTACATGTTACCAGTAGCAGATTTTTCTGACCTTATAGCCTTTCACTTACAGCGTTACCATATTATACTTATATTTATCTTTATAATATTCTTGCCTGAGAGAAATCGCGTGTCAAGGACACGTTGACGTATAATCTGGAAAGTGAGAGTTGAGGCTTAGAGGCCATAAGAGATCAGATTGGGAGTATTAAATTAGGCCAATCTAAGAGCAGAGGAAACGCTGCTAAGCGGTGTACAAGTTGTACACGAAGAAGTGAGTGGAATATATATAAAGGAAGTGATCACGAGGATAATCAACCGCTATTCGGTTGAACAGTAGAGAATTTGTTGTTGATTCGTAACATAGAGAAACGAACACCCGAAGAGGACAAAGTATATAATGTCTTCAGGGATTGAGGAGTTGGTAAGTTTGAACACACCGATTTAAAAGTGTGGTAGTCTCAAGGAGACTTAGTTCCCGTTGTCGACCAACATTATAGCCGACCTAAAGAAGTATTTAGAGCTGGCCAAAGAGTTCAGCATCCCAGAGGAGCAGCGAGCTTCTTGGGTAGACCAAAGAATAAAGGAGGACCGCGCAGATAAAGCCGCGCAACAACAAAGAGAAGATAGAGCCGCGGAGCGAGCAGAGAAAGCCGCGCAACAACAAAGAGAAGATAGAGCCGCGGAGCGAGCAGAGAAAGCCGCGCAACGAGAGAAAGAAGAGAAAGCCGCGCAACGAGAGAAAGAAGAGAAAGCCGCGCAACGAGAACAAGAAGATAGAGCCGCGCAGAGAGCACGAACTGGCTCTCAAACGGATGGAGCTGGATCAGACCCAGCGGGCCGCGCCCCCGACTGCGCAGTCTAGCAAATCGTCTAAGCCGAAGCTTCCTACGTTTCAAGATAGGGTCGACCAGATTGACTCCTATCTCCACCGGTTTGAGTTACACGCCGCCTGCGCCGGATGGCAGCGGAGCGAATATACTTCCTGCCTTGCGAACCTGTTAACCGGCAGAGCATTGGAGGTCTTCCATGGCCTCAATGTCGACGACGCTAAAGATTATGATATACTTAAAACCGCCCTTCTAAAGAGGTTTCAACACACGGAAGACGGGTTCCATAAACGGTTCCGGGATTGTAAGCCAGAACCTTCCGAGAATTTTGCCACTTACGTGGACCGTCTCCGGCACCTTCTCAATCGATGGATTGAGTTGGCTGGGGTAGAGGATGGCAACTTTACTAAACTGTACGATTTGGTCATAAAGGACCAGATATATACATCCTGCCATGCAGACCTGGTCGCGCATCTGAAAGAGCGCGCTCCCAAGACGGCCGCCGAAATAACGTTAATAGCGGAGCAGTATGCAGCTGCTCACCCTAGTCGCTCCTTGGCCAAGGCCAAATCTAATGAACCTTTTTACGCCGGAGTGGGCACTAAAACATCGACAGGCTCGAGACAACCTCGAGCGCCCGCTCGACAGGAACCACCTCCTCGCGGACATTCCGAACCGCCAGCTGGAAGAATGCAACCCGACGTGCGTAACTTCTCACGCGGCCGTGAACCCCGGTTGGGACGTCCATTCCCTGCGGGCAGACCAGGTTATGGACATTATGAGGAACCACCGAGGCAGTTCTATCGCGCATACGATAGACAGTTCAAATGTTATAACTGTGGCAGAAAAGGTCACTTTGCTAAGGACTGTAGAGTGAGGCGGGAAATAGCAAATGCGTGTTCCGTCGTGTTCACGCATGAGAGTCCAGACAAATTGTTGATTGTGAAGACGTCACAAGATGTACCGGTTATGTCAGCCCTCCACGAGCAGGGCGTTTTAACACTATATGAGGGTCAAGTAAACGCAACCCGCGCATCAGTGTTGCGGGACTCGGGATGTACCACCATCGGCGTGCGGGAATCCCTTGTTCGCCCCACGCAGCTCCTTGACCGAAAAGCAACGTGTATTACATTTGGGGGATCGAGAGAGCATTTCCGTCTTGCGGAAGTGTACATAGACACACCCTTTCTTACTGGAGTGGTCACCGCCTGCGTGTTGCCGAATCCGGTGGCGGACCTGATAATTGGGAACATACCCCAGGTTAAAGACATCCCTTACAATAAACTTCAGATGTGGGACGAGGAGAGGGATATTCATGACTGTGCCATCAAGTCTTTTGGACAGCATAAAGTTTCAAACAACGACTGGGTAGCCCAGAACAGCGAAATTCTCCTACCTCTCATTGAGCAAAAGAAATCTGCTTTCAATGAGTATAACAAAAATTGCAATCAGAGTACAAAAACTTGTTTGAAAAATGCAAAAGCTAAACTTCAGCTGGAGGTAAGACGTTGCGCCAACAAATACTGGACAGACTTGTGTAACAGCATACAAGAGGCAAATGAAAAGGGAGATATGAAAACCGCCTTTAGTCAGATGAAAGTAGCTCTTGGGCCAATCATCACCAAAAGCGCCCCACTTAAGTCTGTAAATGGTGAACCCATCACAGATAAAAATGAACAACTGAATAGGTGGGTAGAGCATTACTCTCTGTTGTATTCAACTGAGAAAAATATTCCACCAGATTTTGAGGAACACCTCCAAAAACTGCCAATAATGGCCGAACTTGACGCTGAACCTTCCTTAGTCGAGCTTTCCAATGCAATCGACCACCTGTCTGCTGGAAAAGCCACAGGAAGTGACAACATTCCTGCAGAGGTATTAAAAGACCTAAAAGGCCCATTATTACCACACCTGTATAATCTGTTACTGCAGTGTTGGAAAGAAGGCGTGATACCACATGATATGAGAGACCCCAAAATTGTCACACTTTACAAGAACAAAGGAGACAAAGGCGACTGCAACAACTATCGAGGCATATCCCTCCTCAGCATTACTGGAAAGGCTTTTGCTCGCGTCATCCTCTGCCGCCTTCAACAACTGGCGGAAAAAGTCTTACCAGAAACACAATGTGGCTTTCGAAGCAAACGATCAACTATTGACATGATATTTGCACTTCGGCAAATCCAAGAAAAATGTAAAGAACAAAACAGGCCGCTTATAACATGCTTTGTGGACCTAACAAAGGCTTTCGACACCGTAAGCCGATATAGGCTGTCCACCAACATTGCTAAAACTTATTGCATCCTTCCACACTGACATGAGGGCATGTGTACACTTTGAGGGCTGCACATCCAATTCATTTGCTGTAAACAGCGGTGTGAAGCAGGGATGTGTTCTTGCTCCTACCTTATTTGGTATATATTTTGCAGCCCTACTCAAGAATGCCTTTGGTCAATGTTCAGGTGGAGTACTTATTAACACCAGAGTGGACGGCTCCATTTTTAATGTTGCCAGACTAAAAGCAAAATCTCGTACAGAGCATATTATGTTACAAGAGCTCCTCTTCGCAGATGATGCTGCAATCGTGGCCCACGATGAAACCACGCTCCAGGCTCTCATCAATAGCCTTGCCAAAGCCTGTGACAAATTCATGCTAAAGATCAGTGTCTCAAAAACTGTAGTTTTGACACAAGGCTTGAGAAACCCCAACCCAATCATGCTGAATGGCTCTCCTCTGGAGCAAGTGGGAAAATTCTGCTACCTAGGCTCAACCATCAGTGGTAGCACAGACATAACAACTGAAATAAATGCCAGAATAGGAAAGGCGGCCACAGCTTTTGGCAAACTCTCAAAAAGGGTGTGGAACAATAGCAAGCTGACCATCAAAACAAAGGTACTCGTGTACCAAACTTGCGTCCTAAGGACCCTGCTGTATGGCTCAGAGACATGGACCACCTACTCCAAACATGAAAGATCCCTCAACTCCTTCCACCTGCGCTGCCTACGCAAAATTCTCAAGATCAAGTGGCAAGACAGGATCTCAAATATCGAAGTTCTGAGCCGAGCCAACATTCCATCAACTCAGGCTCTCCTAGGCAAAAAAAGACTGCGGTGGCTTGGACATCTCCACCGTATGGAAAATGATCGCATCCCCAGACAAATTCTCTACGGGGAACTTGCTACTGGCAACCGACCCAGAGGTAGGCCACATCTGCGATTCAAAGACACTTGCAAGGTCACGATGAAAGCATTCAACATCGACCCCAATGAATGGGAGAACCTTGCAAATGATCGAAGCAGATGGAGACAAAAATTGCGCAGTGGCACGCTCGCAATAGACTTCAAGGCAAAAGAAACATACCTGACAAAACGACAGAGGCGGAATGAAAACACTCGCCAAAGTGAACCCAAAAGACTGACCTGCAATCACTGCCATCGCACTCTCGGGTCAAACATTGGTAGAATAAGCCACGAGAGAAGCTGTCAGTCAAAGTGAAAGTGAATATTCTAGCTGCTAAGACCGTCTGTAAAGACGCTAAAGGCCATATAAAGGCCATATATAACCCCAGGTTAAAGACATCCCTTACAATAAACTTCAGATGTGGGACGAGGAGAGGGATATTGCATGTGTTAGTGTCACAAATCCCAGACTGGGAGATGCGATGGTTATAACAGGACAACAATCACGAACGAACAAGTATAACACTTAACAGAACAACCCATCAGACTCACACATTTATTAAACATAAATATAAAGATAAGGATAACAGTGCAATTACATACATACATTATATTCTTCAAGTTAACTGCCGTCCACGGCCTTCTTCCGTAAACACACTTCCTCGGGTCCACAACCCGGTAATTACTCTAAAGACACCTCGGCCTCAGCCTCTCCACTCAGGGTCTTAATGACACACTAATATTCTTTCACACCACAGTCTCTCAATAGCGCCTCCCTATGGCAATACACCTTAGCCTCCTATACACTTCACGTGGCCATAGCACGTTAATACTTCAATTCACATGAATATCTCATTCGCACAGTAATACATCCATGTCACAGTAATACATCTTAATAGCACATTCACGATCATATATACATCCCTGTCTGTGGCCAGACTGCCACAACTCATGTGCCTCTACTGTCCTGCACCGACAGCTTCACTTCTGGCCGATGTGTGGCCTTCGGCCCTATTCTGGCCTATCCCCTGTGCTCACCGTAGGCGGCTCTTCGGCCCGACCCCGGCACCTACAAAAATAACATTACATTGGTATAATACCATACCATTTCTAATCACTTCACCCCTCATTACAACTCATGAAGCGTACACACAATAGTTCACATTTCACTCACCAAACCTCTTACGGTAACACCTCCACCGTATTACACCCTACTCACTCTCGCTACAAATCCATGAAGCTAACTTCCATCTATCGTTCATGGCGCACATTGCTATCTACAGTATCAAGGACTTCCACATTCCTCACATATACTTATTTACATCATGGTCGTAGACGAATATAATACATCAATCATAATTATCAATCATCGTTCCACCTACCAGTCATCACTGGAAAACACTGTCACAATCTCCCGACTGTTCTCACTCACGTCCGTCCCCTGGGACCTTCTAACTTGCAGTGATAGTAGTACAGCGCTCTCGCCTCATGCAGACCCCCCCACTCACAACATGCACGCTTTTCATTACCCGTGGGCCGTGGGTTACTTTACTCGACCCCCTTCCCCCGTAACTACTGATCCCAGCTCACCTGCTCGTGACAGTTAGCACGCAACAGCAGGCCCGTCGCCAAGCTGACGGTGCGTTACGAACGACTGTCGTGGACTTAAATGTAACCCCGGAGTTGTTCTATAATGAGCAGCGCTCAGATTCGTCTCTGAGTCATCTCTTTGCAAAGGTTCATCCTGACGAGCCGAACACGACTAAATTCTGTATTAAGGATGACTTGTTGTACCGCGTTTATAGAGGCAAGCGCGAGATCATAATGCAGCTGGTGATACCCAGCTCATTTCGACGAGACATCCTGCGTCTTGCGCACGATACTGCGTTATCGGGCCACCAGGGAAAAGCTAGAACGAATGCCAGACTCCTGTCGCAGTTCTTTTGGCCGGGCGTATACGCGGATATTAACCGCTACGTGTCGCGATGTGACACCTGCCAAAAGAGGACTCCTCGAGATAAAGCTTCGCGGGCGCCTCTAGAGGAGATGCCAACTGTCTCAACGCCTTTTGAACGGGTTGCCGTCGACATTGTGGGACCTCTACAGAAGTCAGATAGAGGCCATCGCTTTATTCTGTCGGTTATTGATTATGCAACCAGATGGCCTGAGGCCGTGCCCCTTAAAGAAATTTCAGCGGACCATGTTGCCGAGGCACTGGTCACCGTGTTTTCACGCGTCGGATTCCCGACCGAGCTGTTATCTGACAGGGGACCACAATTTACCTCGGAGTTGTTTAAGAACGTACTTGAGCTGGCAGGAATAAGACAGAAGCTGACTTCCCTTTATCACCCGCAATCGAACGGGTGCTGCGAACGCTGGAATGCCAGTATGAAGGCGATGCTGGCACGCGTGTCCGTCGACAAGCCGAATGACTGGGACCGTCGGCTGCCAGCCGTTTTGTTCGCCTACCGGGAGCTCCCCAATGCGTCCACGGGGTTCTCCCCGTTCGAACTATTGTATGGACGTAAGCCGCGTGGGCCAATGGCCATCCTTCATGACCTGTTCGCCGGTTCAGACACCGACGGAAATGATACGCGATCCGCGTATCAGTATGTTGTCGATCTCCGACAGAGAATTCATAATGCATGCGAGTTGGCCCACCATTTTGCATGCGTTAGGGCCAACACTTTCAAAACATATCGCGATCAGGGTAGCAGATTGCGAACCCTGTCTGTCGGAGATCAGACCCTTATACTGTTACCTGAAACGAGGAACAAACTCCTCTTGACCTGGAAGGGCCCATTCGAAGTTAAAAAGAGACTCTCCAGGGTAAACTACTTAATTACCACCCGGGGACGCGATAAGGTCTTCCACATTAACATGCTAAAGAAATATTACGTTGACGATCGGGATCGGCAGGGTCAGTCCTGTCACGTTGTGGCGCAGGCTAACGCTGCGATTGTCACCATAGATGACGACGACCACGAACCGTTAAATATGAATAGATCCCTGCCGACTTTGCAGGCCACCGAGAACATGACGCACGTCAACATTAGCCCGGAACTGTCCCAAGAGCAAAAGCGGGACATGGAGGACCTTGTTCGAGAGTTCGCGCCCATATTTACGGATTTACCGGGCAGTACGTCCTTGGTACAACACCTGATCCGTTTACAAACAGACGTGCCCGTGTTCGTAAAACCATATCCGCGTCCGCTTCACGCGCAGGTAACTATTGAGGCCGAAGTACAGATGCTCCACTTGGGAGTGATTGAACGATCGGCGAGCCCGTACTGCTCGCCCATCGTTTTGGTAAAGAAGAGCGACGGGAACGTCCGCTTTTGTATAGATTACAGAAAACTAAATACTATCACGATTTACGACGCGGAACCGATCCCTAACCAGGAGGACCTGTTTTCGCGTCTGGCAGAGTCTGCCGTTTTCTCAAAAATAGACCTATCTAAGGGTTATTGGCAGATTCCAATGGAGGTGAACAGTAAACAGTACACGGCATGCGACTTGCAGTGGAGATACATGCCATTTGGCCTGGTAACGGCCCCCGCCACTTTCGCGAGGATGATGAACATCCTGCTGCAGCGTTCGCATTGCGTCGTTAGTTATTTCGACGATATCTGCATCTATCATGCGAATTGGACGGGCCACCTGCACGCGCTCCGACAGGTTTTTATTGTGCTTCAACAGGCCGGACTCACCGCCAGACCGAGTAAAGTGTTTTTGGGTTATGCACAGATTAACTTCCTCAGGCACACTATCGCTCATGGCGTCCAGACACCGGACAACCGCAAAATAGGTAACATCTTAAAACTCCAGGCCCCATATACGAAGAAACAGGCCCGTAGCCTGTTAGGCCTGATAAATTATTACAGGAAGTTTGTCCCTAACTTTTCTGCCCTTACGGCACCGTTGTCCGACCTTACTCGGAAGGATCAGCCAAATAAGATAGTCTGGTCCACACAGTGTACCGTAGCACTTGAGACCGTGCAGCGACTGTTTTCCAGCGCGCCGCTGCTGATACTACCAAACATTAAATATACATTTACCGTCCGCACGGATGCGTCGGACCAGGGTATTGGAGCGGTTTTGCTCCAAGAGAGAGATGGTTTGTTGCGGCCTTGCATGTATGCCAGCCGGAAATTACTTCCCAGAGAGAGAAAATACCCAATAATAGAGCGCGAATGTCTGGCGATAGTGTACGCGGTCGACGCGTTTTCCAAGTACTTGCTCATGTCGGAATTCGTTATAGAAACCGACCACAAGCCATTATTGTTTCTCAAGTCAAACAGAGCCAAAAACGCTCGGCTCACTAGGTGGAGCCTGGCACTCCAGGAATATAGATTTATTATAAAGGCCATTCCTGGGGGAGAAAATTTCCAGGCAGATCTACTATCACGGCTACTCTGTGAAGATTGGGGTTAAAGAAACTGTTGATATCTCATTCGGAGACCGGGGATGGAATCACATACTATTGTCCGTTGATTTTGGGACACTTTAAACCACTCCCGTGCTTTCCTTTATCCAACAGTGTAACGACTGACCAGGACCCGGATTGTTGGACAACCCACACGCTGTTGCCCACGGGTCAGATGACAAAAATCCATGGCAGACCAGGCACCCAGAGCCACAAATGCCAGCGAATGAAAATTTTGTTAGAATTATTCATTGTTGATTGTTAAATGTATTCAGTACGGATGTTTGTGGATATGACCATGTGTGCATTCAAATTGTGATATATGCATTGATGTATATTCCGTAGGGATAAACTAGTGATTCATTATTTGTTACAGACGGACCTTGCTACAGAACGATGCATGTAAATTTCTCATGCAAGTTTTGTCCATCAAAAATACACGTTCAGTTTTCACCTTTAATATAAGTTCAGTTACGTGAACCTTCGGTTATATTGGGGGCTCATGACATGAAGTTCCCCCAAATTTTTTTTATCGTTAAAATTATAAATTTTAACTGGGGTGGGGGATGTGTCATGATCTCATTTTTGGGATCCAGTGAGTAGAGTTAGGGTGATCCGACCTTTAGAATAAAAAGGTGGGATTTTATAGGTTAGTGGACTCACGCCCTAAGGCGGTGAGTTTTGCAAGCAGTGCACGGGGCACGTGAACCCGGCATGATTTCGGAAGGTGAGACAAGAAACTTTCACGGGGTTTGGCTGGAGATATATAAGCTTAAGTCGCCATTGTTTAAGCAGAGAACGGCTGTGGAAATCATTCGATCCAGTGAGGTTCCTCTCGGCTCGAGCTCCAGGGCCTGACAATAGGAGTCGAGCACAGACAGAATAGATACAAGTGAAGTCGAAGTGGAGTGACCGTGTCGTCATCCAGAGAATTGATAAACGCCTCGTCGCACTAGGCCAAAAGTGCGAACCGTGTCCTTTGGATCTACGCTCGTACTTGGCTACGAGCGTATAATGGTAGGCAATTCATAAGTCCACACAATAGAGACAGGAATTACTAGATCAGCCCAGTGACGAAGCTGAGTAGTAGGAAAGCCACCTGGCAATCCTCACAATAGAGACAGGATTAATACAGTGTAGAATGATAGTGTGTGTGGAAAGAAAGAAGTATTGAAGACAGTCATAGAAAAATAATCTTTTGTAGACGTAGTACGTAGATATTGTATCTCATGTTATATTGAATGCCTTAGTTGTATCCCATGTGAGATTAGAACTTTTGAATTACAGTTAATAAGTTCAGCGACAAGCTGGAGTTCCCACAACGGGGCTTTGATGTAGCCACTAATTAACACAGTCCTATTTATTGTATCTGCAATCCTATCTATTGTATCTGCAACCATATTTATTGTATTCTGCGATCCTATCTATTGTATCTGCAACCATATTTATTGTATCTGCAATCATACCTATTGTATCCGTAGTAATAAAGTAGTATGGCCCTTCAGGCCTGATATATATATTCCAGTGTGTTATTAATTATTATGATTGTGCCTGGACGAGTGTGAGTGGCCTTTCGATTAGTCGAATGCGCTATTATCCCCAAGACCTTACTCACCTCGAACGTTGACAGCCAGTGCAATATAAAAAGGAACAAAATCTTGATCACATCGGTTACTTGTAACTAAAAATGAAACTGCAAATTAATTTGAATACATTTGCTTCTAAGTATGAAATATTGTCCTTAGAAAACATGCGTAAAATTATGAAATCCAGTTTGTTTTCTTCATCAGATGACATTTTCTTGTCAATAAACCATTTTAGATGTTAACCCAAGGATTTTTTATTCGTTTTTTCAAATTCCATATTTTCTCATACTGGTTGACATTTCATGGAATGGCCCACAGGTGTATTTATGATGAAAATGTCATGGCTGTAACGACCAGCAATGTAAGTTTACAACAACTGACAATTACATTACATAAACTGATAGGTTCATATTTTCTCTGACCTTTCCTCTCCGACAGGTCCAGAGACATAGATCATTGCTATAATTTTATTTCTCATCCTGTCCCCCCCTCTCCCCTTCATCCTCACCAGAGCCAAACATTTCTGTGTTTTATCGTCTCTTGCCTTCAGAAGCGCTCACACCCCCCCCCCCCCACGCCCCTTTCACTGCTTTATCTGACTTGATAAAGTTGAAACAGTTCAGGTTCAGTAGATGGTCAATCAATCCACAATTTACACATCGATTCCTCGTTGTTGTGTTCAGTCTGCCCGCCCCCAATAAACTTGACTGCACAGTTTGAATGTCAACACTCCAGGTCCAATGGAAGTAAAGAAAAAAGAAATCACGATCTGATAACTAGGAAATATTTAAAAACAACAACAAAGTAATCCAATACTGACCTTGGGAAAATGTGTGCAATGTGTCAAAATTTGTCTCAGTATAGTATGGAATCAACATAAGACTAAGAGTCCGACTCGGCAGTCCACAGTGTCAATCACGTCTTCTCCTATGTCTGGGCCAGACACGACACGCACGCCTTTAGTTTAAAGCTACCAGGTGGGTTATTTGGCATTACACAGATACCGGATCTGGTATAAAAGGTTCGTTCACCGAGGAGTGATCACGGTTTAGTTGGATTTTCTCAGTTATTACGAAATACAGCGACCTGAATTTTTGCATGCAGTATTACATTTATCATGACCCTATAAATCTTGAATTTCAAGTCTGTGCACAGCACCGTTCTTTCAAGGTGGCGAATTCCTTTCATCTTTTCTCTGTTTTCAATTTAATAGGCCCCAAACTTATAGATGTTTACACTATACGTGTGTTCCAACATGATCTGTCACTTCTCGTTTCCCCGTAGTTGATCTGAATTCCTAAATATAGTAACAATCTGTGGTGTATTGCATTGGCGTAGCGTCACGTTACGGACTTGAGGTTTGCTTTACACATAAATGCGTTTATTGTTCCTTTCCTGTAAGATAAAGCTACTACAGATTCATTACTTATCTATTGAATACAGCCTTCTAGTTATGCTAAACAGTGACATCCTATGACAGATAAAGTTTGTAAAGTAGCTAAGCTTTCCAATCTGTAATAAGTTGTGAGAAAAATATACATATCGAGATATGACCACCTTTTCCCCTCTGAGTCCCTGTCATTGCAAGAGCATGGCCTTGTGGGTACAATGATCAGGCTGCGGACTTGGGACAACCTTAGGCCCATTAGAAAGGTTAGCCCTAAAAAGGTTTTTGTTTTATTTCAAAACAGGCCAGCTCTTGACGATGTTTTAAAATGTTTTATCATCTCAGTCGCTTTTCTGAGTCGGATGTCTCCATTGGATTGATGACGATTCAGATGAATAGAATGAAGGCCCTCATTTTGCCAGTATTCTTCCCCCCAGCCGCGATACATGGTCCTCGCATTTTGAGAAAAATTCTGCATCGACTGTTTTCAATGCTGCATGAGTTAGATTTTGGATGTCTGACAGTTTGAAGATCTTATTCTCCAGTGCCACTTGTCTTTTTACCTTGGCCCATACCAGCCCAATCGGGTTGAGGTGTGAATGATAAACAGGAAGTCGTAAAACAAGTGTATGTCCAAATTGGTTAATGGTCTTGTCAATACTGCATTTCTGGTTTCTTGACTTCTAGTAGCACAGAGTTACTCAAAACACTTCATTGGTTGCCTGTTAAAGCACGTATCGAGTACAAGATTGCACTAATGTGCTTCAATTTCTTTGAATCTTCCACCCCAAATTATTTAAGTGCAGTTTTGTTTTCCTATATGCCCGCCAGAGCCCTGAGATCATCACAGGACTCTAGGCTTTTGAAAGTCCCACGATGTAACCTAAAGAGGTTTGGAGAAAGGTCGTTTAGTTACATTGGTCCCACTATTTGGAACTCCTTGCCTATCTCTTTGAGATTCGCTGGCAGAGCTGCCATTTTCAAGACGGGATTAAAAACATATTTATTTGAGAAATATCTATAGTGTGTGTGTGTGTGTGTGTGTGTGTCTGCCATGGCTAAAGGCGCTATATAAATCTACTTTATTATTATTATTATTATTATTCCCGTACGAGACACAGGAGCTCTGGTCCTAAGTGTGAAGAGCTGAAAGGAATATTTTCTTTCATGAGCCAGGCCTTGATCTCTTCCTTTGTACTCGAGGATGTTGGAAACTTATCATCTTGCGATTCAGAATTGTGATAGATGCATTGTCCATGACCAGACACGAAGGTCAATCTATTGCAGGAAGAAGGGGAAGCCGCACTCACATTACTAGATCTATTCTATGCCTAAGCTGTCACGAGCAGAGTTATGGTCTTGGGGATCTAGTGACTGCCCGAGAGGCAGTTAACTCACACTCGGACACAAACACACAAGAAATTATTAAATAACAAGAATATACGTTGTCAGGCCGGCCGGGCCATATTATTACATAAAATATTATTCTGAAACAATTCACAATAGAGGTATATTCAAGCAAAAATTCCAATTACTAACTTAACCTAACATCTTTATGCAACTATGTTCCCTATCAAATGTAATGCAATCAATAGCCAAATGGGTATATTACAAGAAACAAGATATTAATCTAAACTAACAATTGAGTCGCCACTGGCCAGACGCCAGGCAAACTCTCCAGCAATAATACAGATTCTCAAGGTACACTGAAGGCTAGAACAGCCCATTCAAAGCCCACAGAAGCACAAATTGGCTTGTAGGTATTTAAACAGCTTGTACATATAATTTTATACATGTAATCGCTCTACTATTCATATTAAAATCAGAGGGCTCGAGCCGTAATGATTCACAAGCTATCACTACGCTCGTTCGTCGAGTCCAAGCTGTGGTTTTCTCTGACTTCCTATGATGCTGTGGGTTTTCTTCTATCCCTGACTTCTATCATACCTAATGAATAAGCTGAGTTACCGTTGGTCACGCCTAACTGGTAGGCGCGAACATCAGAAGAGCGCAGCGTGGACTCTTAAAGGTCAGTCCACTCAGACCTTTCTTTCTACTCAGTCCGTCCGATGGCAAAGGACTTTTAGTCTTCAGACCGCACAGTTCAGGTACTGGCCAACCGGAGATACTTCACGAAACGATGCTTCTCTCGTCTGTATTCAATGAATTTCAACGTTACACGATGTTTTATACTATCCAACTACCCGGCAAGGCTAGTCCGCTGGCCAAATTAGTTCAGCAATTGTCAGGGTTAATCTTGTAATTGTCGTGCTGGGTCACGACTTGTTTTTTTTTGTCACGGTTTCGTTGATTTTAACCAGCGGAAATGTCCTTGAACTGTTTTCGTGAACAGTTTGTTTTTGTAACGCTTTTTCTTAGAGATGGAAAGAAAGTGGGGCAAGATAGAATAAATGGATAAATTAGCAGTGACGGTGCAGTTCTCGACCCCGTGATTTTGATGAACTTTAACAGGGGTGAGAAAAGGGAGATAGTAAATTCGTACATAAAACGTAGAGGGTTTAGAGACTTTAGGAAGGGTTTTGACATGTTAAGTTGCAGCCGGCCGCACAGTATATAAGCGCAGCCATTCCTATGTTTGATCACTCCATGCAGAAATATCCTTCTGTGCAGGCGGTCGGCGGGATTCTGCCAGAAGAATCAGAAGACTGTTATATTCATGTCTATGTCCTTGATAGACACTGAAATGAGACCATATGCTATTTGTGAAAATTATCCACTGCTGTTATCTACGGTTCCCTGATTTCTGATCAGGGACCAAGTGTAAGTGTCTGCCTGTTGATTCACAATGAACGTGAAGCTGACCTTAATTTTCCAGTAGGAGTGCTACCGAAGAATGCAAGACTTCCATGTACATTAGCTTGCAACTAGATCTAGCATGAATGTCTGGTATACACATTTGTAAATTGAAATTGATGTGTCTGGATGAGGCTGGGGATTGCCAGCCCATCCTAGAGCAGATCTAGATCTAACTTAACTACGTCAGTTTGTATTGACGAGTTTGATCCATTATAAGCGGTAGGCACAAATAACTGAGATAACATTGTCGTCTGAGACATTAGAATATTATTTGTTAGATAGTAGATAAGTAATACTTAAATGGTGAGTGAGACAGAATGATATAATCTTTTAGGAATCTAGAGGAGACTTCTAGTGACATATTATTGAATTTTCATTTGATGCTGCTTGTAGCATCTGCGGGCTACCCCTTGCCCTCCCCCGGTTTTGTTGTTGTGCTGGTGGCTGAGCGTGTGTCCATGTACTCCGTGACCTGACCTTCTTTTCTAGTGAGTAGTTTTTTTCCTCGCTCGCTTGTTGTCAGGTGTTTTGACTCGTTCAGTAAATATTAGTATGTTCCCGAACATTCGATAACACTGTGGAAACGAATGTTTACGCCAGATTTGGCCTTGGGTGATGTAACCTGATGACGTATTGATGCGTGATTGGTTAGTTTGTGCGAGGGCAAAGGTAACGTTTATTTCGGGAACTTTCTATAGAAATGTTTATATATATAGACCTGTGTGAGTGGTTGGGGGTGAGTAAGTGAGTTTCCTTTTGTGTGGCGTAGATATTTAGTTTCGCTGGTGTCTTCCTAGTAATTTATTGTTCACTATTCAGTTATTAAACTTTAGTGTTATTTAATCTATCGTCGGATCTCGTGTTTATTTATTCTACAGCTGTAATAGTTTCGTTTTCTAAAGGGTTGTAGTTAGATCAACTAACTCCCCCCTACTATAACGTGCTAGAACAACCTCAGCTGTTACATATTGGGGGCTCGTCCGGGATCCGACTATATTCGAGCGGACCAGATCAAAATTACTAGATTTATTTACATAGTTTATTGTAGAATATCATCGACAAGCTATCTACAACATGTCAGAGGCTATTGGAAGGCTTAGCCAGGAAGCAGACGCCTTGGAGCTCACTGGGAAGGAGAGACAGGATTACATCCGTGAAGGCCTAAGGGAGGAAAGAGAGAGAGAGAGGCAAGAGCGCATGGAGCAACTGAAGATGGAGAGAGAGAGGCAAGATCGCATGGAGCAACTGAAGATAGAGGCTCAAGAGAAGGAGGCTCAACGACAACACGAGCTGGAGATGGAGAGGATCCGCCATCAGCGTGGAGGCGAGTCGACGCAGGGGACCAGCGACCACGCCAGTTCCAAGAGACCCAAGCTACCTGCATTTCAGGACAAGAAGGACGATCTGGATAGCTGGTTGCTGCGGTTTGAGAGGTTTGCTGAGACAGCTGAATGGCCCAGACCCACCTGGACGACATCACTGTCTGCCCTGCTGACCGGGAGAGCTTTGGAGTGCTTCTGCAGACTACCGATCGACGAAGCCAAGGACTACGACAAGGTTAAGGAAGCGTTGCAGAAGAGGTACAACCTGTCAGAGGACGGATACAGACTCATGTTCAGACAAGGTAAGCCTGAAGATGGAGAAGATGTTGGAATGTTTTTGACCAGGATCAAGACCTATCTAGAGAGGTGGATAAAGCTGTCGAAGACGGAGGAGACCTACGAAGGAGTGAGAGATCTGTTCGTCAGAGAGCAATTCATGGATGCCTGCCCACCAGACCTTGCAACCCATGTGAGGGAGAGGAAACCAAAGACGCTACAGGACATCGCAGATTCCGCGGAGGCGTACCTGGTAGCGAGGAACCGGACGCTCAGCGGGAGCGCCAGACTGCAGAGCCGGCCAGTGCGACAGAGGCCCAACGGAGACAGAAGCCCACAGGTCTGCCATAGGTGCCAGAGGCCGGGACACAAGGCGACGGAGTGTCGTGCAAAGTTAAACGACAAAGGTGAGTTGAAATGTTACCTTTGTGGAAAGCCAGGCCACGTTCGGAGGATGTGTCCAGCCCAGAAGGATATGGGACGAGGCAAGCCGAACAAGGCGGCGGCGGCCGTAGTTATAGCGGCGGACGAGTCGTCAAGACAAGATGTGACGACGGCTGACACCAGCATCAACGTTCAAGCGGTAATGAAGGACGGGAAGCTACAGTTAACGGTGCCTGTTACGTGCGGAGGATGCAGTGACGGAAGGACCGTGGAGAAACTGAAGTTACCAGTGATGAAGGGCTTGATTGGGAATCGAGCGGTAGATGTCCTAAGAGATACCGGCTGTGAAGGTGTAGTGGTGCGGCGAGCACTGGTGGACGACGGACAGCTCACCGGTGGGAAGAAACTTATCGCGAGGATCGATAACTCCTTGCTAGCGGCGGAGGAAGCCGTTATCGACGTGAAGACGCCTTACCTGACGGGCAAAGTGACGGCGCTGTGTCTCCCGGAGACCATCTGCGACCTAGTAGTCGGGAACGTGGACGGAGCGAAGGATCCGTACGACCCTGATACTGAGGTGATGGTAGGAGCGGTGACCACGAGGGCCCAGGAGAAGAGGAAGGACCGGTCTACGTCGCTGAAGGTGCCGAGGGCAGAACGGCACGCGGGAGTGGATAGAGAGGAACTTATCCGACTCCAAGAAGAAGACGAAGTCATTAGGAAGTTAGAGCAGAAGAAGATCCTAACTAATAGAGGCAATAAATCTGTTCATTTTGAGAAACATGGAGGAGTACTGTACCGGATCTACAAGGACCTGAGACAGGCGACGGTTATAAGGCAAGTGGTACTACCCGAGAAACTGAGAGAGTATGTACTGAGTGTAGCCCACGACTCGATTGTCGGAGGACACCTCGGCGTGAAGAAAACCAAAGACAGAGTTATGAGCAATTTTTATTGGCCTGGAATTGAAGGTGACGTCGCGAGATACTGCCGCTCATGCGACATATGCCAGAGGACGGTGAACAAAGGAGCGACCCCAAAGGTGCACCTGCAGAGTATGCCAGTAGTGGACGTACCATTTAGGCGAGTGGCCGTGGACTTAGTAGGACCTATCGACCCCCCAAGTGAAGGTGGACATCGGTATATCCTGGTGTATATAGACTACGCTACTCGTTACCCCGAAGCCACACCCTTGAAGAAGATCGACGCAGAAACGGTAGCAGAAGCCTTAGTGAACATCTACAGCCGTTTGGGTGTGCCCGAAGAGATCTTGTCGGACCAAGGGACCCAGTTTATGTCAGATGTCATGAAGGAAACGAATAGACTACTGGGAATTCGACAGTCGACCACTACAGTCTACCACCCTATGTGCAACGGGTTGGTGGAGCGATTCAACGGCACACTGAAGAAAACATTGAGACGACTGTGCGCAGAGCAACCCAAGCAGTGGCACAGATACATCAACCCGCTGCTCTTCGCATATCGTGAAGTTCCCCAAGAGTCGACCAAGTTTGCCCCATTCGAGTTGCTGTATGGGAGAACTGTGAGAGGACCAATGCACATCTTACGACAACTATGGACCAAGGACGTAGAGGAGCCGGAAACGAAGACCAGTTACCAGTACGTCATGGAACTACGTGAGAGGCTGGAGGACACATGGAAGTTAGCGACGGAAGAACTCTCCAAGGCTCAAGGTAGACAGAAGACCTACTACGACCGGAAGGCGCGAGAGAGGAAGTTCCGCCCCGGAGATGAAGTGTTGGTGCTACTGCCGACGAACACTAACAAGCTCCTAGTCAAATGGAAGGGACCATATAAGGTAGTCTCAGTTGTCGGTGTCAACGACTATAGAGTCAAGATGGGTGCAAAAGAAAAGACCTTGCACGCCAACCTCCTCAAGAGATACATTCCAAGGACGTCAAAAGCAGCAGCAGTGGCAATAGAACCGAGACCTGTTGTGACAGAGATGTGTGGGATGGACAACAGTAGGAGAGATACCACGCCTGAACATGTCAACGCCATAAAGGACGGCGGCGGTGATAGTGCTGAGACTGTACTAGCAGAGGACGACCTGATAGACAAGAGTCAACCCGTGGAGTCAGCTAGCATGACAGTCATCGAGGACTGCGACCTGGAAGGCGACAATGGTGGAACGACGGAGGACCTTACCGACCTAGGAAGCTGGGACCAGAATGAAGGCTACAGAGATGTCCAGTACGGAACGCAACTGACGTCGGAACAACGTCAAGAACTCTGCAATGTGGTGAAGAATTACCAGCATGTCTTCACCAATCTCCCTGGATGCTGCCAGTTGGGTGAACATCGCATCGACCTGACGACAGAGGTACCAGTTCGTCAACGACCATACCCGGTGCCCTACGCTATGCGCGACTCATTGAAGGAGGAGCTTAGCACCATGGAACGGCTGGGCATCATTCGAAGGAGCTCATCAGCTTATGCTTCACCTATTGTTGTCGTCAAGAAGAAGGACGGATCCAACCGAGTCTGCATCGACTACAGGAGGTTAAACAAGATCACAGTATTCGACCCTCATCCGACAGCAGCGCCATCAGAAGTGTTTCAGAGTCTCTCGAGAGGAAAATTATTCTCTCGGATTGACCTGAGCAAGGGATACTGGCAAGTGAAAGTTCGAGAGCAAGACATTCCCAAGACGGCGTTCGTCACCATGGGCGAGCACTATGAATTCATTCGGATGCCTTTTGGGATGATGAACTCAGGAGCCACGCTGAACAGGATCGTAAAGCCATTGATCCGTGAAATGAACAATGTGACAGCATATGTGGACGACCTGCTGATTCATACAGAGACATTCGACGAGCATGTGAAGACTCTCAAGGACTTACTGCAGAGGATGGACCAAGCTGGATTAACTGCAAGACCATCGAAGTGTCTGATTGGAACGTCTGAAGTAGACTTTGTTGGACACTTAGTGGGAGAAGGTATGATTGGCCTGTTAGAAGAGAATGTATGTAAGGTACGAGACGCACCCAGACCCACCACTAAGAAGGAAGTGAAAGCATTCTTAGGATTAGTGGGATATTACCATGAATTTATTCCTAACTTTTCAGCGATTGCATCACCATTGTCTGATTTACTTAGAAAGGGTCAGCCCAATATAGTTCAGTGGGATGAAACGCAGGAGAAAGCGTACACCTCTTTGAAGAATGTCATTATCTCCAAACCCGTGTTATGTTTGCCAGATTTTTCCAAAGAGTTTGTCTTAGCAACTGATGCATCAGATCGCGGATTAGGCGCTAGTCTTATGCAGGAACACGAGGGAAAGTTGTACCCTGTGGCATATGCTAGTCGTAAGCTATTGCCTCGTGAGACAAAATATTCGGTCTCAGAGCGCGAATGTTTAGCTATTGTTTGGGCTGTAAAAAAGTTTACTTTGTATTTGTATGGAAAGGAGTTTGTGCTCCAAACTGACCATCAGTCATTAGAGTTTTTGAACTCTGCCAAGTTTGACAGTCCAAAGCTATTACGATGGAGTTTATTTTTACAGTCTTATCGATTCAGGATTCACTACGTAAAAGGCAGAGAAAATGTCTGTGCCGATTTCCTGAGCAGGGTATTTTAAAGTAGTACACTATCAGTGAAATGCATTGTAACCCATACTTTTGCCTACTAGATGAATTTCTAGGACGGCAGTATTGTACTGTAATTGGGGACATAGTTCATCTGTAACTGAATATTGAATTGATGGCTGATAGAGAGTCATGATGTGTTAGTCACATTTTGATTTTATGCTATGTCATATTAGTTACCAATGGAACTTGGTGTAATTTTTGGAAAATGTAACCCAAATGGGGACTGCGAGCAAGCAGTGTTTGTGTTATATTGCAATGTTGTAACTTGTTTTGACCTAATATGATGAAGAAAGACCCTAACCAGTGGTCGGTATGTATTGGTATTTTTGCCATTGTACGTATGAGTTATACATTTTGGAGATAACCATGTTATGTACAACAAGTTATATGCTATGATTCGTGCACGAAGCATTGTGTAAACGATGGGCCATCGTTTCACCTTATATGATTTGTAATAATATCATTGACCATTGTTTCACCACAGTGGTGGCGTTGTGTTATTTTGACCAGTAGGCCTACTGTTTACTATTGGGAAGCAATGACGGTATTGTATTAGTTATGGTATTAGTGATGCAAAGTACACTGCATTGTATCGTATTTGTGATGACATTCGGGAAGACACTGAAAGTGTTATTAATTGTATTAGAATTAGCAACTACCTTTGTGAGATTGGGAGTGCTATAAGATTATTTCACGATAGTGCAGACGCTGTATAATGTTTTTGGAGTTGAAAATATTCAACTTAAATTGGGGAGTTGTGTAGCATCTGCGGGCTACCCCTTGCCCTCCCCCGGTTTTGTTGTTGTGCTGGTGGCTGAGCGTGTGTCCATGTACTCCGTGACCTGACCTTCTTTTCTAGTGAGTAGTTTTTTTCCTCGCTCGCTTGTTGTCAGGTGTTTTGACTCGTTCAGTAAATATTAGTATGTTCCCGAACATTCGATAACACTGTGGAAACGAATGTTTACGCCAGATTTGGCCTTGGGTGATGTAACCTGATGACGTATTGATGCGTGATTGGTTAGTTTGTGCGAGGGCAAAGGTAACGTTTATTTCGGGAACTTTCTATAGAAATGTTTATATATATAGACCTGTGTGAGTGGTTGGGGGTGAGTAAGTGAGTTTCCTTTTGTGTGGCGTAGATATTTAGTTTCGCTGGTGTCTTCCTAGTAATTTATTGTTCACTATTCAGTTATTAAACTTTAGTGTTATTTAATCTATCGTCGGATCTCGTGTTTATTTATTCTACAGCTGTAATAGTTTCGTTTTCTAAAGGGTTGTAGTTAGATCAACTAACTCCCCCCTACTATAACGTGCTAGAACAACCTCAGCTGTTACATTGCTGATGTTGTCTTTTTAATATGTAAGAGCTAGACGAAATTGTTAGGGAATAATAAGTAAATAAATTTGTGGCCCTGCAGGTCTGTTGATACAAAAATTCAGATTGTTATTAGTATGTGGCATGGTATGAAAGTGTAATTCCTAAATACCTCTCGATTTTTAAATGCAGTCGTAACACCTATAATTCCTTAATACCCAACTCGTAACACTGGAGAGGGAACCCTTAAAGAACTTAAATAACGCCATGCCATTTAGGTAAATTATTCTAAAATCTATTGCATTTTATCCCATTATTTAATATTGTATTCTTGTAACATTGTGTTTTCAGGTCCTTTTATTATAGATTATAGGCAATTTGTATTAATTTAACATTTTGCTTCAATTTCATATGGTGAACTCATCATCCCATTGACCCGACGACACCGGCGAGGGACACCATCCACCGTACAGATCTACCTGAGACAGAAACGCATTTTTTTGGGCTTGGAACAAGCTATGGTTTGAGGATATCTACCATCTGAATTCCTCAAAAAGAAAGATAAGTGAACCATCTATTTGACAGTCTTGAGGAGGGCGAGGTACTTTCCGCTCTGTGTTCCAGGCTATTTTCCATTTACTATATGTTTAGTTTAAGAGCGGGAGGTTGGTTGGGATCATAGTTTAGCATATCTTCTTTGCCATTTCGAAGGATATTGGAGTGCCTTGGTGGCTATTGATAACTCGGGGGGATTTGCTTCACTGTGAATAGTTCTATTAGGGATCCATTATTCGTATAGATTGTGGCGTTTCTTTTCCTTCCTTACATTTTTTAGGAAGATGTCTCTCCTGTCTTCTTCTTAAACTTTCTGTAATATAGGTTAGGACTTGTAGGGTCTGTTATCGTTCGTCTTTTTTGTGAGTTAGCGTCCTGTTTATTGTATTTCTTTTTGCTTCCTTATAAACTTTAAACTAGTATACTAATATTGCTATGATTTACAATATATGCCTGAAGTATTTCACGTGCTAAAACCACGTTGAATTTTAATCTGGATTATTGACATTAAGTGAATTATTAGAACCCGTGCAGTTAATACTGCCAGTTCTGGGTTAGGGTGATATAACCGATCTCGTTTTAACATTGACGAGCCCCCGAGAGGGCAGTACTAGGCTGCTTAGGGAAGTGACTTTTTTTTTTGAGTAGGGATATGTGGTGAATGTTGGTGTTATTTTCCGGCTGTGCGGCCGCCCGAAGAGCAAAGAGTTTATTGTCTCATGGGACTTGTTCGTATCAGTGTTGAGGTAATGTCATTATAAAAGACACGTGGTATGTTGAGAGAGAGAGAGAGTTGAACCTTCTTACAGGCAGTATAAGACCTATGGGCAGTGTAAGGCCGCAGGCAGTGTAAGACCGACGGGCAGTGTAAGACCGACCGGTAAGAAAGGGAATTTTCGCGTTTTGAGAGTTTTTCCAGTGCTAACAGAGTACACTGATTCGTCGCGTTGAGAGAGATTTTGCAGTGGTAACAGAGGACACTGCGTTGTCGCGTTTTAAATTGTGGAGAAGAGTGGTTTTTTTTATACCGATTATGTCTTAGGCTGTCCGCGTCCCGTGGACCAGCTAACGTAATGCCAGATATGACTATATACCGAGATGACTGTGACACTTGACGTGTGCATGGCTTGCGTAAAGCGCATTTAATTAACTAGCTATCGCCTCGTGCCATCTCATCTATACCGGATTCGATACGGAGATTAAATAAATTAAATCATATTGTTATTAAATTGAGAAAGTTCTATACTATTGTTGCATTTAAGGCAGCACCACGCGAGTTTGAAATGTAAACGTTAAGCTAATTAACTTTTCGCCGTTTTATTTCGGCTTCATGATACGGAAATCCGTTGTACGACAGACCCACAATTTCATTACTCTATTACAGAGTCTGTCTTGTATTGGGGTTGGATAGTGCTTGTCCCC
The DNA here is from genome assembly GCA_963931925.1 of Onchidella celtica. Lineage (NCBI taxonomy): Eukaryota > Metazoa > Mollusca > Gastropoda > Systellommatophora > Onchidiidae > Onchidella > Onchidella celtica. The sequence goes on from OZ007567.1 coordinate 117,092,951, forward strand.
CTCAATTCTAGACGGTGGATGGATTCACATTTATCTTGTTCATTACTTTATGAACCAGTTTTACAATCCTTTTTTTGTGAATATCCTCTTTCCACCAGCGTCATTCCGGACTGTGACCTGAACTTCTGACAAACCTGACGCCCTTGTCAGCGGGTCAATGAGATGGAGACATGGCAAACCAAGCTACCAGAGCTACTGCTGCCATTGGATACCACAGTATTTTAATTAACAATATATTGTGTGTGAATGTGTATATAAGCAGCAATTATGTGTGTTGATTAGATAATTATGAGCCTATTCCTTCAGTAAGGCTTCATTGTTTGATAATAGTTATACTTTAATCCAGCAGTATACAGTGATATACTCATTTGTTATTATAGATGTTCCTGAGAAGGTTGATTGGGTGCAGTAAGAATGTTTCGATAGAATAGATTCTATAGAACGTGACATCAATAATTGTATGCTTTTTGTCCATCCAATATGCACGTTCTTAGTTAGATTTTTCTTCTCAAGCTTAAGGCTCGTTTTTCTACAGTACTACTTAAGCCCCTACCACAATAACTTTGGGATTTCTTGGATCCTATCGTGTAAATTTTTCTTAAAATTTTCACTGGGGTGGGGGATGTCAGGGTTAATCTTGTAATTGTCGTGCTGGGTCACGACTTGTTTTTTTTTGTCACGGTTTCGTTGATTTTAACCAGCGGAAATGTCCTTGAACTGTTTTCGTGAACAGTTTGTTTTTGTAACGCTTTTTCTTAGAGATGGAAAGAAAGTGGGGCAAGATAGAATAAATGGATAAATTAGCAGTGACGGTGCAGTTCTCGACCCCGTGATTTTGATGAACAGGGGTGAGAAAAGGGAGATAGTAAATTCGTACATAAAACGTAGAGGGTTTAGAGACTTTAGGAAGGGTTTTGACATGTTAAGTTGCAGCCGGCCGCACAGTATATAAGCGCAGCCATTCCTATGTTTGATCACTCCATGCAGAAATATCCTTCTGTGCAGGCGGTCGGCGGGATTCTGCCAGAAGAATCAGAAGACTGTTATATTCATGTCTATGTCCTTGATAGACACTGAAATGAGACCATATGCTATTTGTGAAAATTATCCACTGCTGTTATCTACGGTTCCCTGATTTCTGATCAGGGACCAAGTGTAAGTGTCTGCCTGTTGATTCACAATGAACGTGAAGCTGACCTTAATTTTCCAGTAGGAGTGCTACCGAAGAATGCAAGACTTCCATGTACATTAGCTTGCAACTAGATCTAGCATGAATGTCTGGTATACACATTTGTAAATTGAAATTGATGTGTCTGGATGAGGCTGGGGATTGCCAGCCCATCCTAGAGCAGATCTAGATCTAACTTAACTACGTCAGTTTGTATTGACGAGTTTGATCCATTATAAGCGGTAGGCACAAATAACTGAGATAACATTGTCGTCTGAGACATTAGAATATTATTTGTTAGATAGTAGATAAGTAATACTTAAATTGTGAGTGAGACAGAATGATATAATCTTTTAGGAATCTAGAGGAGACTTCTAGTGACATATTATTGAATTTTCATTTGATGCTGCTGATGTTGTCTTTTTAATATGTAAGAGCTAGACGAAATTGTTAGGGAATAATAAGTAAATAAATTTGTGGCCCTGCAGGTCTGTTGATACAAAAATTCAGATTGTTATTAGTATGTGGCATGGTATGAAAGTGTAATTCCTAAATACCTCTCGATTTTTAAATGCAGTCGTAACACCTATAATTCCTTAATACCCAACTCGTAACAGCAATCTCATTGGCCGAAACCTCCCACCATTTTGAATGTAGGAATATAGTCTGCACTATTCTATCAGCCAGTTAACGTGCAAAAACTTGTCTAGTCATACTTAACAATGTCAAGTATCCCCACCTTGTCTCACCCCAACTCCCTTACTTCTAATCACGCACATTAAAACCGAAAAGCGTGAATCTAATAGTTTAGCTTTGCAATTCCTTACTCACAAACAATTCGCGAGGACCGTTCAAGGCCACCAGCCAATTTCTCATGGCCCTGCTAAACAAACAACTCACGCCCCGCGTGAATTTTAATTAACTAGACTCATGACATAAGCGATCTCGTGAAAAATCTGTTTCCCTCTTTTTCCTTCCTTCACCCGCCATTTTTGTGCTTTCCTTTAAAGAGAACTGCATTATCAATTAGATACTGCATATTTTAAAAATATTTTGACGGTGAAATTGCCTCTGGAAGCGAAACCGATCGGCGTTGTGTCTTATTTTCTATGCAAACCCATTGTACAAAGCGCTGGCCCTACGCGCCGAGAGAGGGCAGTGCCCGTGACCGGATATAAACGCTATTTTAAGAAACCGGAAAAGGGAGAGTGTCTGATCTGATCAATCCAGTATCTTTGGTAGAAAACATGGAAGACAGGGATGTCGCGATGTGGGCTATGGCATTCGACTGCTTGATGTGAGAGGTCCAAACCCACACTCGACAGACACACTAACTTTCTCACTTAAAATACTAAATAAATCAAGGAATTAGTTTTGCCAGGCCTGCAGGATCACAATAATGTATTTAAATATCATACAAAAATAAATATAATATATATAATGGAATTCAAGGCAGCTGTGATGACAAAGTTAAACTGTTGGAGAAGAGTCTCCAATGACAATGTTAAATTTCACTTGAAAGTGCTTCATAAATATAAACTCGAGTAACAATAGATCCTAGCACTTGCTAATTCATTAAATATAGATTCTCTTCTACTGACTTCTTACTGATGATAATTAATACATGTTACAATTCTTCACTTTTTCAACACGCCAATTCAATTACAACCACACATGTTATGTAACAATGGCGCTGTCTGGCGGTGGCTCTTGGACACTTCCCACAATGTTGGAAACATCTGAATTCGTCGTAGACAAAAGAATGTGTTAAAATACCTCACCATTGGCCACTCACAGCAATGTGAGTGTGGTGTCAGTATAACGCTTTGGGTGGTGGACTAGGTCCGGTAAGTTATGGCTACTGGAGCTAATTCTTTCATTGGCTCCTCGTATATTAAGTTGAACTGCTCGGCTGCGTCACTTTCTTCGATCTGGCTGGAGAATTCAATCTGCCGACCACTTCGTAGATGGATACAATCTCTACATTTGGCAAGTTACAGAGGTTCTGAGCTTACTTACATATCCCCCAAATTACCGTCGAGATTCTCACTTTTGATTGGCTCAGCCATGTGAGCTCAGCCCACGGTATTAATTTACAGTTATTTCTGCAGGTCGGATACGGCCTTTTGTGAAAGCAAGGTCGTCCTCTATTTAGATTAATAAAATTCTGTAAAAGCTTAAAACTCGTGCTTTCTCCTTTCTGCACGAAATTCCGAAGGCCAAACCAAAACGTCTAGATGAAACAACCCCTACTCGCCCTTCCTGCTGCTATCAAAATCACGGGCTCGAAAACTGTTTGGTCATCCCCAGTTTACCTACTCGTCTTAGTGAAACAAACTTATTAAACTCGATGACCTCGACCCGTGGCCTAACACGGCATTTACATTACTAAAAATGTGATCGCGACAAGGGACACAGTTTTAAGTAGCCAATGAAAAAGCGCCTTCCTGTTATATGTGTTCTACGTCATGCATTCAGTTGTGCTCTACCCTCTATATACACTACCAGAGAGTATAGATGTATAGAGAGATCTCACTTCCGCCAAATCGCGAAACTAGGTCGCTGCGGTAAACAAGAAATTGAAGAATTGAAAGAGACCGTCTTCACCAAATATAGTGTGCATATCTGTTTACTGTGGTTTGTTCATATTTTTGGGCTGACTGAAATTATTTAGAACCGTTTGTAAGTTTTTACGCCCCGTGGAAATGCGCAAACTGCTATTGTTTACCGCAGCGACCTACTTTCCGCTCCATGCTAACAATGGTTTCGCGGAGCCTCCCGTGTCTCGCAGTGCAAATCGACCAATAGTGAAACCTCTCTATACATCTATACGCCCTGACACAACTAAACGGCTGTGCCTCCGATTGGGAGTGGGTACCGTAAGGGGCAGACAACTGGTGTGTGACACAAGAATAATGGAAGGGAGGTAACTGACACGCGCCCTCGCCTGCCTGGGTTGGGGGGGGGGGTACAACGTGGGATAAAGCAAATTAAAAATTCATCTCAGATCACACACCAGAACCTGCCATATCTACAGCCCCGTCCTTTCACACAAACTCGTCTTACAATTTCTAAACAAACAACAACAAACGTCCATTCTCTCAAAATAACTTTGTAAAAAAAAACAAACAAAGATGTATAATTCAAGAGCAAATTTAATATGACAATAGAATCAAATTTTCTGTGAGTTACACGTTCCAGTTCAGTTTATTGTAGGCCCTGGCGGCCAATTCAAAATACACAGATCATGCAGACAATCTTTGAAAACTACAAACAAACAGACAAAATGCACGGTCATTCACTCTCTCCGCTCCCTGCTGCCTGCAGCATTTATACACTTACTATAGTATACACATATAAAATACAACTTGTAATTGCCAGCAACAGTCATCATTTTTCAATCCTGCCCCCCTCCCCTCCCCCAAACTACCGATCTTTCCTCACCTTTATCTGTTGTGAATTTACTACAATTGAAGATATCACTATAACTTATTTTTTCACACGAAAATAATAAACAACTCTATTTTAAGTGGGTCTGTCCCTGATTATTTTAAAACAGCCTGGGTAACACCACTTTTGAAAAAAACGACTCTTGATCAAAACACGTTGAAAAATTATAGACCCGTCTCAAACCTTCCTTTTCTTTCAAAAATCCTTGAAAAGGTGATATTACAACAACTAATGTGTCATTTGAGAAATAATGACCTGTTGGAACCATTTCAATCTGCTTACAGAAGTAACCACAGTACTGAAACTGCACTATTAAGAATCATGAATGACATATTAGTAAAGGCAGATTCTGGAAATATTACTCTGCTAAATTTGTTGGATCTATCAGCAGCGTTCGACACCATCGACCACGAAATCCTGCTCAGAAGGCTAGAAACATCGTTTGGAATCAGAGGGGTCGCCCTTAAATGGGTCGAATCTTATCTGTCAAATCGCCACCAATTTGTTGTAACCAACAAAATAAGATCTTTTTCCTATGCGCTTCAGTATGGCGTACCACAAGGCTCAGTGCTTGGTCCTATTTTGTTTACTATCTATACTATTCCACTTGTACATGAAATAAAGAAATTTAATTTACAATATCATTTCTATGCTGATGATACCCAGCTCTACAGTTCTGCCTTGCCATGCGATGTTGACAGCCTTCTGCAGCAGGCTGGAAACTGTATAACAGAAATTAAAAGCTGGATGAGCCAAAACAAACTGGCTCTAAATGAGGATAAAACAGAGGTTATTTTATTAGGCCGTGAGCGGGTTCTGCAAGAAGTGGACAGAACTGAGATGATAATTGGCACTAATTCAATAGAAATTTCAAAAAAAGTAAAAAACCTAGGGGTTTACATTGATTCGAATCTTTCTATGTCATCTCAGGTTAGTCACCTCATTCGCATTCTATACATGGAAATCTGGAAAATCGGTAAAATCAGACATCTTATTTCAACTGAAACTGCGGCTGTTTTAGTAAATTCTTTTGTACTTTCAAAGCTTGACTATTGCAACTCCCTTTTGGCTGGAATTTCACAAAAAAATATTAGAAAACTCCAAATTGCTCAAAACAATGCAGCGAGACTTGTTTTGAAGAAAAAGAAAAGAGATTCAGCACTGCCACTTCTGCAGAGTTTGCACTGGCTGCCAGTTGAGAAAAGAATAATGTACAAATTGTCATCCATTTGTCACAAATGTGTCAATAATACTGCTCCATCGTACCTAGTTGATTTAACTGATTACTATGTTCCATCTCGTCAACTAAGATCATCATCTGACACTACAAAATTGAAAGTACCTAAAATGAATCTGTCCACTGTAGGAGAAAAGTCCTTTTCATTTCTTGGCCCTACCATCTGGAACACTCTTCCAAAGACAACCAGGGAAATTAATGACATTGGTTCTTTCAAATGCCATCTGAAGACCCATTTCTTTCAGACAAACTAGGCTAGGTGTTTTTCGGCAGCAACAATAGTAAATATTTTTGAATTTCTTTTGTGTATGCGTGTGTGTGTGTGTGTGTAAGAGTTTGTTAAAGCGCCCAGAGCTTGTCATCGACGGGGTTGGGCGCTATATAAATGCAATATATTATTATTATTATTATTATTATTAAGATGAATCCAGTTTTCAGACTTCGCCAGGAGGAGTCACAAAGCGACATTATTGTATTCTGGTTTAGAAATTTATGGCAAAACAGTGCAAACGAATGTCGTTCTCTATCGTGCATCGACGACAGAAAATTTATGAGCTTAAACATGCTTGGTCTAACAAGTAGCCAAGACGGTAAAAACTGTTTCCTTATATTATCTTTGAATTTTTTTGCAAGTTAGTAACACGTGAAATTCGTCCTCCAATTCATTACAAGTCTCATATAATCTCATAACATACTCCAGTTTAGGCCTCACATGGCCTCAATTTTGTTTGCAAGAATGTTTATAGCAGTTTCTAGTGGTCTTACACGTCTTTTGTGGATATGTGCGCTCCAGTGTGTTTGGGCGGCGGAGTAGGCTCCCCTGACTGCCCGTCAATACTTGCCTAGGTCAGTCCATGGCAAAACTTGACCAGAAACATGATCATTCTGTTGAAAATAAGTGAGACAGATGAACAAAGATGTTGAGATTTTAGTTTCACATCGAATCAAGCACATTGTTTATTTCCGAGGTCAGCCATTTACAAAACCAAACCAGGGTGAGCTCCCTTAACTACAATGTTTACATTCCTTGTAGTTGCCAGGTAAGGGTAGCCAAAATTATAATAAGATAAGATAAGATAAATTTTATTCGTCCTTGTACAAGGAAATTTGTTTTGATCATTGAATACATAACAATACAGTTACAGAAGCAGAAAGTATGATACATAGCGCGCACACACACTGATAAATTAACTAAATTAACAAAATTAACAGTGCACACAATATGCTTCCCTAACTAAAACACATTGACCTGACACGCAGGACATAATTCAACTGTGCACAGATTACGATCAAGATGACGACATTATTGTAACATCCTAGTTGATGATGGAATAAACGATTTAAAGTAGCGCTCAGTTTTAGTTTTCTTTGACAACAGCCTTAAACTTCTTACAGATCTTATATATTCCTTGTTCAGGGGATGTTGGGGGTCATTTATAATAATATTAGCTTTTTTAATACAAGCACCAGTGTACAGCTCATCAAAATATGGCAGATCACAGATACAAATTTTGGATGCTTTTTTAATTAAATTATTGATCTTATTTTTATCTTTTTGTAAGATGTTTCCTCCCCAACAGACAACTCCATACATCAAAACGCTCTGAATAGCCATGGTGTAAAATATTTTCAGAATGCTTTTGCTAACTTTTAAAAAGCGGAGCTTTCTGAGGAAATACATGCGCTGGTTGGCTTTCTTGTATACATATGTTACATGCGCATGCCAGTTAAGCAATGAATCAATAGTAATGCCAAGATATTTGGCCTCTGTGACAATTTCAACCTCTTCATTGTTGATAGTAAGAGGGCAAACAGGATCGTTGTTATTTTTCCTAAAGTCAAAAACAAGCTCTTTTGTTTTCTTAACATTCAGTAGAAGATAGTTGTTATTACACCAACAATGAAAGGATTGTACAATGTTAGAATATTCGTGGCCAGAGTTAGGTAAAAGGCCTAAAATAGCAGAGTCGTCGGCAAATTTAAGAAGGTAAACGTTGTTGTGTGTCACAGTGAAATCATTTGTATACAATGTATACAAGGCAGGTGACATGCACGCAGCCTTGTGGCGCTCCTGTGTTTGTTGTGAGTAATTTGGAAAATGTGTTGTTTATATCCACAAACTGGCTTCTCTGTGTTAGAAATTCGAAGATCCAGCTCTTTAAAAAAGAACTCACGTGTAGGTTGGTAAGCTTTTGAAACATTAAGTGCGGTTGTATGGTGTTAAACGCAGACGAAAAATCGACCAGGAGCACACGAACACAGGTTTTAAGAGTGTCTAAATGACTGTAGATGTTATGCAATAAAAACAATAAGGCGTCTTCTGTGTTCCTGTTTTCTTTGTATGCAAATTGCAAAGGATCGAGATTTTGTTTGACCTCCTTCGTTAGTTCAGTTAAAACAAGTTTTTCAAAGCATTTAAAGATAATGGAAGTTAATGCAACTGGGCGAAGGTCGTTCATTTCAGATATTTTTGGTTTTTTGGGGACAGGTAAGATTTTTGACAATCTCCAAATGTTTGGTATGTAATGGTTTTGAAAGGATTTGTTGAAGATGAAAGTAAAAATTTTTGCTAGTTGTTCAGCACATGTTCTCACTACTTTGCTTCCAATGTTATCTGGTCCAGATGCCTTTCTTTCCTTAACAGATTTAAATTGTTTCACAACAGCATCATAATCAAAACAAATATTACATTCATCATTATCAAAATCAAAACTGTCTCTTATTTCCTGGTGTTGGTTGGAGAAATCGTGTTTGTCAAAGCGACAGTAGAACTGATTCAATTCATTGGCAAATTCGCTTTCATTCACAACATTCACTTTATTCTTCATACAATCGTACCCCGTAACCTGTTTCATTCCCTTCCACACAGATGACATGTCATTTGATTTAAAACTTGCTTCAATTTTATCTTTGTATTCTTTTTTACACACTTTGATTCTCTTTTTAATTTGTTTGTTTACTTTAGCGAGGTCGCTTTTACTATAGTTTTTTCGGAGTCTTTTTTTGTCAACAATAGCTTCAAGGCATTCTTTTGTTAACCATGGTTTACTATTTGGATACACACACACACTTTTCTTAGGTATAATTAGATCTTCACAAAACTGGATGTAGGAGTTAACAGTAAGAACAAGGTCGTCTAAATTAGTACATGTGTTTGTAAAAATGTCCCAATCCGTGCAGTCAAAACAGGCTTGAAGTTGGTCGCAGGCCTCGTCTGTCCATGTTTTTATTACTTTGGTGTCTGCTTTATAAGTTCTTAACACAGGTCGATACTTTGGTTGCATAGATATCATAAGATGGTCTGAGTTCCCCAGTGGTGGTAGAGGGAAAGAACGATAATTTGTAACCAAACATATTTCTTAGTCTAGTATGGTATGTTCATCAACACATTCCTCATCACAATTTACACATATGAAGGAACAATAAACTTGTAGTCCAGTCCAACATCATTCTTCAGACAATTGTTGCACCTCTGGTTACATGGAACTTCTAGACTCACGATGCGCACCAGATTTTATGGAAACTTTCGCCGGTGGAGCGCTGGCACCGTGTGGCACAATGTGGCACCGACGCGTGTGTCATGGACTGTCACAAGGAGGCTGGATCAGGCTGGGTTTTGAGTGTAGGAGAAAATCTACTCATCCATTCTGTCCCTGTGTCACGGTGAAGGTAAATAGATTCTAAATCTATTCTTGTCTGATGATATGTGTGTGTGCCTGTTGTCCCAGTTGTCGCAAATTTTGGATTTTGAGATAAGGGCATATTCTTCTAGAAAATTCAATGCTGAACACGCTGCTTTAAAATTTTTTAACAATATCTTAAGTAGATCTAGTTTTGAAGACAAGACACATTTTGTAAGACAGGGGGCCAAAACAAACTTTTGAAAAAAACAGCTTAAACAGCTCTCTCCCATGACAGACTTTTTGGATATTGTTGGGGCAGCGTAGTTTTATTACAAAGGCAAATAGGGATACATTGGGTACATGGGGATAGATCAAAAATCGAAAAGTTGATGTAAATGATGTACCTCGCTCAAAACGAAAAAACCAAATAAAAATTAGCACTTGGAACGTTAGGACCATGTGCCCTGGACTTGACCAAAACATCGATATGACAAAGAACGACTCATTAAGAAAAACTGCAATAATAGACAAAGAATTGCTTAGGCTGAAAGTGGACATCGCAGCTTTACAAGAAACCAGACTGGCAGATACTGGCACACTCAAAGAGCAACACTACACATTTTTTTGGAAAGGACTTGACTCGAACCGACCTCGTCGTAATGGTGTTGGCTTTGCCATCAACAATCGCCTGCTCAGTTCCATCAACACACCCACTGGAAAGTCTGAAAGACTCATTTCCCTAAGATTACGTACAAAAACTGGTCACACCAACATAATCTGTGTTTACGCACCAACGCTTATGTCATCAGCAGACGATAAGGACCAGTTCTACAACATGCTAAACGAAATGTATGCCACCATTCCGAAAAACGAATCAGTAGTTCTCTTAGGAGACTTCAACGCAAGAGTTGGCGCGGACCATCAGTCTTGGCCTGTTTGCCTAGGACACCACGGCGTAGGCAAAATTAACGAAAATGGACAGCGTCTCCTGGAATTCTGTTCACAAAATGACTTGTGCATTACCAACACCTTCTTCAAATTGAATGACTCAAAGAAAGTTACGTGGCAACACCCAAGATCAGGACATTGGCATCAATTGGACTTGATTATCACCAGAAGGAAAGATCTGAACACGGTTAAATCAACAAGGAGCTTCCACAGCGCTGACTGCGATACAGACCATGCCCTTGTGATCAGCAAAATGCATACAAAGCCAATGAGAATATTTAGGAGCATCACGAAACGACAACCCAAATTAAACATTACAAAAGCAAAACAAGAAGACTGTAAGAACGCTTTCACAAGAGAATTTAGTAACATCCCGGTAAATGATATGGAATCACCAAGCGTGGATGAAACATGGAACACAATTAAGACCAACATATATAACAGTGCCTCAACAGCTTATGGTACAAAGCCATCTTTCAGACATGATTGGGTTGGAGAAAACTCCACCACACTTCTTCCCCTGTTAGAAGAAAAGAGGAAAATGATGCTTGAATACAAGAAAGATCGCTCGCAAAGCAACAAAGACAAATTCAAACACATCAAGGCAAAGGTTCAAAGTGAAACAAGAAAATGCGCCAATGAGTACTGGACCAACTTATGCTCTGAAATTCAATCGGCCTCTGATGCAGGAGACTCCAGAAACATGTATGAAAAGATTAAAGTTGCACTAGGACCAACCATTTCAAAAAGTGCCCCCATCAAGACAGAAAACGGCCAAGAACTTACCGACAAGAAGGAACAACTGGAAAGATGGGTCGAACATTATTCCAAACTATAAGCAAACGAAAAGCCAGCAAATCAAGGCTTAGAAGAAGCAGTCCCAAAGCTACCTGAAATGACGGATCTGGATGTGGAACCAACAATGAAAGAACTCTCTGAAGCCATCCAGGATATGAAAAATGGAAAAGCTTGTGGAGAGGATAACATTCCAGCTGAAGTCCTCAAAGAAAACCTTGAAACACTATTACCACACCTATACCACCTACTAATCGTGTGCTGGAAAACTGGAACAATTCCATCCGATATGAAAAATGCAAAAATTGTAACTCTTTACAAGAATAAAGGAGACAAAGGGGATTGTAACAATTACCGCGGCATATCATTGATGAGTATTACAGGGAAAGCGTTCGCCAAAATCATACTGAAACGATTACACAGGCTCGCTGAAAGAATCTTACCAGAATCCCAATGCGGATTCAGAGCAGAACGATCAACTGCAGATATGATATTTACAGTCCGTCAACTACAGGAAAAATGCAGAGAACAAGGAAAACCACTGTACATGGCTTTCATAGATCTGACAAAAGCCTTCGACACCGTAAGCAGACCATCGCTTTACATTGTACTGAAGTCCATTGGATGTCCACCACAGCTATTGAAGCTGATCATCTCCTTTCATGACGACATGAGTGCATGCGTCCAGTTTGACGGAAACATCTCAGGTAAATTTGCAGTGAAGACCGGAGTAAAACAAGGATGTGTACTGGCACCAACTCTATTTGGAATTTACTTTGCAGCACTCCTACAGTTCGCTTTTCAAGACTCCACAGATGGTATTTTCATCCGAACAAGATCAGATGGGTCTCTGTTCAACTTGGCCAGGTTAAAAGCAAAAACAAAGACTCGAGAAATCATGCTGCGTGAACTCCTCTTTGCAGACGATGCTGCACCCAAAACAACGAACAACTGCAAAATATGATGGACATTGTCAAATGCATGTGACCTCTTTTCCTTGACAATTAGTGTTAAAAAGACAGAGGTAATCGGACAAGGTACACTATCTCCTCCCGACATTTCATTGAACGGCAACAAGATCAACTCAGTTGAAAAGTTTACCTATCTTGGCTCCACAGTAACAGCATCACTATCCCTGGATGAAGAACTAAACGCCAGAATTGGGAAAGCAGCTACAACTTTTGGCAGGTTATCTCAGAGAGCTTGGAACAACAAAAAGCTGACACTCAAGACCAAAATTCTTATTTATCAAGCTTGTGTCATGCGAAACGTGGACCACCTATACAAGACACGAAAAAAGATTAAACAGCTTCCATCTTCGCTGCCTGCGGAAAATCATGGACATCAGATGGCAGGACAAAATCACCAACAGCGAAGTTCTCAAACGAGCAAAGCTCACCTCAATTCAAGCAACACTGAGAACAAGACGACTCAGGTGGATAGGACATGTCAAAAGAATGGATGATAGTAGAATCCCAAAGCAGATACTGTATGGTGAGCTAAAAGAGGGAAAACGTCAAAGAGGTAGACCAAAACTACGTTTCAAAGATATCTGCAGGACCACACTGAAAGATTTTGGGATCGATGAAAAATCATGGGAAAATGTGGCAGAAGATCGAACGACCTGGAAGGGAGCCGTCAGGAAAGGTGCTGCCAAATTTGAAAAAAATCAAAGAGAAATTAGGGAAGAAAAAAGACAGAAAAGGAAGGAAAAGACAAATGAAGTCACAAACGAAGGCGAGTATATGTGCTCACTCTGTGACCGAAGATGTAAATCGAATATCGGACGGATTAGTCATGAGAGGAGCTGCTCTCGGCATCTGTCTTGAAGTCAGAAAATGCTGCAAAGACCGTCTGCAAAGACGAAAAGGGTCGTATATAAATAGGGAAACTACTGAGTTGTGTTCACTGCTCAGCTCTAGCTTTCTATGTAAAATACTGCGCTCTCCTAACAAGATCCAAAAAACTTCCGACTTGGCTGTTTTTAGGGGACCGTGACATGTTATACGGTAAACTATAGATGAGCAGTGAACACTGTAGGATTGTTATGATTAAGATGGATTGAAACTCAAAGTTTAGATTTGTGGTCTGATGGCAGCCATGTTTATTTTCTTTTCTTCCTTTCCTCAAGTTTCATAACTCTCCAATTATAGTTGGTATGATAATATCATAGTGGTGTCCCTTTGACTAATAAAGAAAAGCAATTACAATAATTATACAATGGCATGTTTCAAACATTACATCACTCCTCTAATGGTTTTTTTTTTTTTAGTACAGAGTAGCTTAGGTTAAATTTTAATGTTTTAGATCTTGTCCTCTTCTTCCTTAACATTAAAGTATGTGTCAGTGTCAAGAACAGATTTGATTCATAAGTGTTTCCACTGAGTAAATTTTTGTGAGAGAGCAGTGAGTAATTTTTACAAACGTAATTATTGTGCGAGCCAGCATAACTTGGTCTCGTAAACAATTTGTTTTGAAGTTTTTTTCCTAAGGGACCGTTCACAAATGATGTCAGCTAAAATTTGGCCAAAAATGACCCCCCCCCCCCCTCGTCATCTTCTGTCATCTTTCTCATGCCCCCCCCCCCCACCAAGTTGACGTCAACCAAAATGTACATGTACATCTAGATAGAACCCGTACAGGATGCATTTAATATATATATTCACCTTTGATCTTTATTTTAAATCAAAATAAAAACTATTGTTTATAAAAAAATACCTCAAAGAAGTACCTGAACTGTCAAATCCAAATTTAACCAAGCAAAATAATTAAAACAAATAGATTCGATAGCAAGCATGGATTGGATATCAAGCATAAACAAAGCAAAAAGATTGGAGTATCAGTATCATCTCAGCTTGGAAAAAATAAATATCAAATAAATCACAGAAAAAAAAAAGAATTTAATTATGCATGGCACATTATTTGGCACATGAAAATATCCTGGAACTGTAAACAAGTGGGGAGGACTTCCATACATGTATAATTATATACTGACTGGTGTACGATTATGGGGAGATAACTGTTAATACTGTTCATTTTAGGCCAAGAAAATGTGGTCTATATTTTTCTTCTTGATTTGAAGACTTGACTTTTCTTTTTACCAACCTTTTAGAGCATCATGGTTGATGTCAACTTTGTAAGGACCCCCCCTCCCCCCATGTCAACTTTTCACTGACCCCCCTCCCCCCTCCGAGCTGACGTCATTTGTGAACGGTCCCTAATAGATAGACAGAAGATGTGGGGAAGGATAGACGGACAGCATAGGTGTGCATGACTGAGCACTTTTTATATCTCGTGTTTTGAACTAGGTTTAGTAGAGAGGGAAGGGGTGAGTAGGAATTAAATGTTATTGAGACGTCTGTTGACGTACAGAAAATCCGTGATCCAGAGTAAAAGCTCGGGGTTTTGAACATGTTAAGAATTTATTGCTATAAAGTTACATTTTATTGTCTTGAGTGATTCGACCTTTGATGTCGACCCAAGGTCGTTGCGTAGGGCTGTTACTTAAAATAACTCGGTTCGGCAGCTGAGCTAGAGGTGGTTGCACCAATCAAATGTATGAATCTGGACGGAAGGTCGAGACATAGCTTTAGTATTTAAACCCGTGCAGAGCTTAGATAGAGGCCACATGTAGACAATCCATTTACGAGGTGGACGGCGATAGTCCTCGGCCAGATGAGAGACATAAGAGACGCAGTTGAGCAGTCCATATTGTGGGAGCGGACCTCGAAAGAGTGTCAGTCGAATTATCCCCATCTAACCCACATCGCGGCACTGGAGGGGACTTACCAAATTTCTTAATCTTTAATTTCTTAAATTCGTTAGATTATAATCACCTTTTCTCTTTGTTTGCATTACATTTTTGTTCTTTTCATGATCCGTCGCTCACGGGGTCTCGCACGTTGAGCTACTTTAAAATTATTTATTATTTAGTTTTGTATACTGCTTTGTTATTTTTACTTCCACATGTGTCGCTGCTCTCCCATTGACCCGATGACCGAGGCCAGGGAGACTACAGAACAGAACTTGGAACGGTGAAAGACAAAAAAGACTGACTGTGGTGTACGCAAGGGCTAAAGGAATTACCACCAAGTTCCTTGAAAGTTAAGTGATTCCATCCTAAAATTTTGTCTGCGTCTGGGGAGTTGAGTGTTCCTCCTCGTGTTTTACAGGCTTTTTATACTTTCCTTCTTTGTTAGAACTGCGGGAGGTCGGCGAGGGTTCTTACGTGTGCGTGTCCTCTGTGCCAAAGTGGTGGCTTGGTCGCCGATTTTGCCGTTTCGACGACAACGTCTGCGGTCTCGCAACAACCAGTGGTGATTAAAACAGTGAGGATTCGCATTCGTGAGAATAGTCTTTGTTAGGGACCTGTATATTTGTTTAGATTGTGGCGTTCACATCTTCCTCGTCTCTTTGGGAAGACGTCTCTCTTGTTCTCTTCTCACCTATCTGTAATTATATTCAGAACTTGTAGGGTCTGTTATCGTTCGTCTTTTCTTGTTTGTCTAGCGTCGTGTTTGGTGTATTTTTTTTCATTAGACCTTTATCATTATCGTGTTGGTACATTCCTTTGTTTCTTATTTTACCTAAGTAACTCATGTGTCTACATTGACACATTGATTGAGTAATTTGATCTGGTTATTGAGAGTAACGACTTTATTGAATTGTTGGAACCCGTGCAGTTAGCACACTGCCAGTTCTATGGAGCTTATTAAGCGTCAGGTATAACCGATCTCGTCTTTATATTGACGAGCTCCCGAGAGGGCAGTATTAGACTGTTTAGGGAGGTGATTTTTTTTGTGTAGTGATGAGTAGTGAGTATTGATTTTATTGTCGGCTGGTGCCGCCGCCCGAAGAGCAATGAATTTGTGTCATGGGAAGAGTCTGTATCAGTATCGAGGTGATGTCAATATAAGAGCTATGTGAATTATATATGCTGAGGATACTTTTTTTTAGTCGTCTGCGTATGACGTCGACCCGAGGAGAGAAATAATGAGATTGCCTCATGGGATGGATGATATTGGTATTTTTCGATTATTTGAGAGATGTTTCGCAGTGCTAACGTAGTACACTGCGTATCCGCGTGTTATTGTTGAACCTTCTTACAGGCATTGTAAGCCCCACAGGGCAGTGTAAGGCCTCAGGGCAGTGTAAGGCCACAGGCCGTGTAAGACGCCGAGATGCAGTGTAAGACCTCTGGGCAGTGTAAGGCCGCAGGCAGTGTAAGACCGACGGGCAGTGTAAGACCGACTAGTTATGTAAGGAAGGGAGTATTCGCGTTTTGAGATATTTTGCAGTGGTAACAGAGGACACTGCGTGTTCGCGTTTTTGAGAGTTTTTTGCAGTGGTAACAGAGGACACTGCATGGTCGCGTTTTAAGAAGTTGTGAAGTAGAGTGGAGTTGTTTTTTTATACAACCGATTATGTCTATGGTTTTCCGCGTTTCGTGGACCATCTAACGTAATACTAGATATGACAAGTAAGAATACCGATTATGATTGTGACTCTCCATGCGGTCAGTGGATGAGTTATCTAAGAACATTCCCGATATAGATATTGAATTGAACCGATTATGACTATATACCGAGATGACTGTGACGCTTGACGTGTGCATGGCTTGCGTACGGAAACGGCGCATTAAATTAACTGCTATCGCCTGGTGGCACCTCATCTATCCCGGATTGGATATAATTAGAAATAGATTAAAGTGTAATGTTATTTAATTGAGATTTAGATTATTGTTGAATGCGAGAAGCGCTATATAATTCTTAAATCAAGACGAGCGCTACGCAGATTTTGAAAGAGTACGTCAGGCTAATTATCTTGTCGACGTTTGTTATTTCAGCTTCACTATGGCGAAATTTATAATTGATAAACCAGAATATGTTGCTATTTTATATAGAGACTGTTGAACATTGAGGTTGAGCATTTTTCACCTTTTTCGGAGACCGTGGATGGTTTCACATTATATTGTCCTACCAATTATGGACATTCTTTCTCAAAATTTCCATGTGATTCCTTTTTCCACTAGCGTCCATCCTGACCATGACCTGAGTTTCAGACAACCTGGAAGCCTTTGTCTGCGGGTCAATGAGATGAGAAAATGGCAAACCGAGCGACCAGACCTACTGCTGCCAGGATACCAGTACTTTAATTAACTATTGTTCGTTCATGTTCTATGAATGTATTAATTACGCTCAGTGAAGCGATGAGCTAGTTGCTCAATATTTCAGTCTTTACGGTATGTCTGTGTGAGAGAAGTTTGTCACTTTAATTCTTAAGTGCTACAATAATTATATATTATCACAGAACGTCGCATATAAATATACATATATATGCTATTGTCCATCGATAATGCACGTTCTTAGAATATTTTTTTTGGACTTTCAGTAACACTATATCTTTTTTACAATATAGCCCTTTCCAAAGTACTATTACATAGCAACGTTAGTAGACAGTTATGTCGTTCAAACCCTAAGTTTAAACTGGGGTGGGGGATGTGTCAAGAACAGATTTGATTCATAAATGTTTCCACTGAGTAAATTTTTGTGAGAGAGCAGTGAGTAATTTTTACAAACGTAATTATTGTGCGAGCCAGCATAACTTGGTCTCGTAAACAATTTGTTTTGAACAGTTTTTTTCCTAATAGATAGACAGAAGGTGTGGGGAAGGATAGACGGACAGCGTAGGTGTGCATGACTGAGCACTTTTTATATCTCGTGTTTTGAACTAGGTTTAGTAGAGAGGGAAGGGGTGAGTAGGAATTAAATGTTATTGAGACGTCTGTTGACGTACAGAAAATCCGTGATCCAGAGTAAAAGCTCGGGGTTTTGAACATGTTAAGAATTTATTGCTATAAAGTTACATTTTATTGTCTTGAGTGATTCGACCTTTGATGTCGACCCAAGGTCGTTGCGTAGGGCTGTTACTTAAAATAACTCGGTTCGGCAGCTGAGCTAGAGGTGGTTGCACCAATTAAATGTATGAATCTGGACGGAAGGTCGAGACATAGCTTTAGTATTTAAACCCGTGCAGAGCTTAGATAGAGGCCACATGTAGACAATCCATTTACGAGGTGGACGGCGATAGTCCTCGGCCAGATGAGAGACATAAGAGACGCAGTTGAGCAGTCCATATTGTGGGAGCGGACCTCGAAAGAGTGTCAGTCGAATTATCCCCATCTAACCCACATCGCGACAGTCAGTTGAAAGAATAGTAAAATAAAGAGTCAGAAAATTATTCTGTGCTGATGATCCACTTGTATCGGTAATTCACATTAATAACTTTTCTTCTGATGTTGAAAATAAGTAATCTTTTCTGGGCCTCACAAGGAAATCTCACTAATCACAAACACAAATTATTTAAATACTATGGTACTAAATGTACCGAACCCAAAGGAGAGTGTTATTATGACTCTTTTGCCCTTTGGTCCCTAATTTAATGAAATTTCTACAATAATCCACGACTACACGAAATTATTGTAGCGTGAAGGCTTCCTGATAGTGCGTCTGGGTCTGGGTGGTATTTCACTGGCAGTGGCAGTACTGTTGTTGGAACGTTCATCTGGGGTGGATGAGTTTAAATGATGGATTGATGGTCGATGTCAAAAGGCAGTTGGTTGTGCCCATCTGGAGTGGATGAGTAACGATGGTTGATGTCAGATGGTATCTGGTCACTTGTGTCAACCATTTCCTCCTCTTCAGCGTTGACGGTACGTTCATTAGGTGGTGTTGGGGAGTGCTTGAAATGTGAGGAGTTTCGAACAATTCTGCGAGATCCTCTTGTAGCTGTGATCATGGACCCTTTTGTATCAGTAATTGTATACGGATGTGGGTCGTAAGGAGGGCTTGACTTGTTTCTGTATTGTTGTCGGACAAGCACATTGTCACCAACAGACAGGGTTGATTTGGTTGCTCGACGTTTTGTGTCGGCGTAATGCTTCATCTTTTGCTTTGAGAGCTTGTCTTTCATGTGAATATCGCTGTCTGTAGCTGGTGATGAAATGGGAGCTTCAGGCAAACCAATGCGGAAGTCTCGTTTGAAGAGTGCTCGAGCAGGAGCAATACCTGTACTAGTGTGGGGTGTTGCTCTGTACGAACGAAGAAACTTTTGGAGTTCTTGTTGAAAACCTCTTTGTTCAATGTGGCAGGTTTTTACTACCTTCCCCAGATTTCTCATGAATCGTTCAATCTCTCCGTTGGCTTGCGGGTGTCTGGGGGTGATTCTTCTGTGGTTGAAACCTAGATATTGTGAGAATTGTTTGAACTCGTTAGAGTTGAAAGGTGCGCCATTGTCTGTTTTGACCACCTCTGGGGTCCCAAATGTGGAAAATATGTCATCCATAATGGGTATTGTAGCATGTGATGAAGTTGAGTTACTCATTTTGATGATTGGGAATCGAGAATGATCATCCATGATGGCAAGGAGATATTTGCCAGAAGGCATAGGACCATAGTAGTCAATACTGATGTGCGTCCATGGTTTGGCGGGCAATTCAGTCATGGATAATAGTTCTGACTGTCTTGGTGTGTCAGTAATAGCTTGACACGCTAAACAATTTCGAATTTTGTTCTCCACACGTTGGTCAATTCCTGGGAACCAAACTTTCTCACGTAACAGACTTTTGGTTTTCACCATACCCTGATGACCCTGATGTGCTATGTCAATTACTTGTTATTCTAAACTGGAAGGAATGACTATTTTTGTGCCCTTAAGAAGAATTCCCATGCCTTGATTATAGGAAAGATATTCTTTTACTCTTTCGTAAGATCTTTACAGAAATGTCCGCATTGCAAAGCATGTATTACTCTTTGAATGTTTCTATCCTTTCCTGTAGCTGATGAAATTTGTTCAATGCTTAGAGCTTTTGGGACAGACATTATTGTCAGGAGATTGAGATGATCTTCTACATCTATGCCTACAGCATTTGTTTGTTTGACAGGATGTCTTGAGCAGTAGTCAGCTGGATTGCTCTTCCCTCGTTTGTATTCCACCTTGAAGTTATATCTTTGCAGCCTTAAGTTCCAGCGTTCAATTCTTGGTGGTGGTTTGGACTTTGGATTGTTCAATATCCAGACCAATGGCTGATGATCTGCGATTAAGGTAAACTCATTTCCACTCAGATATAAATGAAAATGTTCGCACGCCCTAACTATGGCGAGAGCCTCCTTTTCCGTTTGACTGTACCTCTTCTCGACGTTTGTCAAAGATTTGCTGGCGAACTGGATGGTTTTTATTTCACCATTTTTGTCCTTTTGGCTTAGAATTCCAGCAAGACCGACTGGACTGGCATCAAAGCAAGAACTGTTTCCTTTCCCGTGTCGAAGTATGAGAGGGAATTTGCATTGATTAGCTTATCTCTCAATTTGTCAAATGCCTTATCTTCTCTCTTCGTCCAATTCCACTTGGCGTTTTTCTTTGTCAGTTCTCTAATGGGAGCTGTTAGAGTGGCATAGTTTGGAATGAATCTTGCACAGTAGTTGAGCATTCCTAATAAGCTTCGAGCTTCAGATTGATTCTTTGGTGCCTCTAGGGTTGAAATAGAGTCGACTTTGTCTTGCGCAGGACTGATTCCATCTGCGGAAAATGTGTACCCAAAGAAATCAAGTTTTGATTTGCCAAATTCACATTTTCCTTTGTTCAGAGTTAAATTTGCATCTCTGAGTCTGTTGAAAACGTTTTTCAAATTTTCAACATGTTCGACCTTCGTTTTCCCAAAGACAATGATATCATCTGAAAGATTCTTTTGTCCGGGAAGGCCATTGAGGGTTTCTGTTATGTTTTGAAATATCTCTGCTGCAGAATTGATACCTAAGCTTAGTCTTTTGTAGCGTCGAAGTCCAGAATGAGTAGAGAATGTTGTGATGTTTCAGGGCTGAGTTCAAGCTGATGGTATCCAGCTCTCAGATCGAGTTTACTGAATACTGTGGCTCCATTCAAGTCACTTACAATGTCATCAATGGTTGGGGTGATATGGCGTTCTCTTTGTATTGCAGTGTTAGCCATCCTCATTGTCGCGATGTGGGTTAGATGGGGAGAATTCGACTGACACTCTTTCGAGGTCCGCTCCCACAATCGACGAATACACAAAAAAAATACTTGCACTCTAAAAACTAAATAAATCAATTGCTTTGATTTTTAGCAGAACTGTAGGGCAGTTTAATTACAGGAATTAATGTAACAAATATAATTATAAATATAAATATCAATTCAAAGGCAACTGAATCTAACTAATGAAACTACAGCTTTCTATAAAGACTAACTTATTCACTCTAACTACTTGCAGGTCATATGAGTTATATGCCAAATAGAATCCGCGCACGTGGCGACGGATATAACAGTTTAAATTCTATTAATTCAATGAGACATGTTATGATATGGACATTTCCTCTAGACACGCCATGGAGAATGCTTGTACAACCATGCGTTGTCTGGCGGTAGCTCTGAAACTGTCTTCAAAAGTAAGTAGAACGGTTCACTTTCATCATTACAAATTAGTACGGACTCTCACCATGCGGCCCTCACTGGGAGTGAGAGCGCTGGATGTAAACGCTGTGGGTTTATATCAAACCAAGTAGCTTAGGCTCTGGAGCTTTAACTCATGGCGCTCCTCACAATATGGACTGCTCAACTGCGTCTCTTATGTCTCTCATCTGGCTGAGGACTATCGCCGTCCACCTCGTAAATGGATTGTCTACATGTGGCATCTATCTAAGCTCTGCACGGGTTTAAATACTAAAGCTATGTCTCGACCTTCCGTCCAGATTCATACATTTGATTGGTGCAACCACCTCTAGCTCAGCTGCCGAACCGAGTTATTTTAAGTAACAGCCCTACGCAACGACCTTGGGTCGACATCAAAGGTCGAATCACTCAAGACAATAAAATGTAATTTTATAGCAATAAATTCTTAACATGTTCAAAACCCCGAGCTTTTACTCTGGATCACGGATTTTCTGTACGTCAACAGACGTCTCAATAACATTTAATTCCTACTCACCCCTTCCCTCTCTACTAAACCTAGTTCAAAACACGAGATATAAAAAGTGCTCAGTCATGCACACCTACGCTGTCCGTCTATCCTTCCCCACACCTTCTGTCTATCTATTAGGAAAAAAACTGTTCAAAACAAATTGTTTACGAGACCAAGTTATGCTGGCTCGCACAATAATTACGTTTGTAAAAATTACTCACTGCTCTCTCACAAAAATTTACTTAGTGGAAACATTTATGAATCAAATCTGTTCTTGACACATCCCCCACCCCAGTGAAAACTTAGGGTTTGAACGACATAACTGTCTACTAATGTTGCTATGTAATAGTACTTTGGAAAGGGCTATATAGTAAAAAATATATCGTTACTGAAAGTAGAAAAAAAAATTCTAAGAACGTGCATTATCGATGGACAATAGCATATGTATGTTTATATGCGACGTTCTGAGATAATATATAATTATTGTAGCACTTAAGAATTAAAGTGATAAACTTCTCTCACACAGACATACCGTAAAGACTGAAATATTGAGCAACTAGCTCATCGCTTCATTGAGCGTAATTAATACATTCATAGAACATGAACGAACAATAGTTAATTAAAGTAATGCTATCCTGGCAGCAGTAGGTCTGGTCGCTCGGTTTGCCATTTTCTCATCTCATTGACCCGCAGACAAAGGCGTCAATGTTGTCTGAAACTCAGGTCATGGTCAGGATGGACGCTAGTGGAAAAAGGAATCACATGGAAATTTTGAGAAAGAATGTCCATAATTGGTAGGACAATATAATGTGAAACCATCCACGGTCTCCGAAAAAGGTGAAAAATGCTCAACCTCAATGTTCAACAGACTATTTTAGAACACTAAATCAAACGGGACAATACATCAGCTTGTAAATTATCCTCCCCAGGTATAGCCCGAATAGTAAATTTGTATTCTTGGAGCGCAAGGCTCCATCTGGTTAGTCGAGCATTCTTGGCTCTGTTCGACTTAAGAAACAGTAATGGTCGATGATCCGTTTCAATTATAAATTCGGACATTAATAAGTATCGAGAAAATGCATCTACCGCGTAAACAATTGCGAGGCACTCTCGTTCGACAATCGCATAGCGCGTCTCTCGATCAAGTAATTTCCGGCTTGCATATAAGCACGGTCGCAAGAAACCGTCACGCTGTTGGAGTAACACGGCGCCTATTCCTTTATCTGACGCATCCGTTCGGACGACGAATGTCTGGCGTATATCGGGTAAAACAAGCAGGGGGAAAGTAGAAAATAAATTCTGAATAGTCTGAAGGGCATCAGCGCACTGAGGCGTCCAGACGACTCTATTTGGAACATTTTTCCTCGTTAGATCAGATAACGGGGCTGAGAGAGAGGAAAAGTTTGGTATAAATTTCCTGTAATAATTCAAAAGTCCCAACAAGCTACGGGCTTGCTTTTTAGTTTTAGGGGGTTGCAGTTTCAAAATACTGGATATCTTGCGATCGTCTGGAGTCTGAACCCCGTGGGTTATGGTATGACCCAAAAAGTTTATATGGTGATATCCCAGGAACACTTTACTGGGTCGCGCGGTAAGGCCAGCTCGGCGAAGAGCGGCAAAAACTTCACGAAGGGCCATTAAGTGGCCAGCCCAATCAGCCTGAAAAATACATATATCATCGAAATATGATAGAACGCAGCGCAATTCATTTAGCAAGATGTTCATCATGCGCGCGAAAGTGGCTGGTGCAGTAACCAGTCCAAAAGGCATATATTTCCATTGCATTAAACCCAAAGGGGTTTGAAAAGCTGTATATTGTTTACTTCCTTCTTCGAGAGGAATCTGCCAATATCCTTTGGATAAGTCTATTTTAGAGAAGATACTTGCATTGGATAACCGCGCGAATAAGTCTTCCTGATTGGGAATGGGTTCCGCATCATAGATGGTTATAGCATTGAGCTTTCTATAGTCAATACAAAAACGCACGGTATCGTCTTTCTTCTTGACCAAGACAATCGGCGAGCAATACGGACTTGTTGATCGCTCTATGACGCCTAGCCGTAGCATGGCACGTACTTCTGTAATTATTGTTTCGTGAGCGTGCAGCGGGCGCGGGTACGGTTTAACAAACACCGGTACGTCTGTCTGAAGTCGTATTACATGTTGGACTAAAGACGTACAAACCGGCAAATCAGTGAACACCGTGGCAAATTCTTGGAGCAGGTGTGTAAGATCCTGTTTCTGCGACGGCGAAAGCTCATCATTAATATTAACATCGTTTATACTCTCGGTGGCCTGTAATATGGGCAACGATTTGTCGATACTCAAAGGGTCCTCGTCGTCGACAGTAACTAAAGCCGCGTTGGCCCTTGGGACGACATGAACGGAGTTGTTACGACGATCATCGCTAGGCAGGTACTTTTTCAGCATATTAATATGAAATATTTTCCTCTGCCCGCGAATATCTATCAAATAATTCACTCTGGAGAGTCTCTTAAGGACTCTGTATGGTCCCTTCCAAGTTAGAAGGAGTTTGTTTTGCGTTTGGGGCAAAAGAACAAGTGTCAGATCTCCGACTGACAAGGCGCGCATTTGGGCGCCCTGATCGCGATAAAATTTTGAAGAACTCGCTCTAGCGCATGCAAATTGCAGAGCGGTTTTGCATGCATTAATAATTCGTTGTCGGAGATCGACAACATATTGATACGCGCATCGCGTATCATAATCGTCGGTTTCAGAACCGGCGAACAATTGACTAAGTATGGCCATCGGGCCACGTGGTTTACGTCCGTATAATAACTCAAATGGGGAGAAACCCGTGGACGCGTTCGGGAGTTCCCTATAGGCGAAGAGAATAGCGGGGAGCTGACGGTCCCAGTCTCCAGGTTTGTCGGCGGATACGCGTGCTAGCATAGACTTCATGCTCGCATTCCACCGCTCGCAACAACCATTTGACTGCGGATGATAGGGGGACGTTAATTTCTGTTTAATGCCCGCTAATTCTAGTACCTTTTTGTATAGATCAGAGGTGAATTGTGGTCCTCTGTCTGAAAGAATCTCGGTCGGAAATCCGACTCGCGAGAAAATAGTAACAAGTGCCTCAGCGACATGGTCAGCCGTAACGTCTCTTAAAGGAATAGCCTCAGGCCAGCGCGTCGCGTAGTCGATTACCGAAAGGATGAATCGATGACCTCTGTCTGATTTACTAAGAGGACCTACTATGTCAACTGCGACACGCTCGAATGGTGTTGAGACTGGAGGCATCTCCTGAAGGGGTGCGCGTGATGCTTTACCTTTAGGTGTACGTTTTTGACATACATCGCAGCGCGCCACAAAACGGTTCACGTCCGCGTATACACCAGGCCAGAAAAAATGAGCCAATATCCGTGATTTGGTTCTGGCTGAACCTTGATGGCCTGAAAATATCATGCGCGAGACGCAGAATGTCGCGACGGAACGACTTAGGCACCACGAGCTGTTCAATAGTCTCACGTTTACTTCGGAAATTTCTGTATAATAATTCATTTTTAATGATAAACGGAGAGGCATTTCCGTTCTGAGGCTGAACTTTCGCAAACAGCGGTTTTAGTGATGGATCGCTTTGTTGTTCCTTATAGAAAACTGTAGGCGTGACATTAAAATCAAACGCAGGGGTTTGTAAATTACCATCCGGTGGACGTTTTGACTGTTGTCGTGTGATGACACACGCAACGTTTTCGTTCCAAACTTTTAAATGGCCGTCAGGTGTATCATTGACCTGTGGTAAATTACCAATAATTAGATCGGCGACCGGATTTGGTAATACGCATGCCGTTACGACACCTGTAATGAATGGGGTGTCGATGTATATCTCCGCGAGACGGAATCGCTCGACGGAGCCCCCGAAAGTAATGCAAGTTGCCTGTTGTTCAATCAGCTGGGTCGGTCTGATCAGTGATTCCCTAACACCGATAGTGGTGCAACCTGAATCGCGTAAGACAGATGCGGGTATGGCGTTAACATGACCCTCATATAAGGTCAATGACCCGTGTTGATGGAGGGCCGACATAACCGGAACGGTGCCCGTCATGGGCGACGTGAGTTCAACGCTACGGCTACTCTGTGCAGCCGGAACAATGACGGTGCAAGCATTTGCATATATATTACGTCTGGGTTGCATTGGAGGTGCATTATATGGATTATTATAATATGCCCAAGGAGGTGGACATGGTGGGCTCTGATAATGGTAGCCCTCGTTAACGTCACGACGGGTTGGACCTGAATAGCGAATAAAATGTCCCCAAGTGGAAGGTCCAGCACGGCTTGGAAAACCGCGAGCTTTATTGGGCGGCGGTTTGGAATATGCACGCGGAGGCGGCGTCTGGCGATGAACTGGTCGAGAATTTCTTGTACCCATTGGCGCAGTTCCACCGACTCCGGCATAAAACGGTTCGCTAGTTTTGGCTTTAGCCAGCGAACGATTAGGGTGTGCGGACGCGTACTGTTCTACTAAGGCCGTAATTTCCGCTAACGTCTTAGGTGCCCACTCCTTAATGTGGGAGACTAGTTCTGCATGGCACGCGTTAAATATTTGGTCCTTCAGAACGAGCTCATAAAGCCCTTTAAAATTACCGTCAGCGACACCGGCCAGCTGAATCCAGCGGTCTAAGTAGTGCTTTAGGCGGTCGACGTACGTTGAAAAATTTTCGGACGGGTCTGGCTTACAACTCCGGAATCTTTGGT
Source organism: Onchidella celtica (assembly GCA_963931925.1). Taxonomy (NCBI): domain Eukaryota; kingdom Metazoa; phylum Mollusca; class Gastropoda; order Systellommatophora; family Onchidiidae; genus Onchidella; species Onchidella celtica. The sequence goes on from OZ007567.1 coordinate 117,119,866, forward strand.
GAAAACCGTCCTCGGTGTGTTGAAAACGCTTTAAAAGAGCCTTTTTAAGGATGTCGTAATTTTTAGAATCCTCGATGTTGAGGCCATGGAATACCTCAAGTGCATGTCCCGTTAATAAATTTGCAAGGCACGAAGTCCATTCAGTTCTTTCCTATCCGGCGGCTACCGCGTGGAGCTCAAAACGGTGAATATAAGAATCGATCTGGTCGACCTTATCATTATAGGTTGGAAGCTTTGGTTTTGCTTTAACATTATTCGTTGGAACACTTGGAACCGCGGTCGGTTGGTTTCCTTGCAGCTCTAATTTCTTTAGGGCAATTTCGTGCTCTCGATGAGCCGCTTTGTCGGCTCTTTCTTCTATTTCTCTTTGTCGTTCTCTTTCTTCTTTTTCTCGCTCGCGTTCCGCGGCCTTCTCGGCTCTTTCTTCTTTTTCTTGTTCTCGTTTGCGTTCCGCGGCCTTCTCGGCTCTTTCTTCTATTTCTCTTTGTAGTTCGCGTTCCGCGGCCTTCTCGGCTCTTTCTGCGGCACGCTCTTCTCTAGCTAGGTCTTCTTGTAGTTTACTCTCGCACCAAGAAGCCAGCTGGTCCTCGGGTATGCCTAACAGCTTCGCTGAATTTATATAGGAAGTGTAATCGGCCATTATGATTAGTTACACTCACAATAGGTCTCTACAGGAGATCTATTAATGTTAATGGACAGGTATCCGGATATATTCACGCAATAACCCGTCTGACAGTGTACTATGTTATCACTGTAGTATTTACGTTAATCCGATACGCGATAAAAAATATTTACTTATTTAACTCCGCGACTATTAATCCCTGAGGCAATTTGCACTCGTCAGGTCGACGTCACTAGGAGACGACAAAATACAATGTTCCTTCTTGAATGAAATCGCAGTGTCCTTACTGTTATCACTGCCGATGTAATATATAATTACATGTGAATCAACGAATATTAGATCGTTGATTAATATTTTTAGCTATTTTTCTATAGCTCTAGTATAATTGCAATTGCAAGGTAATTTTATTACCTGAAGTTCTCTTTAAAGAACAATAACTTCAGTAATTATATACTGGATATTCAAGGCAGGTGCACAACTGCACTTGAATGGGAAATCAATATTCCCAATATATAAATATATACTCTGGCGCATCAGCCTTATACGTCACAATAACCAGATAAACTCAATCAATGCGTCAATGTAGACACATGACTCACACAGGCATTATATTAAACAAAGGAATGTACCAACACGATAATGATAAAGGTCTAATGAAAAAAAATACACCAAACACGACACTAGACAAACAAGAAAAGACGAACGATAACAGACCCTACAAGTTCTGAATATAATTACAGATAGGTGAGAAGAGAACAAGAGAGACGTCTTCCCAAAGAGACGAGGAAGATGTGAACGCCACAATCTAAACAAATATACAGGTCCCTAACAAAGACTATTCTCACGAATGCGAATCCTCACTGTTTCAATCACCACTGGTTGTTGCGAGACCGCAGACGTTGTCGTCGAAACGGCAAAATCGGCGACCAAGCCACCACTTTGGCACAGAGGACACGCACACGTAAGAACCCTCGCTGACCTCCCGCAGTTCTAACAAAGAAGAAAAGTATAAAAAGCCTGTAAAACACGAGGAGGAACACTCAACTCCCCAGACGCAGACAAAATTTTAGGATGGAATCACTTAACTTTCAAGGAACTTGGTGGTAATTCCTTTAGCCCTTGCGTACACCACAGTCAGTCTTTTTTGTCTTTCACCGTTCTAAGTTCTGTTCTGTAGTCTCCCTGGCCTCGGTCATCGGGTCAATGGGAGAGCAGCGACACATGTGGAAGTAAAAATAAAGCAGTATACAAAACTAAATAATAAATAATTTTAAACTAGCTCAACGTGCGAGACCCCGTGAGCGACGGATCATGAAAAGAACAAAAATGTAATGCAAACAAAGAGAAAAGGTGATTATAATCTAACGAATTTAAGAAATTAAGGATTAAGAAATTTGGTAAGTCCCCTCCAGTGTCGCGATGTGGGTTAGATGGGGATAATTCGACTGACACTCTTTCGAGGTCCGCTCCCACAATCGACGAACACACAAAAAAAATACTTGCACTCTAAAAACTAAATAAATCAATTGCTTTGATTTTTAGCAGAACTGTAGGGCAGTTTAATTACAGGAATTAATGTAACAAATATAATTATAAATATAAATATCAATTCAAAGGCAACTGAATCTAACTAATGAAACTACAGCTTTCTATAAAGACTAACTTATTCACTCTAACTACTTGCAGGTCATATGAGTTATATGCCAAATAGAATCCGCGCACGTGGCGACGGATATAACAGCTTAAATTGTATTAATTCAATGAGACATGTTATGATATGGACATTTCCTCTAGGCACGCCATGGAGAATGCTTGTACAACCATGCGTTGTCTGGCGGTAGCTCTGAAACTGTCTTCAAAAGTAAGTAGAACGGTTCACTTTTATCATTACAAATTAGTATGGACTCTCACCATGCGGCCCTCACTGGGAGTGAGAGCGCTGGATGTAAACGCTGTGGGTTTATATCAAACCAAGTAGCTTAGGCTCTGGAGCTTTAACTCATGGCGCTCCTCACAATATGGACTGCTCAACTGCGTCTCTTATGTCTCTCATCTGGCTGAGGACTATCGCCGTCCACCTCGTAAATGGATTGTCTACATGTGGCATCTATCTAAGCTCTGCACGGGTTTAAATACTAAAGCTATGTCTCGACCTTCCGTCCAGATTCATACATTTGATTGGTGCAACCACCTCTAGCTCAGCTGCCGAACCGAGTTATTTTAAGTAACAGCCCTACGCAACGACCTTGGGTCGACATCAAAGGTCGAATCACTCAAGACAATAAAATGTAATTTTATAGCAATAAATTCTTAACATGTTCAAAACCCCGAGCTTTTACTCTGGATCACGGATTTTCTGTACGTCAACAGACGTCTCAATAACATTTAATTCCTACTCACCCCTTCCCTCTCTACTAAACCTAGTTCAAAACACGAGATATAAAAAGTGCTCAGTCATGCACACCTACGCTGTCCGTCTATCCTTCCCCACACCTTCTGTCTATCTATTAGGAAAAAAACTGTTCAAAACAAATTGTTTATGAGACCAAGTTATGCTGGCTCGCACAATAATTACGTTTGTAAAAATTACTCACTGCTCTCTCACAAAAATTTACTTAGTGGAAACATTTATGAATCAAATCTGTTCTTGACACTCATGTCAACACATATTCTAATTTCATTTTTGTTTTTCTTGGCAACAGGCACAATGGGACTGACCCATGGAGTTGGGCCTTCAACCTTTTCTATGATATCTTTCTTTTCAAGATTCTCCAATTCGGCTTTAACTTTCTTTCTCATGTGAAAAGGTATCCTTCTGTGTGGTTGCTGAACTGGGGTAACATCTTCTTTCACATGGAGTTTTTACTTGACAAGTCCTGTGTTTTCCAATGTCTAGAAACAAATCAGGATATTCAGCAAGCAATTTGTCCACGTTGTGTTTGTCACCAATTTTGTTGACAATTTTGATAACTCCAAGTTTGGTTGCTAATTCATAGCCTATAACATTGCCATTGTTTCCTTCTATGACATGAAATGTAGATAGTGATGTTTTGTCTTTCCAGTGAAATTGAGTTGTAAAAGCTCCGTATGATTTTAGATTTTCTCTGTTGTAAGATTGGATGTTAGAGCTATCAGCTTGCAGATGAGGCTTGGCTTTGAATGAACAGAATGTTTGTTCATCGATCACGTTAATAGATGCTCCAGTGTCAATTAAAAACTGAACTTCTTCATTCAGAATTGTTGCCTTTGTTGTGGGAGTCCTATTCAACTTGTTGACATTGTGTTTGACCGTAAACACGTATTCCTCGTCAGAACTTGATGTATGCCTTTCTTCTGATTCACAAGCAACTTTGTTTGTTGGTTGACGATAGTTCCTAGTGTTATTGTAAGGTTGCTTCTTCTTCTTATGGCAAACCTTTGAAAAGTGATTAATTCCATGACAGAATGTACATTCTTTGCCTTTTGCTGGGCATGTGCCTTTGTGGGGATATTGTCCTCCACAGTAATAGCATTGTTTTGCCGCTTGTTCACGAGAATGATTCGATTTTGGATCAATTTTAGCTTTAGGTCTGACACTTGATTTTATTCTTAAATTTTGAAGATGTTCTGATGTATTCTTTATGTTTCCAGCAACATTTTCAGCGACTTCCATCGATCTAGCAGCATCAAGAAGTTTATCTAGAGTAAGCTCACTTTCTCGTAAAGCCTTTCTTCTGGGCCTAGATGATTTGCATGTCCTTATGATGTGTGATTTGATTTCTTTGTTTAAATTAGAAAATTCACATGTTTCTCCAAGCTTCCGTAGTCTGATATGATATTGGTCTACGGTTTCTCCTTCATTTTGTGTAGTAGACTGGAATTTAAATATTTCGTATTCCAGATTTCTACTTTTGTTGAAGTGATCCTGGAGACCTCCTACCATTCTGTCATAGGGTTTGGTGATGAGATCTAGCGTTTCAGCTAAGTCATTGATGTCTTCTCCTGCATTATGCAATAATAGTGCCTTCTGTCTGGCTTCAGACTGAATGTCAAGAGCAATTATAAGGTTTTCAAATCTCATACAATATTTTTTCCATCTACTTGAGGCTGCAGATGCTTGCACCTGAAAAGGTGGGTACGGTGGCAAAGATGCTGCCATGTAAATCTAGATCAAGATTTAGAATAATGATAAGCCTGAAAATTTTACCTCTGCAGATACCTCTGATAGTAGAGTTGGTAGATATCAATGAATATTTGTTCACCTCGTCGCCATATTGTAGGATTGTTATGATTAAGATGGATTGAAACTCAAAGTTTAGATTTGTGGTCTGATGGCAGCCATGTTTATTTTCTTTTCTTCCTTTCCTCAAGTTTCATAACTCCCAATTATAGTTGGTATGCTAATATCATAGTGGTGTCCCTTTGACTAATAAAGAATAACAATTACAATAATTATACAATGGCATGCTTCAAACATTACAAACACTACTCAGTATTATCTCTATAACGGCTTGGTAATTAGTCCACGGTCCCTTAGCAACAATCACTTCAATATTACTTCTTGAAGAGTCACATGTTGTACAAATAATTAATAAAATAATATTTAAACATAAAATATTTCAAAATCCTTTTCATATGCTATTTAGAAATGCTTAAACTTGTGTTTTCTGCTAGAAGTACATTTTCGACTAGGCACGACTTTTTCTACCTTTTCACCCCCTAGCTCAAAAATAGCTGTACTGACAACTGGGACCTTTCTTCAGGCGCACACACATATTAGAAATCTGATCTCAAGTAACCTTAGCAGTGGTATCCATAGTATCGGGGGGGGGGGGGGGGGCAAACACAAAAATATATTCTTGACTTTGCTATAAATGTTAGGAGAACCACTTTGGGCTACCGAAAATGCCGGATCTAATGAGATAAAGGGTGGCAACGCTAAGAAATTCCTCAAAAAGACCCTCTCAGTGACATCACAGATTAGCGCTCTTTTAGGCCAAAGCGATAATTGTAAAGTCTTATTAGGCCTAGATACCCATTCTTCACCAAACTAAACAGATGCCACTTTCCTACCACATGAAAGCTATTTGTAGTACTGATTTGTGCTTATTATCAGAAATCTGTTGGACAAAATGAAAACCATATCTCTTACGTCACTAGAATGGGCAAGTCTATTTTTAAAAATCATATAAAATACACCAGATGGCTAAGGATTTTACTGCATATTATCATAGGCAAGTAGCCATAGAAGTTTTTGAAAAACATAATGCAACAAGATAAAGATCCTGCCCACAGCCATTTTTAATGTCAGCATCGTTGTGAGTTCTATGGTTCACACTGCATGTCAACAAAGTGTGTTCACTGGTGTGTGTGTGTGTATAGCAACTCCATCCAGCAAGTCAACAATGGCGTTAAACACAAACAGACTGAGCCAAGAGTGCATTGTTTACACAAGAAATCAGCTGTTAAAGGTGAACAAGCACATCTCTTAAGGTCAAGACAGATTAGACCCACACTCACAATTCACACAACTTCCACATTTTATGTGGTTGTACCGTGAAACAAATGGGATGTGAAATCTCCAGCAGAGTTCACAAGCCGTTCTCAATGGCCCGTCTCCAGACTCGTATCTGGTATCGGCTCATTTCCGTTCAAGATGCCGTCAACAGTTGTCGGCGTTTCTTGTTTGAGACTCATGATGCTTTATTGGCTCAAGAGAAGGAAAGCTTACAGAAGAAGATATTGGGTCCACAGCATTTTCAAAAGAAGACTAATGTATGGAGAATGCCACCACCTTCTCGAAGAAGTGCTGAGAGACACCAAAAAATACCTGAGCTATTTACAAATGACGCCAGCAACTTTTCATCTGTTGCTGGGGAGGATATCGTCCTTTGTTGAGAAACAGGAAACCAATTTCAGGATGCCGTTATCAGCCACTGGTATCACACTGAATTTGATTAGAACAACACACGTGTCGACCGACCACGCCCTCCCCCTCCCCCAGTCGTCATTGCGTCATCCTTCCCGGATGAATCGAGAACCAAATTTAGTGCAGCGGTAAAAATGTTATCATGGTCCGTCCGTGTGTGGAAGATGAGGAGACACCGTGAACTTTCAAACGGTTGTTTGTAGGCTACACTCCGCTCGCTTACAACGGTTTTATAGAGTTTTTATGCAACCGGTGAGGAAGCAGCGAGGAAGCAGTGTGAAGTTGTACGAAATGTGAGACTCTGTCTCGACTCTTACTATGCTACAACAACAGTGATGTCAACCTTGTCAGAACTTGTTAACCTTGTTTGTGTACAGCGAAGAAATACAAGAGAGGAAAACGTTGGGGGGGGGGGGGGGGAGAAGAAAATGTCACAATATCAAAGTAATTGTTGGAAATCGTCCTTTTCCTTTATCATCTAGCCAATATCATGCTATTCCAGATATATGTAAAAACATAGCTTCACAAAGAACAAGAAAATCACCATTGCCTGCCATCAACAAAAACAACTTGATATACATAGACTGCTCTAACATGGTCCAAGAATATGTCACCAATCTTAGAATTTCTTGCCTGAATGCACAGTCCTGTCGAAATAAACGTGATCGTGAAGAACTGTGTAGCCTAGTAGAAGCTATGAACATGGACAGACTTTGTGTAACTGAATCCTGGTTGCAGGAGACAGGAGAAGACCCTATACTTGTTGAACTCTCACCCTCCGGTTTTACATGTAAATCATGCCTAAGAGATGGTCGAAGGGGAGGAGGCATTGCTTTTATATATCGGCAAGACATCAAATTTGCAAATTTTAATGCGTTCAGAAATCTGCCATCACTTGAAACAAAATTTGAAACATTTGCGGCAGCTTTTCTTACGTTGTCACCAATGCAAAACTTATTGTTTTATGTTGTTTGCATTTACAGATCTCCGCCATCTAAGAAAAATATATGTACCATCTCACATTTTCTGGCCGAGATGCAACAACTCCTATAGGCTACCATCTTCGATCGAAAAAAAAAAAAAATCATTATAACTGGATATTTCAATTTACATTTCGATTCAACTACATCTTTAGATGTTCTTCGTTTCAAAGAACTGTTAGAAGAGCCTCTGATGTTATCCAACATGTCAAACAAGCTACACAGAAATCCAAGCATATTTTGGACTATGTCATTGCACCATTATCAGAAATGAATATTTTAGGTGTCAACATTCTTGATAAAGCTATTCCGCATCATTTCTTGATAACTATCGATACTAATTTTCCTAAACCTTTGACGATAAAGAAAACATTTGAATCCAGGAACTTAAAGAACATCAATGAGACGGATTTTAGACATGATCCCCAAAAAAACTTGGATCAAGCAGCCAACAACATGACAATGGAAATCTTCAATGTTGCTCTACAAACAACTTTAGACAAACATGCTCCTGTAATATCACGGGCTGTATCACATCGACCGTGGTCACCATGATTCGCCCTTGAAATTAAAGGAGTAAAACATAAAAGACGCCAAGATGAACGGCGCAGGAGGAAATCGGAATTGCAAGTTCACAGAGACATTTCAAAAAAAGTAAAAAACAATGTAAAATTGATTCAGAAACTCAAACGGGGTTATTTTATCCAAAAATTTAGCAGTGTTAAAACATGTAAAGATCTTTTCATGCTCTCTGGCAAACTTTTGGGGAAAGAAACAAGTTCGGTTTTGCCACAGGGTGACAGTGAAGACTTTTGTGAAATGTTTTCATTGTATTTTTATGGAAAAATTGAACGTATCAGATCTAATTTCAACAATGTCGCAAATTTACCACCTGAACTATGTGTTTTTAATGGCAGTAAATTGACTGATTTCCTAATGTTGGCTGAGACTGAGATTAAAGATCTTATCAACAACTCACCATCCAAATCATGTGAATTAGACCCACTTCCGATGACATTTGTAAAATTATATCTTGATGAGTTATTGCTATCCATTACTCATGTAATCAATGTTTCTCTGAGAACTGGTGTTGTACCAGATTCTTTCAAAGAGGCAATTGTAAAACCTTTGATTTAAAAATCTGGGCTCGACGTAAACAAAGTGAAAAACTATAGGCCTGTGTCAAACTTACCAATTATGTCCAAGATCCTTGAAAAATCAGCGTTGAGGCAAATCATAGAGCACATTGAAATAAATAATTTGAATGAGAAATTCCAGTCGGCATACAAAAAGGGTCACAGTACTGAGACTGCTATCCTCAAGTAGTCAATGATATTCTTCTAGAGCTTGATGACAGAAAAGTATTCTTGTACTTCTGGACTTGTCTGCTGCCTTTGATACTGTAGATCATAACATTTTATTACATCGTCTAGAAAAGACCTTTGGTATTGTAGGAAATGCACTGTCATGGTTTCAGTCCTATCTTTCAAATAGAAAACAATGTGTGAGATTCAATGATAGTTGTTCTAATGTCCAAACACTCAATTCTGGGGTACCTCAAGGTTCTGTTTTGGGCCCAATTCTTTTCACATTATACACCCAACCTCTTGCTGATATCTTCAGAAATTGTGATCTTCAATACCACCAATATGCTGATGATAACCAAATAAAGCACGTGATCTTGAAAACCTAGATGATATGATAAAAACAACTGAACATTGCATACAAGAAGTTAAGAAATGGATGGATGATAATAAACTAAAACTAAATGATGAGAAAACAGAAGTTTTGCTGATAACGTATCCAAAACAAAAAAATCAATCCACCAGATGTCAATGTAAATGGCCATCATATTAAAATGACAAGTAAAGTAAAAAATCTGGGCACAATCTTAGATGTAGAGATGTCAATGTCACCATTTATTAGTCAGCTGTGTAAGAATCTTAATTTCCAGTTACGAAAAATCAGCAATATACGGCACTGCTTAACTACCGAAGTAACAAAACAGCTTGTAACATCGCTGTTTCTCTCTAGGCTGGATTATTGTAACATACTGCTAAGTGGTCTTCCAAAAAGTAAAATCAATAAACTTCAGTTAATACAAAATAATGCTGCAAGACTAATAACAAGAAGAAAAAGGATAGATCACATGACATCAATATTTAAGGAGCTCCACTGGCTGCCTATTGACAGCGAATAAAATATAAATTGGCTTTATTTTGTTATAAATGTGTCAACAACATGTCACCAGAGTATATTTCAGAACTTATAGAACTACATCGCCCTGCTAGAGCATTAAGATCATCTACTGACAACCTTAGTCTAAAAGTACCCGTAGTGAACCTGAAAAGTTTTGGTGAAAGGGCATTCACCCATGTTGGACCCAGTGTGTGGAATTAGATTCCTCTAGATGTCCGCAGATCGCAAACATTGTCACAGTTTAAAAGGATGTTAAAATGTCATTTGTATGAAAGATTCTAGATCTGGATCTAGTTGATTGATTGTAAAGCGCATAGAGAAAACCGTAAAGTGATTGTGTATGCGCTATGTAAAAGCTATAGATCCTATTAATATTATTATGTGTGTATCAATGTGGGTTGTGTGTGTGAGCTTTTATAAGGGTGTTTCTGTATGCGCCTTCATGTTTGATTGTTTGTAATTGTTTACCCATGTATTTTGACATGTTGCTTCTGTAAAGCGCATAGAGCATTTTTTTGAATGGATGTGCGCTATATAAATGCCATCCATTATTATCCATTATTATTAATGGAAAAAAAAAAATCCTATGGAGAAGAGGACGAAGCCCTATATGAAAAGGAGGTAAAAAACAAACAAACAAAAAGGCTGCTGTGTGCGCAGCTGTGGTAAATTTCTGCCAACAATATGGCAGCATCCTCCCGCTCTGCTATCAAATAAAGAGGCCAGACGATGTCGTCACCTTCTGTCCGTTCAAAAGCAGTTATGATAAACAGTCTCAGTCAAGTAGTTTTTCCACGATTACGTTCTTCGTTGAATCCCCATTTTCTGATCAAACCTGGCTGATGTCTGCCATCGTCTGAATTTAGTGAATTTGATGGTAAACGCTAATCTCAAGAGTTCTTTAAATACTGACCTCATTGCCCAGCTCGCTACAGCTTGGTCAGTTAGTTTATCGCCTTCCTGTCATCAAGAATTGTGCCTCACTCAACATTTTCCAAGATCGAACAGTATCGTGTTCGCATGATCGATTGATCATCGATAGACAGCATCGATATTGTGACGTCACAATATGGCACATCAAAGGATCGCCAGTGTTACAGTACCGTGAGTGCCTAGTATCGGTACCTGCAAATGCATTGTTTCCTGATGACAGCGAAATATTTTGGCCTCTCATAAAAATCGCAAAACACTGGACTGACATCAAGTGGCATCAAACTGAATCGAGATCTGACAACCCAAGTCAGCAAAAACCAATTCGTCCAAACGCTCGGCTCAGATAGCCTTATAATTATATAGAAACCACACTCAAACTTTGTGGCATCATTTGAAAACAATGCGGAGATAAGAGGTAACAACGGCACAGAGAGCATCTAAAAGCAAAATAATTGGTGACAAACAGACAGAAATCTTAGTATGACAGGATGGCAGAGCAGGAAAAGGGATGCTATGAATAGTTCTTAGTTACAAAAAAATTATAGGATGTTTAGAAATTCTAAATTTACAGCTCAGGGATCTAATGTTACAACTAGCAAATTAAAAAATGTTTACAGCCTCATCTAAATACATCTGTGGTAAAAACATTGAGATACACCCATATTAGTCGCTAGAAAGGAGCCCCCCCCCCCCCCCCAAGAAAAGCCGCCGGCAAAGAGAGATGGAGGCTCTCCGCAAGCAAAAGAGAAATCTTAAAAAGCAAATGAAAAATGCAACCGAGGAAGAACGCGTTGGTTTACAAGTTATCTGGCGTGATTTGAAGTCGAGACACGTAGCCCCAAGTAGGGCCAAGACTGCAAAGCAGAGGAGGAACCTGAAGAAAAAGACCCAGGAGCGTTTCTTCAAAGACCCTTTCCAGTTTGCCAGAAAACTGTTTGACCAACCCAAGTCAGGTTCGCTGAACGCTGAGAAAAGCGCCTTGGAAACTCACCTGCGGAAGACATACTATGACCCTGACCGACATAAGCCCTTACCAGACATTGGAGGTCTAATATAGCCATCAGCTCCTGGGATAGAGTTCGACTGCAGGCCCCCATCCCTTGGTGAAGTAACAGCAGTAGTTACTAAGGCTAGAGCAAAGTCTGCCCCAGGGCCAAACGGAGTACCACACCTCTTGTACAAAAGATGCCCGAAAGTTCTCGAGTGGCTGCACAGGTTATTAAAAGGCGCTTGGAATAATCTGAAGATCAGCGAGCAATGGATGACTGTAGAAGGAGTTTATATCCCTAAAGAGCAGAAGTCAAGTGAAATAAACCAATTTAGATCAATATCATTACCAAACGTCGGAGGAAAGATATTCTTCTCGGTCATGGCATCTAGGCTGACCAAGTACTTAACAAGCAACGGCTACGTCAATATCTCGGTACAGAAGGGTGGCATCCCCGGAGTTTCCGGTTGCTTAGAGCACGCAACTATGATATGGGAAGCTATACAAAGAGCTAAAGGCGAAAAACTTTACCTCGACGTTGTGTGGCTTGATCTTGCCAATGCTTACGGATCCGTTCCACACCAGATGATCCAGCTAGCACTAAAGATGTATCACGTGCCAGAAGGGATACGGTTCATGCTCGAGGAGTACTTTGACAGTTTCAAAATGAGATTCTCAACAGAGAGCTATACAACCGAATGGATACAACTAGAAGTTGGCATCGCCATGGGGTGTACAATATCTCCAATCCTCTTCGTCATGGCAATGGAAGTCATCCTAAAGGCAGCAGAACGCTGCGCCCGTCCAGCTGATTTGGGAAGAGGCTGCACTATGCACCCACTCAAAGCATTTATGGACGATACGACGATTCTGTGCTCAAAAGAAGATGACACAAGATTGATGTTGGAGCGATTGGATGAGCTAACGACATGGTGCAGAATGAGTTTCAAGCCAAAGAAATCCCGCAGCATCTCGATACGAACAGGCAAGGTGGATAAATCTGTGACTTTCAAGGTAGCCAATCAGGATATACCGACAGTAAGCCAAGAGCCTGTCAAGAGCCTTGGAAGGTGGTATGACTCATCCCTTAAGGATACAAGAAGAAGGAAGGAGACACAGGAACTATCAAAGGACGACCTGCTTGCAATAGATAAATGCGGCCTCCCAGGAAAGTACAAAGTGTGGGTGCCTACAATTCATGCTGATTCCAAAGCTGCTATGGCCACTCCTGGTATATGAAATTCCAATCATCACAGTTGAGACAATGGGGGAAAAAATCAACAGGTTCACAAGGAAATGGTTGGGAGTACCACCCGGCCTGACAGACGTGGCCCTACACAGCCGAAATACTAAGCTGAAGCTTCCACTTAAATCAGTGCTTGAAGAATACAAGTGTGGTAAGGCAAGATTGCTCCTAATGCTGGAGGACTCACAGGATCCCGCGGTAAGGACAATCCAACCAGCAGTAAAAAGCCACCGACGCTGTTCATCTGGCCAAACAATGCCTTGTGACAAAAGAAGTATTAGGCCTCACCCAAACCGATCGCAAGGGCTTTGGCTCAAACAAGACAAAACTGTGGTCTAAAGCAAAGGACAAGGAGAAAAGAGACCTAGTCATCCGCGAGATACAAGAGATCGAAGACGAAAACAGATTCCAGAAGGCAGTTCAGCAGCCACAACAAGGGCAATGGATGAACTGGGAAGACGTCTTTCAGCGTTCACTCTCGTGGAACGACATATGGCACACAGCTTCATCAAGAATAAGCTTCATCATCCGAGCAGTGTACGACTTGCTTCCGTCCAACGCAAACCTTGTCCGATGGGGCAAGAAAGATGACTCAACGTGTCCCCTCTGTCAAGGGCAGCAGACCACAGAACACGTACTGAGCTCATGTAAAGTTGCTCTGTCACAGGGCCGATACACATGGCGGCACAACAGAGTGCTCCAAGAGCTCGCTAACATTCTAACCTCAGCAAAAGGAAAACTTGATCCTCCGACTGTCCCTCCAACTATATTCACATCCGAAGGCGGGTTAAAATCATGGTGTGGAAGACCAACATACACGGCTAAGGAAATGTCAAGCACATTAGACGGGTGCGAAGACTGGATCGTAGCCGCCGACTTGCCGGACTGGGGAGGTTACCCGTGATAAAAAGGACAAGAATGAGACCTGATATCCTGTTTCACTCAGTCTCCACCAAACAAATAATCATGGTTGAACTGACAGTTCCTTATGAAAGTAGAATGGAAGCGGCCAATACATACAAAAAGGAAAAATACCTCGACTTATGCAAAGAGCTTGAGAAAGACGGCTACAGTGCAAAGATATTGCCGGTTGAAATTGGGGCCAGAAGATTCGTGGGATGCTCAGCCTACAGCCTTCTGACCAAACTGTCCATCATTGGCAAAGAGCGCACACAAGCTCTAAAAACCGTCGCTCAGACAGCTGAAAACTGTTCAAGATGGATTTGGAACCAAAGAAACGAAGCCGTGCTACATAAGGAAGTTTCCCAACAACACGGGAGCGTATTTAGCGCCATTGATAAGACGTCGGATTAGAATTCCTCTAGCGTTAAAAAAAAACTCGGGTTCGAATCCGCCCGGAGACACTTCCTAATGAAAAAAAAGGCAGCCGAGAGGCAGCTGGGAGTCATGACCTAGGTATGGCCCGACCGCCTTAGAGTGTAAGGAGTTCAGGGCCGAAACACTTGAACAAGGGGGGGGGGGTCTTCTCTGAAGTCTCTCCGTTGTCTGGCTCCCCCATGAGTTTGTAGTTACAGTCATGTGGAATAATTTATCAGAAATTTTCAGATTTTTTAAAATGTAGGCTACAGAGTTCTGGCCCCTTAATATGCAGAAAAATGAAAAAAAAAAGTCTATAAAGCTTTTAATTCCTGGTCCATCTGTTTGAGAGTAAGTGTGGAGAGTGTCAAACCTTTGGGGTAGAAAATCAAGAAAGTTGTGAATATTTTCTTACGACACCCCCGTTGAAATTGAGCCATAATTATCATCTAAGTAAAAGTGGGAACATAATCGCGTCTACATACGAAATGCCACCTTTTTGCTAATTATATCTGACAGTTTCTTAGGCCCAGGGGATCACGTTAAATGAAAATACAACAAGCAAGAGTATAATTTTTCAGTGCAAGGTTCAATGCTTATTTGAAGAGTTGGAGCAAGTTGGCCCCCAGACTAGTAACCATCGTCGGTGAAAGATTTGTTTACAGCAGGTTTGAGACTTTGAGCTCCAGCGTCTGTCCATAGGACTAATGCATGGGACTGACCTAGATTCTACATCTATTTTATAGTCAGTCGATGAAATGCCTAAAACCAAAACTGAAATAAACAGTTAGATATTCTCACTTTCATTCCTTCAGGACCTGTCAGTTGATGGGCAACTTAGTGTGCCACGTCACACTGACCATTACTGTGACAAGTACATTTGTGTCATTTAGATGGGGCTTGGGGGGAGGAGAAACTTTTGCCATTCCACGGAATCCGTCTGAACTTCCGGCACGGTTGCCCCCCCCCCCCCCCCGGGCTCCTGTCAATAACAATTATCAATATCAGTTTAAAAGGGAAGTTCATCAGTGAACTCAAAACTCCACGGTACACTGAAAAACAAAAACAAAACAACAACTAAAAAATGTCGTCTCATGTCCTTCATGCGTCTGTTGTTGTCATTCGTGTCTGTTAAACTTTTCTAAAAACTTCAATGGGGCAAAGGAATAATTTGGTTGTCACAAAGAAAAAAGCGACCCTCCCCCCCCCCCTCCAAAAAAAATTAAAAAAATTAACGGCAAATCAAAGGGCAAATACAGCTATTCACATTTTTCCATTGGGCGTGATGCCGGACACTGATGGACGGATGGCGGACCGGGGGGGGGGGGGGGAGAGGGTAAACCTGAAAGAGAGCTAGATAGAGAGAGGAGGTATCTAATCCGTAGATAGTCAGAGAGCGTCAAATTCAGAAGTACATTGTTGGTGTACAAATCACATTTCATAAGAGAGCTTAAAACTTGGGGATTTCCTAAGTTGCCGTGGCCTTGGGGCGGCCTCTCGTGACCTGAAGCAAAATTTTCCTTGAAAAATGAAGTAAAAGCAAAGAGCAATAAACTGATGATAGGAACTAAAAAAAAATCGGCATTTATTTTGACAGGAGATCTGATAAAACAAAATTTGTACAGTTTGTTTGTCTGTCTGTTCAAGAAGATGTTTGATCACACGAAAGTGTGCCATGCATAAAAGAGGTTGGAGTAGTCAGGTGATTTCTATAGTGTTTAGAACAGAAATTTGACAGATTTAGTTTTTTGAATTTCCAGAAACAGGCACGTCGGTGGCCACAACTGAGCCAAGGGAGCCGTAGCGACCGATTAGTGACAAGAGAATTGCCATTTCCTATGTGTCTGACAGCCCAGAAGGTGATTTGGATCAATCTGGCGCCTATGTTTGACTTTCGCCGTGCGGAGATCCAGTTTTTGGCTATCAATCAATCTGCCGCTGATTTCTTGAACGATAAGGATGTCATACTTATGCATCATCTTTTCATTGGCATCACTATATGCTACATACCCTTCATCATGATTGGGAGCTCCTTAGTTTTCTGGGGAAATGTGCTGTACCCGGGAAAGTTTGAGCCCCACAACATGCTGCTCTGCAGTTTAGCATTGGCAGACTTCACCATGGGTCCATTCACCATACCCATGTATGCGCTGGCCTACTACAGGCCCACGAAAGAAGCCATCTTCTTCAATAAATACGCCTGTTTGCTGTGGTTTGCCTCCATTGAAGTATCTGGTGGCGGGTCGCTATACCATCTGCTCTTCATCGCCATCGACCGCTACATCGCTGTCATGGCGCCTCTCAAATATAGAACGATTGTCAGAGTGGGCAGAGTGAAGCGGCTGTTGATCATACTGTGGATCTACATCCTGATCATGTCTTTCGTACCAATGATGGGTTGGAACAATTACGATCCAAGTGTTAAAGATGGCGCGAAAAGATGCAATTTCTACATCACACTGCCAAAGTACTACGTGAACTGGGCAGCATTTGGAACCGTCGGCGTATGCATTGGTGTTCCTTTCTTTCTTTATTGTCATGTGCTTTATGTTATCAGTATGCAAATTCGATCCTTAGAGTCCATCCACTGGAGCACGGTACAGACTAGACAGTTTAAACGTCGAGTTAACAGTGTCAAGGTCACGGCCGTCCTGATGTTTCTGTTCATTCTGTTGTGGCTTCCCTATGTCTTGGTCGCCCCGCTCAAGTATAAGAAAGTCTTCTCACAGAAAACTATTGAAATCATCAAATGTATAACACAATTGTTTAATTTTGCCAACTCAATGGTCAACGCTCCAGTCTATGCTATTGGGAAAGCCGACTGCAGGGAGATGTACATGCTGATGATGACAAATCCGCCATGGAAATGGAAAGATATTTTACGTAGAGATTATAGGAAGAAACACGTCACAAGTACATATTCTGCCTCAGCCCTGACGACAAGGTCAACCTTAACCTCGGCAGCAATACGACGTAGTACTGTAGTCAAGCCTGAGGTTCAGCTTGGGGAAGCAGGAAAAACCCCACAACCAGGAAATATCAAAACCCCAGAAAAAACAGAAACTCACGAAATCCCAGAAAGCGCGGAAAACTCAGAACAGGGTAGAGAGACACTCGTTTAATGAAGATTTTTTTTTAGATCTATGAGTATGAGAAGGACTGGTCTGGATATCAAAATGTACAAATCACAAATTGGTACCTGTGGTTGAGAACCGCTGCTCAAGCTCCATCGCACGCCATGAGATGTAGCTGGACCGGGAGTTCAAGGACAACTCCATCAATCTGCATGTCCTGTCTGTGCTCAAACTGCATCACTTGCTCCCTTTGTTTAGTTTTTTTAATGTTTTCTTCCTACCCATATTACATGTGTGTATACGTCATGTATTTCATATTTATGCACAGTTAGTTCTCCGTCGCATAACGTTCATTTGAGAGCTCATCCCCCACCCTCCCCCCCCCTTTTATAACTGTTCACACACACACACACACACACACACATGTAATTGAAATTAATTGCCATAAACATCCGTCATCTGAGGGAAAAATTACTTCACTCAAGTTGCTGCCCCCAATATCACCTTCGGTATTTGTGTCACACAACAACTGCCTAAGCTGCACCTCAAAAGACTGTAAGAAATTCTACGTACCAATCAGAACCTTTTTTCTGGGTGGCTAAACCAAGGAGAATCCGATTTGAACCGCAGCATTTCCTTAAGCCTATTTTACATTCGGTTTTTCAACCCCCGATTTTACACTCGGGCGGTCTGACAGACCCCTACTATTTACACAGCAAGTTTATTTTGAATTCGCTTTTTACACACGAGGAGTCTGACAGAGCTCCACATTTTTATAGTGAAATATTTCCGTTGGTCTGCTGGGTCAATAAATATTGTTTTACTTCCCTGCCTTCATTGCTGCTCTGTTTAGACACACGACGACTCGGATATCGAGTCACGGCCCATCCCGTGATGGCCGCCAGCGCCTTCTAAAAATCCCATCCAATCATTGGCGTGTCTGGGCATTGGACTAGCTAATATGGTTCATGCATACTGCGCGGTGTTTAATACCGACTCGTAGGGCCTACTCCACCATGTAACTAGATACGCACGGTTCATGCGTACGAGGGGCAGGGTAGGGCAATAATATATGAAAATTTGTGCACAAAATCGAAATTCTACACAAAAACAACAACAACAACAAAAAAAAAAGGGGAGAGGAGGGGGGGGGGGGGGAATAAGCGAAGTATAAAAAAAAAATGAAAGAGCAGCAAATGGATGAGGAAATGACAAAATCAAAAACTGCATGAGCTTTCACTAGTGGTGGGCAATATATTCATACTCATCGAAATTATCGACATCTACGATACCTGAAAAGATGATAACAGTATTACGATACCTATTCCAAACTAGATACTTTGCCAATACCTCTTTTGCTGCCCCCCCCCCCACCCCCCGCCTCCACTTTCACCAAGGTCCAGATCATCTAGATCTGTATAGAGTTTTCTAGCACTGATGTTCAAATAGTAATAATAATACAAACAACGATACTGAAAATTGTGCAGATAACACTGAAGCAACTGACCCGTGTGCCCAAGTCTGGTAAAAACTGTAGAAGATGTTTGTTACATATTCATGTACCAGCCCACCCAGCAAGATAAATTTTGTAAATTCTTTCTGGAAAGCCCAAGCACATTATAACTAGATCCAGGCCACGTTGAGAGGACACTTGGATTCCATGCAAAGATTGATAGAACTTACTGTTAGACCACAATTCCCTGCAGAATATACAAATGTGAGAACGTTCATTTTCCACCGCCAATGTGTGAAGAGTGGTCAAGGCCGAAATTTCCGATCATGCTTTTTGATCCTACTCGACGGAAATGTGTTTCTGTTGTTGTTGTTGTTGTGTTTTGCGGCTAAAAAAATTGCAAACAAATGATATTAAAGACTGAATTTGACTCAAACCGAATGTGTCCACGTCATTTGTCATCAAAACTTGCAGCAGTACATAAAGTTTCATAATTTTTGTCCACATTGTGGCCAACATTTAGCTTTTAGCTGCTTACACGGTCACTTTCTAGCTCTAGTACAGTAAGATTGTTGGCTTGACTTTGCGCACGAAGATTTAAGGAAGGTTTGTTGAGACACGTCTGGTGCAAGCACGCTGGTGACTGGTGAGTCCTATTCGGGACAGGCACACTCTGCCACAGCTGCTGCAGGGGAATGTCTGATCTGGATTAGGTCTGTGGCTCTTTCGCCGCATCCTTCGTTCCGATGCTCTGGCTTGTATGGCACTTTCGAGCTTGGCGGTAGCCTGTTTAGTTTTTTTCCTCCAGGTATCGCGGTCAGCTGCGAGTTCAGACCATTGATTATGATCAATATTGCAGGAGATCAGGGACCTTTTTAGAGTGTCCTTGTAGCGTTTTCGGGGAGCGCCTCTGGTGCGGTAGCTGGTAGAAAGCTCTCCGTATAGCACGATTTTTGGGAGTCTGTGGTCTTCCATTCTTGAGACATGTCCAACCCATCGGAGTTGGATTCCAAGCAACATTGTCTCAATGTGGGTTGTACCTGACATTTCAATAACCTGGGTGTTTGTGATGTAGTCCGTCCAGTGGATGTTAAGGATGGTACTAAGGCATCGCTAATGGAAGCGTTCCAGGAAACGGATGTGGCGGCGATACGTGACCCAGGATTCAGCACCATAGAGAAGTGTGATTAGTATGACTGCTCGATAGACTTTGACCTTTGTAGAGGTTTTAAGATTCTTGTTGTTCCAGACGCGTTTATATAGTCTGCCGAATGCGCTGCTGGCTTTGGTGAGTCTGTTATCAATCTCCTTGTCGATCTTGATGTCTGATGATATTGCACACCCGAGATAGTTGAACTATTATGTTGTCTTAAGAGCAGTCTGGTCAATAGGGATGGTAGGCGGGTGGCACTCGTTGTTTGGAGCAGGTTGATGGAGAACTTCTGTCTTTCCCAGACTGATTTCTAGCCCAAAAAGTTTTGCAGCCTTGGCAAAGGAGGATGTTATTTGTTGAAGTCCGGCTTCGGTGTGAGCCACCAGAGCAGCAGCATCCGTAAAGAGGAGGTCCCTGATAAGGTGTTCCGTAGTCTTCGTGTGGGCTTGTAGGCGTCTTCAGTTGGAGAGGCTGCCGTCAGTGCAGAAACGGATATAGACGCCATCATCATCATTGTCTATATTTGACATGGCATGCTGCAACATTGTGCTGAAAAACAGTGAAAACAATGTGGGAGCAAGAACGCAGCCTTGTTTGACACCATTCGCGATGGGGAAGGGCTGGAATAGAGTGTTGCCATGTCTGACCTGAGGAACTCTGGTGGGCAGTCTAACTTTTCCATGATGGTCCGAAGTCCATGCCTGCTGACAGTGTCGAGGACTTTGGTCAGGTCTACAAAAGTGATGTATAAGCCTTTGTTTTGTTCTTGACATTTTTCTTGTGGTCGACGAAGGACAAATGCCATGTCGGTGGTCCATCGGTGAGGTCTGAAACCACACTGACTCTCAGGGAGAAGTTCTTCAGCAATAGCTGGAGAGAGTTTGTTCAGTAGCACTCTAGCAAGTATTTTACCGGCAATAGATCGGAGTGTTATACCGCGGTAGTTTGAGAAGTTTGATTTTTCGCCTTTGTTCTTATAGAGTGTGACGATGACTGCATTGTGGAGATCCTGGGGAAGTTTGCCTTGTTCCCAGCAGCACTGAAAGAGCTCACGTAGTGACTACGTGAAGAGTAAGGTAGTGAATTACAAAATGCATATAAAATATTTTACTAGAGAATGAAAGGAAAGAGAGAGAGACGAATGTTGCTTTCTGAACCGTACTTACAGGCAAAGATGGCCATGCCCCCTGCCACATAGTGAAAGTGGAAGCCAGTCTTGCCTTTGAAGAAAGCAGGAATCAGGAGCATTAGAGCAACTGCAGCAACCGCCAGTCCGGTGATGGCAAAGCCTCGAACAATTTTCAGCCTTTCATCAACTGTGGAGAGACAGACATTACACAGGGATTGAGGAACCTGCCAGTTTGATGAGAACCAGCGTGAGACCAGGCAAGCAAAACCACAAGGGATCCATTTGGCAAACAACAACTGAACAAGGAAAGTCAAAATGTCACAAATAACTGGACAGAGTCATTGTCAAAAAAACAGACAGTTAAGTAGATGAGCTGAGACAAAAGATATTGATTTAAAATTATTGACCGTGTATAAAATGTATGGTGTTAAATTGGAAGCGCATAGAGCATTTTAAATGGATATGCGCTATATTATAAATGCCATCCATTATTATTATTATTAGGTGGTATGAATATAGACATGAGTGCTGAGGTAGAAATGTTTGTGTCTATATTATGAAGGCAGACAGACATAAATAGACAGGTATGCTGAGGTAGAAATGTTTTTGTCTATATTATGTAAGCAGGCAGACATAAGTAGACAGATTTGCTGGCGTAGAAATGTTTGTATGTATATTATGTAGGCAGGCAGACATAAATAGACTGGTATGCTGGGGTAGAAATGTTTGTATGTATATTATGTGGACAGACAGACATAAATAGACTGGTATGCTGGGGTAGAAATGTTTGTATGTATATTATGTGGACAGACAGACATAAATAGACTGGTATGCTGGGGTAGAAATGTTTTTGTCTATATTATGTGGGCAGAAAGACATAAATAGACAGGTATGCTGGGATAGAAATGTTTGTATGTATATTATGTGGACAGACAGACATAAAAAGACTGGTATGCTGGGGTAGAAATGTTTGTATGTATATTATGTGGACAGACAGACATAAATAGACATGTATGCTGGGGTAGAAATGTTTGTGTGTATATTAATATTATGTATGCAGACAGACATAAATAGACATGTATGCTGGGGTAGAAATGTTTGTATGAATATTATGTAGGCAAACAGACATAAATAGACAGGTATGCTGGGGTAGAAATGTTTGTATGTATATTATGTAGGCAGAGAGACATAAATAGACAGGTATATTGAGGTAGAAATGTTTGTATGTATATTATGTTGGCAGACAGACATAAATAGACAAGTATATTGGGGTAGAAATGTTTGTATGTATATAATGTAGGCAGAAAGACATA